>CM076575.1:1196794403-1197146903 GCA_034641835.2 Pinus albicaulis | reverse complement strand
TATTCTTCTCACATATGTGTAGGATTAAGTCTCAGTTAATATCTGTGTGTATGTGTAGGATTCAAGTTGGGAAAATAGATCCTGGCACTTTCGCACGCATTACGAATTATGAATTTTTATCATAGATTAACCCCATTCCAAAATGTCTCCTCCTTATCGATATCTCGGTGCAAACCTTATGAAAATGGGAGGAGTATCATTGGCACATATTTTGGTTGTCATTGTGGAGAACTTAAGGAGGGTGGAGTCCCAGTTAATACTTCGGCTCCAGTGGGTTCTGAACCAATAGGAGGTATGAGTCAATATTAGCAAGGTGAATCTCTGCCCCAACCTTCAAGGTATATGGCTATGATAATGGAGGCACCTAGTCCAAAATAAAGACATCGTTATTGATCCTCTTGACGAGCATATCTATGAACATTTAGATCCCGAGAAAACTCGGTGGAGACCACGTTATGGTACAACACTTGACCATACAAGGGTCTAAGTTTATTATTTTCTAAATCACTCTTTCAGCTAATTAAATATGTTTCACCATCAATATTTAAAAATATTTATGACCCATGTTACTTTTTTACAGTCAAAAGTCTCTGACTTGCACATCAAAAGCTGAGGCTTTCTCCAACAAGCAAGGTGGACCCTCATAAAGCTTGAATAATGTCACTACAGGCTCAATGGCACATCTATCACCAATCCATTCGCACAAGGGTGGAACCAGGGAAAGGAATCATGTTCTGCAAGGGCCGAGCTCTCTAAAAGGAGAAAAATAGAAGAAACGGCCCTAGATCACAACCTCCTAGGTCACAACTAGTCTCAGGTCATAGATGACCCCAGGTTGCAAGTTGCTGATGACCCTAGGTTGCAGGTCGCAGGTCACATATGACCATAGGTTGCAGGTTGAAAACTACCCTAGGTCACAGGTCACAGATGGCCATAGGCCACAGGTCGTATATGACCTCAGGTCATAGGTCATAGGTGACTCCAGGTTGCAGGTCGCAAATGGCTCAAGTCGCAAGCCAACCAACAGTCGGGGAGGTCAAGAATCAAGGGCAACCCAAGAGTCATGTCAGCCTATATGTGCGGCTTCGAGAAATCAAGTAAAGTAATTTTAGCTATGAAATTGAAGCTAGGATGAGACAGTGAATTGGTGAATGAGAGCTAAAGGCACTCAGATCTTGGTATCAAGTATAGAGAGTGGTAGCAAGGCTAGGTTTTTCAGTATCATGCATTGAGATGAATATCCCATGTTCCACTACTGGGTTTTGACGAGTTGTAAAATATGCATTTGAAATTGCAACGTAATTAATAATATATTCTCTTTTCTAGCACTGATTCACATGCTTTCTTGTGGTGGTAGTACTACCTGTCTAATATTTCACTATGTTTGTACATGTGCTTTCCTACATGCAATTGGTTATGAACTAATTCACAACAGTTGCATGTACATTTTCTTTTGAACCAGTGTTTATTTGTTCCTTTCCATGTCAGTGATCTATTGTGAACTACTTTGCAATTAACTTATGGCATGTTTTATTTCATGTACGTCTGACTGGGTTTTTGGCTCACCGATCCCACTCATGGCATACTACCCTTTTCATTTTTCTGCTTAGACTTGCTTATATCTTTGTTTGTGGTTCATCAATATTGGGCTAATTTTTCTTCACTGATTGGTCATTTCACCCTTGCCTCCGCTTCATCATCTTTTCATCGGACAACCAAGAGTGGAAACACTTATGGCAGTAGTCGGGCCCACTTATAGATGGGGCTCCTATCCAAAACGGTGTGAGATATAATTGGGACCTTTCACCGAGGAGACCCCCTTATTCTTGGTTGTAAAATTTTTTTCATCAACATATTGGCGCTAGAAGGAGGGCCAAATGTCAAGCTGTGCACTTGGAGCCTGCAGTTAGTCTCATATCTGTAAATGGCTCATTCCCAAATCATTCTCCTGAGATGCTTATCAGATTTATCTGGCTCTCGATGCTCAATCCCTGATGAATTCCTATATCACTTGCCTCAGTTAAAGCTTGACAGTGAGAATGGAATTTCTATAACCGAGCACCTTTCTAATTTCCTTGAGTTTTTTGAGTATTATGAAATTTATGATGAGGGGATGGCTTGCATGCTTTTCTCCCTCACTCTCGAAGATCACATCAAGAAATGGTATCATAGGTTGCCAATATCTTCGATCCATTCATTCGGGCAATTCGCCAGTGAATTTCAACAAGCTTTTCACAAGTACGATTATCAAAATGTATTAATAATACTGAATGAGATTAGAATGAAACCTCAAGAATCTCTTGAGGATTTTCCTATTAGATTTTTTCATCTGTGTTTTGAGGTCTTTGAAAGAGATGTCGATTGGGCATATTTGATTGAATAGTTTGGATAGGTGCTTTTCATCTCCTTGCAACACATTCCATCTGTAACAAATCCCGATCCTCATGTCTGTTATGATGATCCTCAAGTTACTAGTAGTCCAGATTCTGTCGCTAATATTTCCTTGTCCATCTCCTCAAATGTAGCACAAATTCAGACATCCGAGAAGGAAATTTTTTGTTTGTGACATTCCTCTTCCTGAATTTCCATGTAATGGAGTTTTGGGCACAAAATTTTTGAGTGATGATAGAAGCATGCAGGAAAATAAAACCTATTGCATCACCTATGAATCTTTCACGCGCCCTATCAAATTTGAACTTGAAAACCATAGTGTCCTAACATCTCTCCCTGTTGATGAAACCAATATCGAGTCCACTAAACGTTTTCCTAGGTACAGCTCTAAATCTCATTCACATACTGATAATGAATTGGGCCTTGTCCCGAATAAAGTTGATTTCCCTAAAAAAATCATTGGACCGTGATGTGCATGCAGGATCATTGATCTCAGTAGATAACACTGATGTGCGAGATGAAGGTCCTTGTACGATTGATACCCCCACATCCGAATCATTTCATCCATTATTCCCTTATTCATTTCTTGAGTCTTCCACATTATTAATCTCTTCAAATCATTCAAAACTGTCTTATACTAGCGTTGATGACAATCAGGAATGCACGGGTGGTGTTTCATAATCACATTACAAAATTGATGAATCTCTTATCTCTGATCAATTTCATCTGCAATCTTTAAACAACCAAACGAATGACTACCTATCTCTGAAACCTTAAGATGTTTCCCTTTCTGATTCATCCCTATTGTTAACACTAGAGGAGTCTAATATACCAAATGCCAAACCTGATCAAATTGATGGCTCCAATGATCATTACCTATCTAAAAACATATTCACTAACACCTTTGGGGACTATCATTCGTATCTATTTGTCGAGGCTATGAAGCAAATAAAATTCGATGATCCACTTTGTAATGTTTCAGGGACCCATTACGAGATTGAAGCAATTCAGCTTCTGCTAATATTTATCTCAGGTTCTCAAGATCCCGATGAGACCCCTGAAACAAGTCAAAATAGGGTTTCTCAAATTATGGTTCCCATGTACCACACTCCTCTCAACATAACTGTGACAGATGTCAACTCATATGGGCAATACTTTGATTCGAGTGATGTTTCTCCAAGCACATATTTCTGTCCCCTAATAGCTGATATGAAACAACCAATATATCCTAATTTATTCACTTGAAGGAAAACACCAGCCATTTTATTTGATATTTTTGGTTGTTACGCAGCCAATACCAGTTGCATTCAGATACAAGCGTGTGATGTTTTTCAAGCCTCTCTATTGCCTGAAAACATCCTGGGAAATCTAAAGAATTTGATATGTTGGATTTTCAATTTGTCAGTTCACAAACATTTAACCGAATTAATAATAAGCCCACTGATGGTTGTCTAATCACCAAAAATAATGATCACATCCATTCGCTACTTGATCTCACAAAACCTTCGAAGTTTGAAAGCCCCTCGCTAGAAGGTTTAGAGTTTGTCCAGGATGGTGAGGCTCTTTAGCCTCTGCTGACGGTTACTTCAGATCCTCACATCCCCGACAAAACCCATGGACAACTTCAAACTAGGGTTTTCAAAATTAGGGTTTCCGTACTTGGATTCACGAGCAACTAAAATTCACCTTGTGGATGCCTGTTTTTCCCATTCCATCAAATTGATCATCCTCAACATCATGATGAGATTCCCTGCTAGTTTGACAGATCCTATCCGATGAATATACCTGCAAATAGGAAATATATTACTCCGCTTCTATTGGACCTAGGGTTGTGTGTGGATGGATGTGTGTCATTTATAAATGATTTTAGGTTTCAAGTACATATTTCTATGTATCAAGATGAAAGTATAATTTAGCTCGAACAATCCATTCTCACACATTCTCTGGTAAGTAGCCATGGCATTCTTGTTGTTGCACATGTTTTTCAGGTAAATATTGTTGTTAGGGCACAATTTTATATGCTGGTTATTATTACGAACATTTTTGTTCTTGTAGGGTGGGAACTAATGCGGTGGCTGTACTGGAAATATAATTTTACATAATCTGACTGCCTCTCCGGTTAAATAGGGTTTTAGGTTTAGGCTAGCTAGGATCTATTAATAAAATTTTGTTGGTTCAAGTTGCTAATTGGGTTTACTTGCTAAGGTTTTTCTTTATAGTCTAAAATTGTGTTTTTTTTCTTTTCTTACGATCAATAGCTTTATGAATTATAATTTTCCATTTATTTTTCACTCATGCTCTTTCAGTTTTCTTATTATTTCATAATATTCAGATAATCATTGCATGTTCTTTGCCTTGTTTTTTCATCTGCAACTAGTTAATATTTCTCGCACATGGATTTGCATTGCGTCATAAGCCTCATTTGTTGCATTGCATTGTACACTTTTCTTCTCGCATCATATGCGCTGGTTGTTGACATAGATGGGAAAGTTTCTGTATACTACATACCACTGCATGAGCCCTCATTAAACCTAGAGACTTCAAACCCTTGGTGCCCCAACTAGCCTTCTTACTCCTCCTTGCACATGTTCAAATTCGAATGGATTGCTTTCACCTCTCTGTATGCATCGAAAACCTAATGGTATTTCTCGCTCTCCTTGTCATAATTGCTGAGACCCTAACCCTATTTTTTGTGTCAGGTTGTGGTGGTTACCCCAAGAGGAAACTTCTCTTAGAAAAGGTCATCAAAGTCACGTTCTCGACATTATTACTACAATTCTAATTCATTAGCCAGGGAGATACGATCAGGTTTCTTGTGGGGACCCCCAATGAGTTTGAATGACCTGTATCCGCAACCTAAACCTTGTGCCCAACATAGTCTTGGATATCTTAATGATCTATTTTGCATGTTTTTCCTGTTGGTGGTAGATGGGATGTGAAGGCTTGGCATGGGGGAAAACCCAAATCAGAATATATTTTAGTTTTTGTTAAACAAGAAACAACCTCTCTTTCCCATAAAATAATTTGGGATCCCTCATCTGCCCATGCAAAATAAGTGCCATGAGCACATGCAAATAAGTTCTACAAGCACATGAAACAAATAATTGTAAAGGATTGAGAAAGGCTTCCTGCACAGAGAGGTAACGCAATGACTCCGACGGGGTACTGACCAGGCTCGCTGGTAGCGAATCAACGTTTGTGATTTCTTGAGGTGACTCGGTCGGTGTACTGTCCAGTCCTGTTGCCAGTGGAGCAACACCAAAAACTTGGGCAAATTTCTGCCTGGGAATTTTCTGATTAAGAAGACCTAGTTTTGGCACAAGGATTGGGCACATTTGTAAAGGTCAAAGTAACACAAGAGGTACCCACAGTACCTGTTCAATATTCCCTTGCATTACTACCCAAACTCAAATTATTCTAGGGATCTTGGCAGAGATGTGGGATTCTACCAGTGGTTCGCCATTTGTTGTAGTTGCTACAACACCACCCAAAATTTTGGGTATATTCAAAATTTTAGATCCCCCTCCGCTCGCTCATCCATTAGGGTTTTGACCCGGCTATAATCAATAACACCCCCATGACCTACTCTTCCCAAAACCTGTCACTGCACCCTCTTGCCTTGATGTCTCATCCATATGCTAAGGCTTGAGTATCTTCTACTTCAAGTAGCACTCAGAGTCCCTCCGTTGGATTCTGAAATAGGTTTCCTTAGAAAGTCATGATAGTTGCCTTGGAGGTGATTGACCTATAACCTTCTCACCATCATAACAAGATTCTTTTGCTCCAATCACGCCATGCGTGGAGGTTTCACCATGGATAATTTAGGCACACTATTTAAGTACTCCACCAAGCTCATGGTCCCATGTAAATTATTTTTAAATATGGGGACATCATTCTGTAAAAAGTGACTGTAAACTAATTGATATTAAAATGTTTCATGCAGGCCATCCCACGGATGATATAACCAAAAATGTCACCTCCACACTGAAGGAAATAAATTGAAACAAAAATAACAAGGGTTCAGTTGCAGAACATGACACTTTAATCTCCTGTCCATGCAGGGATGAGAACAAACGTTACATTTGAGGCCTTGTCCAGGAAAATGATGAGAGTAAGAGTAATTCGAGCTGATATATAAAGGTGATGCCTATAAGCAAGGAACAAAATGTGTGCTAATTGGGAAGAACTTAGACCATAGTTAAGCCACGTATTTTCATTTGTATGGACCCATTCCTAAGGAGCTACTTGAAGAAGGAAAATGCTCGCTAGGTGTTGAAATCATATTTCAAACTAGAGGGGAAAATTAGTAGGGGAAGAAGAACTAGTAAAGCCTAAGGAGTTAGACTCCACAAAAATATTGTCCTATGCTGCTTGATTTTCTCGTATCCCCAATGGTGATATCACCGAGTATACTGGAGAAGATATGGCAGCAATGGATGATCTTGCTATGAACAAGAGGAGGAGAAAACCATGGAACTGATAGCAAAAGGAATGACCCAGCTATTCCACGCGTTGTTTTTCAATGTATGGTTCTTTGGTAACATTTTTTATTAGCATAGTCACAATAATATTACATAAAGCGGGCATCTTCTCAGCCATCACCATCGTGACCATGCCAACCCCTCCTTTTTTATTCAAAATAAATCACCCACCAAATTTAAGAAATAAATAGATCTTACATGTCATTCCACTCCATATTAGATGGTATATCCACTTTTAATCCATGGGTTTTGCTTCCGTTACAGTCACGCTGTCCCACCCGGTTCTAGAGGCTTCCATAATTTTCGTAGTGCATGGAAGGGATGCAAAAGTACCACGACATTTCCTCTCAATTCGGACATGTCATGAATACCTGCATCATAGATACAATAGCGAATGTGCCTCAATAAAACACAAAAGGGGAATTCGGTAGAAAGCAAGTTGGGTCACCTCGAAGAGAGAACGCGAAGTTAAGTGGAAGACACATAGTTCAGTGACACGAACATGTCGTGGGATTGATTTCTTAAAGATGCTTCCATGAAACTGAAATGCGCGAAGTGTACCATATGATTTTTAATGGTCAAAGAGCATCAGATCTATGTAGTTCCACACAATCGAAAGGCTCATCCTCTGCTAAAGATCACTTCTGCAATCAAATTCACCGGGATTTTGCAAGAAGAACTCACAAAATCACGTTTTATGTAATGCATATGATTAATTACGCAAACATTGCATGATATGGGATTTTCATGAGTTGATTATCAACGCAATGGTGTGACTAACCTGAACCGGATGTTGGAGGCTGAGTGTGTGGTGAAAATACAACTAGATCTGGAAGTATGACCTATGGGAAGTGCGACCGGTTGCTAGGTCACAAAACGATTGTAAATGTGGGTAGTGCGACCTATGGAAAAATGAAACCAGTTGTGGGGGCGCAGAACTAATGGATAAAATTAAATATGTGACTGGCATGGCATTGTGACCGTGCGACCTCTGTGAGGTCTCATTTCACATTAAATCACTAAATCGCACTATCACAGCAAGTCCAAGTTAATACTTCAACTCCAGTGGGTTCTGAACTAATAGGAGGTGTGAGTCAATATCAGCAAGGTGAATCTCTGCCCCAACCTACAAGGTAGATGGCTCTGATAATGGAGGCGCCTTAGGCCGAAATAAAGACATTTCTATTGATCCTCTTGACGGGCTTAGTTGCGAACATTTAGATCCTGAGAAAACTCGATGGAGACCACTTTGTGGCACAACACTTGACCATACAGGGGTCAAAGTTTATTATTTGCTAAATCACTCTTTCAACTAATTAAATGTGTTTCACCATCAATATTTTAAAATATGTATACCCATGTTACTTTTTTTACAGGAAAAAGTCTCCGACCTACACATCAAAAGCCGAGGCTTTCTGCAGCAAGCAAGGTGGACCCTCACAAAGCTCGAAGAACCTCACTACAAGCTCAATGATACATATATCACCAGTCCAGTCACATAAGGGTGGTACCAGGGAAAGGCATCGTGTTCTGTAAGGGTTGATCTCTCCAAAAGGATAAAAGTAGAAGGAATATCCCTAGGTTGCAACTAACCTTAGGTCTCAAATGACCCTAGGTTACAGATGACCCCAGGTCGCAGGTCATAGATGATCCTAGGTTGCAGGTCCCATATGGCCATAGGTCACAGGTCACAAATTACACCAGGTTGTAGGTCACAAATGACCATAGGTTGCAGGTTGTAGATGACCCTAGGTCGTACGTCACAGATGGTCGAATTCGCAAGCCAACCCAACATTTGGGGAGGTCAAGAGTCAAGGGGAAGCCAAGAGTCACTTAAACTTATATGTGTGGCTTTGGGAAATCAAGTAAAGGACTTTTAGCTCTGCAATTGAAGCTAGGAAGAGACAATGAAGTGGTGCTTGAGAGATAAATGAATTCAACTCTTGGTATCAAGTAGAGAGAGAGGTAGCGATGCTAGGGTTTCAGTATCATGGATTGAGATGAATATCCCATGTTCCACTACTTGGTTTTGACGAGTTTTAAAATATGTATTTGAGGTTGCAGCATCATTAATAATATATTCTCTTTTTTGACATTGATTCCCATGCTTTCTTGTGGTGATAGTACTAGTTGTCTAATATTTCATTATGTTTGTATGTGTGCTTTCATGCATGCAATTGGTTATGAACTAATTCACAGTGGTTGCATGTACGTTCGTTTTGAATAATTGTTTATTTGTTCCTTGCCATGTCAGTTACCTAGTGTGAAGTAATTTTCAATTAAATTCCGGTGTGTTTTCTTTCATGTACATCTAAATGGGTGTTCGTCTCACTGATCCCGCTCATGTTGTACTCCCCTTTTTATTTTGTTGCTTAGAATTTCTTATATCTTTGTTTTTGGTTCATAAATATTGGGCTAATTTTGCTTCAGTGATTGGTCATTTCACCCTTGCCTCCGCTTCATCATCTTTTCATCCGACAACCAAGAGTGGAAACACTTATGGTGGCAGCCGGGCCCACATGTTGGATGAGGCTCCTATCCCAAAAGGTGTGAGGTCTAATTTGGACCTTTCACTGGGGAGACCCCCTTTTTGTCAGCAGTACAATTTTTCCCATCAACACATCTATAGAAATCGATAAAGAAGATATAAATTATTGGAGAAAAAAAATCCTCCTCTAATATATGAGATGAAAAAGTATATACCTTCAGAATGTTTTAATTCACAAGAACACTACCTCATACACCAATTCGAGGAGATTGAAAAGTGTGGACTTGTACACACAAGACCAATTTGGATGGTTTAGAGGCACTTGAAATCAATGAAGGCTTTTATCAGAAAAAGAGCACGTCCTGAGGGTTCTATGGTAGAGGGATATATGGTATATCAAACCATGGTTTATATTTGTCAATATAGTTATGAAATAGGAATATATTGGATCACATTTCAGATGTCGAATCCGTGGATGATTTTGAAGGGGAGAACTTATTAAGGAAAGGTGGAATGAAAAACATCAGATGTAAGTATATAGTGGAGGTTTATAGCACATTTGAATTTTTTGTTTTTATGTATATCATATTTATCTAATTTTAAGTATTCCTGCATAATCCATTATTATGAAGGTATAACATGGTAAATAATTATATATATCTGAATTGTTTTATTTTAATACATCTGATCGAGAGTGGGATGAAATACATTTATACATTGTGAACAATAAATATTCGATGAAGGTATGGATTGAATGATGCCAACAAGCTAATAATGGTAGGCTATCATGGTATGCCATGTCTTACATTTGTTAAATAATATTAACATAGTGGAAATACCAATATTACATACGGGTAACTTTATTTAGCATATGGTTTAAAATATTATCAGGAAAGCATATTCACCCATACTACTTATTTTTTTTACAGTTATATTGATGCATATGGTGTGTTTTTTTCTTAATTTTCAAATTTTGCAAGTATAAATATGCATGCTTATCAATTTACAATGAATTTTTTATTTTTTGACATATTCTAGTTGAAACACCAGAACACAATATGGCACAATGGCCGTAAATTTCACATCAAAAGGTTGGTTGAAAAGATGAAAACTTTTCATAGTGAAAAAACTACATTATTTCAAGTTATCAATGTTTCCTCTAGAGGTGATAGACATCCATAACTCTCTGAAAGTAGATGCTATGGTTATCTCCATGATCTACATGACTGCGACTTTGAATCCTTTAAAATAGTTGTGTTATATGTCAAATGGTTTAGGTTGAACAACACCCTAATAAAACTATTATTGAGCATGATTACAAATTTACCACGGTTGATACAAGGAATCTTGAGCCACGATCTGAGCGATATGTTCTTACAAGACAATATGAATAGGTATTTTATGTAGACTTTCCAAGTAAATTTGGTTGGTCATATGTTGTTAGATATGATCCCATAGGAAGGCCCATAAAGTATAATGTAGCAGAAGAAGATGAAATTGTAAAAAGAAGATGATGTAAAGGAGCAGGGGGTTCATGCAGTGTTAGACGAAGATGTTAAATAATTTCAAGGAATATATGTTAATCAAGACAGCGATAATTTATATGAACTATATGATATTGATATTTTTTTGGATGAATAACTTGAATAAGTTGAACCAAATGTAGAAGAGCATGTTCCAGATGATGATATATACGATGATGATGATGTTAATATGGTGAATCCTTTGTGCATGAATTATGATCTAGATGATACATATGATGAGTTGGATGAGGAAGAAGATTAATGATATCAAAATGTTAAAAATTTTGAAAATTATTTATTTGTTTTCAGTTTATTTTTTCTCTTTCATTCACCTAAACTTTTTATTTTCTTATTTTTTATGTTTGAATATTATTGTGCTTCTTTAAAATATATTATAGTAAATAAATTGGGGATATCAGGGAGTTGAGAGTAATGTTCGGGGGGAGGGCCCATATGAGCTTGAACCTTCATGTGGTTGGCCTTGTCGAGTAGAGAATATATAATTCTTGAAATGAAGAGAAGCTCATTTACATTTATACCATCATTTGCAATTTTGAATTTGTTTCGTAAGGAGATGTGCAGGGTGAATTGGGTGATGGGTGAAACATTATAATGAGGGTTTGCATTGTTGATTGGAGGGTGAAATATTCAATGATAGGATCAGCATTTCACTTGGAATATCCATTGGAGGAGGTCTACTCATATTTTTCATCATCTTCAGCCTTCTCTATTTTATTTCCAGTTTTGAGTTGCAGCTGCTACACTGCAACTCCGACATTTTTCCATTTTTGTATATTTCATCCAATCCTTCTAAGGATTGTTGTATTATTGTTTTCCGGGGTTGAGAGCTTGCTCTCCCTTATTTCTTGAGCCATACATTGTCACATATTTCTATTATTATTCATTATAACGAAGTGTCTCCAATAATCTGTGTCCTTTTAGCTTGTAGAAACTCCTATGTAGCAGTGGTCATCTATTTTAATGTACATGTACCATTGAGGTTGCATTACCTTGCTTTAGTGTCTCTTTCCTCAAGGATTTGTATGCAATTACTGCTATAATATACATTTGATGGATAGTCAGGTCTTCATGTGTTCTGGCTCATAAAAATAACATTTTTTCTCTATTAATTGTTCATACATTGTTGCAGTCCCTTCATTGGGCACTTTCTCAAGACAACTAGGTGTGGGAGACCTGTTTAACCCACCTAGAGTGATTTATTTTGAGCCTCCTCTTATATTTCGGTCTTATATAGATTGATATAAGGGATCTAGGTCTTGGTTTCAAATCTTGTAGCATCCATTCCTGAAAAATGCATTTTTTAGGCATACCTTGACGAGCAATCCCATTTGGGATAATACAGTGGTATCAAAGCATATTTTTTGGCTTAGCCTGTGAGTTTCAACCGAAGAAGATAGAAGAATATCAGGATGAAGAAGAAGATGGGATTACTCTCATCAGTTTTTAGAACTAAGAAGAACCTATCCAAAGAGGAGGAGAAAAAATAAGAGGAAGGACCATGCACTTCCTATTCTCATGAAGAAGAAGACAAGCATGACAGACACTTGGATCATTAGATTGTAAGTGATTACCTTGTTGAGTAAAAATCTCAACCTAGAGCCTTCAAGGAGACTCTAGATTTTCCACAATTCATCCAGTTGAAGGAAGAGAAGAGATCATGCAGCAAAAGAGAAATCAAAGGCAATAGATTTTTGTTGTCTACATTTGATGGGTCATCTACAACAAGAGCTTGGGTGAAAAAACTGGAAGAATTTTTTCTACTACATCCTATAGTGGAGGAAGAGGCTGTTGAGATATCAGTGCTGCACCTAGAAGGTGAAGCCCACATTTGGTAGTTCAGCCATTTGAGCCATGCAAGAGTGTCTACTCTTGCTAAGTTTTCTCAAAAGCTGATCAAGAAGTTTGAAAATATAAGAACAGAAAAGGAGGAGCCCTCACCACCACTTGAGGAGTCTTATACTAATGATATCACAGTCATGGAGGAGCAACCACCTACATCAGTAGTTGGGGCAACCGACACATTGGAGGAAGGAAATATTGCAGCCCTACAAGAGATTCCCAAATCTCATCTAGGTATGAAAAGATTTCCACTATCTATTATTGCAACAAATCCTTTTGGAAGTTGTGGAAATCTGCTTTCACATGACCAAGGGTCAAATCACATTGCTAATCTAGAGCATCATGATTGCACTGTGTTGTGAAAAATTGAATGGTTCAAGAAAGAGGTGAACCATCATCCTCATGAACCTTTTTTGAGTTGCACAAAACCCTTGAGGTTGGACTATGAACTTTTGGAGGATGAAACAAACCATGACACTCCTATGAAAAACTATGAAACCATCCTTAAGCTGGAGTATAAGACAACCACTACATCATTGGAGAGATTAATAGTCATGTCAAGCAATGGTGGGAAGGAGATGCTATCGTCATCACATTTGGATCCTTGTGGATTCAACATAATCATGGGTGACAAATCTTCTCTAGGAGGTCTCTAAAGAGCTGCATTTCAAACTTCCATGAAATGAAAAGAGGGAGATTTGGTTTGGGAGGATGGTAGCTTTCATGGGGAGAGTACCAAGGGAAAGAATGGAAGGAGACATCCACAAGTGATTGAGTGGATGTGGATGAGAATCAAGAGGCTGGTAAGCCACTTGAAAATATATGACACCGAGAAGTAGGAGGCTTGGTTGCGCTGGCTCTTGTTGAAGGAGTTTGGACATCACTTGGCATATCTTCTTCCTAAGGGGATGGGGATGGAGAAGGGGTGGTAGGATGCTTGCATCATTGGGAAACAAGTAATATGGATGCATGGTGTTGATGTTACATTCATATAATTCATTTTGTATTCATCACATGAGTTGTATTATGGGAGCATAAGGAGGCAGGAAGCACTTTGGTTTCTTGAGTTGAACTTGAGAGAGCAAGGGAAAATTTTCTCTCACATGTTGTGCGATGTTGCAGGAGTAGAATAGGGCACTCTCATGGTGCAAAGAGGCTACTCCTTGACCTTGGGTTATCAGGAAGCACTTCCCTCTTGGGAGGTATTCCATATTTGCAACAACATTACTAGAGGAGTCTTTGGCAAGGAGCATGTCAAAGAACAGAGCTTTGTATTGACAAGAGCCTATTTGCAAGAGCTCACAACGCTATCACTTTGGATCAGGGAATTATGGATGGAGTGTCCCCAGGATCACTTCACATTGGATGCACTTGGTGAATGAGAAGGAGGTGAAAATGATATGGTGGTGGATGGAGACATCTATTACTATGACATATTCTTTTTGACTTGGGATTCCAAGCATGAGAAGGTGGATCTTCTTGCAACACATGGTTCATTCTTCTTCATAGCATGCCAAAACACTATGGAGGACTCAATCATGGATCCATGTATCATCTTACTTCCAGCATATGGTAAGAAAGTTGTTTTTACATTTATTTATTTGAATATTATTACCATTACTATGCAGTGCATTGCTCCACAAGAGGGCAAGCTTTTCACATTGCTCCATGATCAATGTCAGACCAAGCTATATGATGGAGGCAACCATCTTTTATATGGACTTGGGAAATTTTTTTCTCATTACATGTATGTTTAGTTTTTATATCCAAGTATTTTCCATATGATGACATACATGATTAACTATGTATCAAGAAACATTTTGCCTTGAAATTTTCTGAAGCAACAGTTGATAAAACTGCGCTGTACAGACTTAGGAGACTGTTGGTATCTTTAAGCACCACATGAAGCCATCAATAGCTCCTTCATTATTGCACTGATCATGTATTAATTTGCTGATATTGTTTCTATTCTTGCTAAGAACATGATTGGGGAATTGACACATGATTTGGGTGTGTCCTTGAGGGGAGAGAATTCCCACATTTTCTATATTACATGTTCTAATGGGAGCATGGGAGGAGATATCACCACCATAGCCACATATTTTTTTTCTTTTGGGGTGGGCCACGAGTCTGATAGCCATCCATTTTATAACCATGAGAAAGTGTTTGATCATGTATTGTTGACACATTCAACCATTCACTATTCATTAGTATATGTGATGAATTTTTTATATTACTTGCCATGCCATTTTCTGAGGTTGCAGTGGATGAGACTGCACTGTGTCATCTTGAGACATTGTTTGTATCATGCATTATCATGTAAAACCTTCAGAAAACTTCTCATTTGGATACTCTATGATGAACATGTCCTATTCATCATGGATGGAATGTTTTGGGCCAGCTTGTTCTTCAATGTTGGAGGGGATATCCTTGGAGGATTGTTCTTCATTTTACCACCTAAGGGAAATACCATTGTAGGCCAAGATTAGCACACACTCTACACTTATCAAAATTGGAGAGGAGGACAACATGGGGTAGGCTATGATGCTTACCATATTCATATTTTCAGCCCACCTTCATTTCCGGAGCTCAAGGTGGAAGGAGATTTTCAGGAGTTTCCATGCTGGGAGGTGACTCATTTTGTATGGATGATTGCTTGGGGATGGAGAATCGAATTGGGGAAGATTTTTTCCCAATAATTTTCAGTCTCCATGCATTGGGAGGAAACTTCTCAGTTCTATCCTTGCAGTTTCTTGAGGACAAGCAACATTTGGGAGGGGAGGACTGTAATATTAAAAAATTTGCATGCAACAAATTGGAATATTAAATTTTGATGATTTCACTTAGGAGATGAATAATTGGGTAAGGAGGCCCATACATAATAAAAATATGAATAAAATCCCTCATATTATGAAAGGGGATCATCAATGGAGCTGGATTTCACACCCTCATGTGTGAAAGACGACATTTGCATGAAGACAAGGTCAAGTTTGATCATGTGAAATAACGCAGTGATAGGAGGTGGAGATCATCTTATGGGACAACGCAGTGAAAGAGGAGGGAAGTTTACTTGATAGAGGAAACCCTAATGAGTGGGACCCATGGAGAGGGAGCTTGCATTTTATTAAAAGGAGGGCAAGGCAGCCATTGTGACTCATGCATATGATTATTGTTTTCATGTCTTCTTAGACTATTTGCAGTCTCTTGTTGTTTAGCAAAGTTGCAGTGTTTTTTAGCACGAGGGATTCCTATTTAGGATTCATTCTCCTTTTTGAGAGGCCTCTTGAGGGATTTCACTTCATTTATCTAGATCCAGGCTCAAGGCCAAGCCACCTCCTTTAGCTACAATGTTATTTCTGCTCAAGTATAACATTCTGTTGTAGGGTGTTGAAGTGGAGGTTCCACAACACCATTCCTTGGCTTGTTTTTCAGAGGAGGGAGCCTTATTTCCTTTGGAAGATCAGTAAGGAAGGATTCAAAGCATATTGCATATTTTGGCACTTGGCCAATACATTCTATTCCACGTACAGTGTGGTATACCTCAGTGACTGTGTTATTTTCATAGTACACTTGCAGTGAGGGTTTGCAGTGTTGATTAGAGGGTGAGATATTCAGCCTTTCACTTGGAAGATCCATTGGAGGAGGTCTACTCAAAGTTTTCATCATCTTCAGCCTTCTCTATTTTATTTCTAGTTTTGAGTTGTATCCTCTACACTGCAACTCCAGAATTTTTCCATTTTTGTATATTTCAGCTAATCCTTCTAAGGATTGTTGTATTATTGTTTTCTGGGGTTGAGAGCTTAATCCCCCTCATTTCTTGAGCCATACATTGCCATATATTTCTATTATTATTTAGTATCATGAAATGTCTCCAATAAACTGCATCCTTTTAGCCTACATAAACTCTTGTGTAGCAGTGATCATCTATTTTAATGTACATGTACCATTGAAGCTACATTACCTTTCTTGAGTGTCTCTTTCCTGAAGGATTTTTATACAATTTCTGCTATAATATACATTTTATGGCTATTAAGATCTTCATGTGTTTTGGCTCATAAAAATAACGTTGTTTCTCTATTATATGTTCATACATTCCTGCAGTCCCTTCATTGGGCACTTTCTTAAGACAACTAGGTGTGGGAGACCTATTTAACCCACCTATAGTGGTTTCGTTTGAGCCTCCTCTTGTATTTCGGTCTTAGATAAATTGATCTAAGGGATCGATGTCTTGGTTTCAAATCTTATAGCATTCATTCCCGAAAAATGTGTTTTTTAGGCATGCCTTGCTGAGCAATCCCGTTTGGGTATAATACATTGGCACACCAGGGCACCCGTGCGATGAGTTGGTGGGTTATTCTGACCTGGAAAAAGGGGCCGACACAAAATAAGCAATTTTTTCCCATAACTTCCCATGAAAAAATTCCCACAAGGGGTTCTCATAATGATTTTTCGAAAATTAACTAAATTAACATTTGGGAGTTAAAAATCATTTTATAATTGATTGATCATCCAAGAAGGAAATAAACAACGATAATATTTTGTTGTCAATTTTGAAATAATGTTTTGTGTTCACTAATTTTCATATTAAGGCAAACACCTGCTCCCTGGGAGCACCTGTATAAAGGCATGGCGCTTGGGCGCTCATGGGGTCATTGTTAGGTCCCTATATTACTTCTATAGTCCATTATTTATGCTAGTGTAACCCCCTTATTGTTATCATTGTACCCCTGTAACCCCCATATTGTTATTATTGTGCCCTTAAATTATTATTGTTAGGTCGGCTAGGATTACATTTTGGCCCCATGGACTCCTATATATAGAAAGGAGGTTTTGTTATTTGTATCATCCAATAATTTTTCATTCATGTAATGTATTAGAGGTTTCCCCCTTGAAGTAGCTTATTTATAAGTTGTTGATATCTCTTTTCTTCTATTTTTGGAGTTGTTTTCTCAACATTTGGTATCAGAGCTTTGGATTCTAGGGTTTCGCTGCTCCAAACAGGTCATCGTGGAATTTTATCCATAAATTTTTTTCTACGAAGGTTCAAAAGATGAAATATTTATAGTGCGAAGCTGAAATATTGAGGAACATCATCACAAAATTTCAGATCTAGTTCGCAATATTTTCGGAGATATGGTCTGTGGAAAGTAGGTCTTTTGCAGGCTCTCGAATTTCATCTCAAGGAGGTGATCGTGGGAAAATATTCATAACTCTCTCTCTAAGCATCAGATTAGAATTCTATAAAAAGTGGCCACAATTATAGAGACTGAAGTTTCCTGTCTATCAAATTCAGAGCCTAAGGAGGAAATAGTAACACACGGCAAGTCATACAATTTCTCTCTACTGAACTAGTCCATTATTAGGTCATCATAGAAGATTGGGCACAACTTTGTCTTACAAAATCAAAATCAGGTCAGATCTATGGCATTCAAAATTGAATTTAGAGGGTTACCGCAGTGCCAAATTTTAGATATTGAATATCTGAAATCACAGAGATAATTCAATTTCAATATTGAGCTCCTCAAAGCAAGAAAAAGGTGTGTATTTTTTTCCGAATTGTATAAGTCTTGTGTAAAAAAATCAGTTTGAAGTGAGTACAAGGGCCTATTGAGCATATATTTCAATATCGGGTTCTGAAATGCCTCCTAAAAATAATTCAACACCAATTAAGCACTCAGAGTATTGTACAATGACTCATGAAGATGAAGAACTGCAACATGATCTATCAAAATTACAAGAGAAAGTGCACCAAATTTCGCTCTTGCAAAGAGCAACAAAAAATGAAATGTAAGTTTTGAAGAAAGGCATGGAAGTGAAGATTGATCTTTTGAATAATAATATGGATGGTTTGAGGAAAGGCGTGGAAGCTAATATGGATGGCATGGAAGTTGGCATGGAAGCTAAGATGGATGACATGGAAGAAAAATGAAAGACAACATGGAAAACATGAAGAATGATCTAAGAGCATACATGGAAGGTTTGACAAATTTGATACAATAAATGTTTCCTAATGGAAAAGAGATAGTAGAGGAAACTCATGATGAGAACAAAATAAATGTTAATCGTGATTTCATAAACTCTAATGTTGGATGGAAGAACCACCATATTCCAAAGATGGATATGAGGAATTTCGATGGAAAGGATCCCGTAACATGGATAGTACAGATGGAGCAATATTTTGATCTCAATAATGTTCAAAACGCACAAAAGGTATGCATTGCAACTTTACATTTAGAACAAAATACATTTTTATGCTATCGATGGATTTTCTCTCATAAAAAAAATTTCACTTGGTTAATTTTTATGGAGGAAATTATAGCACATTATGAGGATAGAAAGAGCAAAACCTTCTTTAGCAAATTGATAAATCTCAAACAAAATATGGGTTCAGTGCTGGAGCACATTGAGGACTTCCAAAAATTGAATATAAGGGTAACTGATATTCCATAGGAACACAGGATTGATGTCTTCATAGGGACTTTAAAGGATAATATCCAACATGAATTCTGCTTTTGGGAACCTGATTCATTGGAGAAGGCATTCAGGTTGGCAAGAAAAATTGAATGTAAAATTATGGTGACAAGGAAGCCTACCACTCTCATCTATAAATATGGAAGTGTTGCTACTCCTAGACTTCCACAACCTACAAGGTTGACACCACAACAATTGGAAGAAAAAAGAGCAAAAGGGCTTTTCTACATTTGTGATAGAAAATACACTAAAGGCCATAAGTGCGCTAAGAAGAAATTATTTTACATAGATTGTGAAGATGAGGAAGAAAATGAAGAAGAAACTTCAAAAGTAGAGGATATACACCAGGAAGAAACCCTACAAGAAGAAGAAATGAGTCATACCATATCATTTAATGCATTGGCAGGAATTACCACTCCTCAAACTCTCAAGATAGAAGGACATATCAAGAAGAAAAAGGTAATAGTGTTTATTGATTCTGGTGGTACCCATAAATTTATTTATTGTAAGGTAGCCAAGGAATTGAATTGCTTCCTATACCTAGCACTAGAATGTCAAGTGATGGTTGCGAATGGAGGAACTATAAATTTCTCTAGAAAATTCCATAATATCAAGCTATCCATGGGGGAATATGTATTGAATAGTACAATGCTTTCCATCCCAATGGGAGGTGCTAATGTTGTACTTGGAGTACAATGGTTACAATATTTGGGGATGGTAGCTTTTAATTTTCAAGAACTTTTCTTGAAAAAAATTTTAGAAGGAAAGGATATCGAATTACGGGGTATCACAGGGAAGCCAAGAAAGATAATAAGCTCTAATATCATGAAAAAGCTTCTGAAGAAAGAACAACGGGGCGTAATTGCACAATTATGCTCACTAGAAGTTTCAACATCAAAATCATCTATTTCTCCAGAACTCCAAAAAGTCTTGGACAATGATTCCAAGGTGTTTGATAATCCTAGAGGACTCCCACCTATTCATGATCATGATCATGCTATTCATTTGATTCCAGGAAGTGTTCCTCCAAACATCAGGCCTTACAGATATCCTTATGTCCAAAAGAGTGAAATTAAACGTATGATTGTAGAAATGTTAGAGGCTGGTATAATTCAACCTAGTCAAAGTTCTTTCTCTGCTCGAATAGTATTGGTGAACAAGAAAGATGGATCAAGGCACATGTGTCCAGATCATAACGAGCTCAATAACCTCACTATTAAATATAAATTTCTCATTCCTGTGATTGATGAATTATTTGATGAATTACATGGAGCAATTTATTTTACCAAGTTGGATATTCGTTAAGGATATCATCAAATTAGAATGAAGACTGAAGATATTTCGAAAACAACATTTCGAACTCATGAGGGTCATTATTAATTTTTGTCCATGCCTTTTTTCCTTACCAATGCACCTTCTAAATTTCAAGGGTTGATGAATTCCATTTTCAAAGCCTTCCTTAGAAAATTTGTGCTAGTATTTTTTGATGATAAACTAATCTACAGTAGGTCTTCGAAGGATCATGTTCAACATGTTGACAAGGTGCTCAAAATATTGGAGGAGAAACAATTATATGCAAAAACAACAAAATGTTTCTTTGGAGTGCAAGAGGTGGAATATCTAGGTCATATTGTATCTCATGAGGCTGTTAAGGTAGACCCTAACAAAATTAAATCCATTAAGGAATGGAAAGTCCCCACAGCCATAAACTATTTGTGCAGATTTCTTGGGTTAACTAGGTATTATCACAAGTTTTTTAAGAATTATGGGAGAATAGTAGCACCTCTAACAACATTATTGAAGAAATATGCATTTTCATGGACTCCTGAAAAAACTAAGCCCTTTCAACATCTTAAAGAGGAAATGTGCCTAGCACCAGTCTTAGCTATGCCAGACTTCACAAAAACCATTATTGTGGAATGTGATGCCTTAGGAAATGGAATTGGTGTTGTTTTTATTCAAGAAGGAAGACCCATTCATTTTGAAAGTCGTTCAATCGAAGGAAAGTATTTACAAAAGGCTATTTATAAGAAGGAAATGTTGGAAATACTACATGCACTAAATAAATGGAGACCTTACCTAATGGGAAGACACTTAAAGGTAAAAATCGATCATGATAGTCTTAAACACTTTTTGGAACAAAGACTATCTTCAGAAGAGCAGCAAAAATGTGTCACAAATATTTTGGGTTATGACTTTGAAATCGTCTACAAAAAAGGGAAGCTAAATGTTGTTGCAGATGCACTCTCAAGAAAGGGTGAAGAGGTGGAAGCCTTGATTTATGCCATTTCAATTATCCAACCAGATTAGATAACTGAAGCAAGGGATGAATGGAAGAAGGATGAAGAAGTGTGGACTCTCATTCAAAATTTGCAGCAAGATCCTAGTACGTCTGATACATTTAGTTGTAAAAATGATTCCTTATGGTACAAATATCGCTTATATATTTGCAAGAATTCCCAACTAAAACAAAATATTCTTTTGGAATTGCACACTTCTCCTTTAGGAGGACACTCGGGAGTTTTAAAAACTTACCACAGGGTCAAGAAATATTTTTTTTGGATGGCCTTATATCTGATATTCAAAATTTTGTGGTCGAATGTCTGGTTTTCCAGCAAAATAAATTTGAGACAATTAAGACCCTGATTCTTCTACAACCTTTATCCATTCCAAGTCACCGTTGGGAGGAGATTTCAATGGATTGTATCATGAGTTTACCTAAGTCCAAATGAAGAAGTGTCATCATGGTGGTAGTTGATAGACTTGCCAAGTATGCACACTTTTGCACATTATCTCATCCATTTAAAGTGAGTACAATTTCTATTGCATCTATGGAAACAATTAAAAAGCTACATGGAAACCCGAAGATTATTGTAAGTGACAGAGATCCCATTTTTATAGGAAATTTTTCAACGAAATTATTTTCTTCTTTGGGTACTCAACTAGCTCATAGCTCATCTTATCATCCTCAATTTGATGTTCAAAAAGAGATAGTGAATAAATGTTTGGAAGGATATCTTTGTTGTTTTGTATCTGATAAGCAAGCACAATGGGTCATGTGGTTAATTCTCGCTGAATGGTGGTATAACACTTCCTTCCATACTGCAGCAAAAATGACCCCATTTATGGAACTTTATGGATATAATCCACCATCCATTACATCTTATTTAATGGAAAATGCTAGGGTTCAAGTAGTGGAGGATCACATCAAGCATCAACAAGAAGTTCTCCAACTCTTAGAGGATAACCTAAATTTGGCACAAAATCGAATGAAAAAATGGACAGATCAACATCGCAATGAGAGAATTTTTGATGTAGGAGACTGGGTATTTTTATGAGTACAACCATACAAAAAAATGTCCCTCAAGCAAGCTAAGAAGGATAATAAATTATCGCCAAAGTACTATGGTCCTTACAAGGTTTTGAAAAATATTGGTACTATGGCATACAAATATGAGCTTCCTGCTTCTTCGCGAGTGCATCCAATTTTCCATGTTTCATGCGTAAAAAAGGTTATATGGGAAAAACTTCCAATTCAAACAATATTGCTAGAACTTGATGAGCAAGGAAAAACCATATTGGAACCTGAAGCAGTCACGGAAACAAGAACTCGACAATTAGGAAATCAATCAATTTCAGAGTATCTCATCAAATGGAAGAACTTACCCACTGAAGATTCTACATGGGAGGATGAGAATTGCATACAAAAGCACCCTGAGCTACTCAAGCATTGAGGACAACACTTTTTTGAAGGAGAGGAGCATGTTAGGTCCCTATATTACTAGTATAGTCCCTTATTTTTGTTATTTTAACCCCCTTATTGTTATTTTTGTACCCCTGTAACCCCCATATTGTTATTATTGTGCCCTTTAATTATTATTGTTAGGTCGGCTAGGATTACATTGTGTCCCCACTAGGATTACATTGTGGCCCCATGGACTCCTATATATAGAAAGGAGGTTTTGTCATTTGTATCATCCAAAAATTGTTCATTCATGTAATGTATTGGAGGTTTCCCCCTCGAAGTGGCTTATTTCTAAGGCGTCGATATCTCTTTTCTTCTATTTTTGGAGCTGGTTTCTCAACAGTCATCATGTACTGGGCACGTTAGGGAACTCACCCAACAGGGGTGCCCGTGCAATGAGTTGGTGGGTCGACCCTGTTAGGACCCTATAATAATAGGGGAATTAAGGTGACTGATTATTACTTTTCAGTTCTTCCATACCGTAAATAATGTTCCATGATTGTCATTTATTTCCAAGAAGGTTGATTCTAGCACAAAAGATGGCAAAGAATTTCTTTATTTAAGTCTTTGAAGCCCCTTATGAGTTGAAATTTTCAAAGAGCTACTTTGAAAATCTTCGGAACCTTACCGTATGAATCTCTCCATCAATCCCATTATCCATATTAAACCTCAAGTTTAGCACTTAAGAACTATTTTACCCCTTTAAAAATATCAAAACCTATATCAGAAGCAATGCTTCAAGTTTGATTGCATCACTGGTGTTTGTTGTTGGATTCAGTATGGTAAAGGAGGCAATCGAAGATTGACATCACTTCTTGTTGGATAAAGAGGTGAATAATCACAAATTTCATGCCAAGGATGGAAAATTTGTCGAAACAGAGTGGAAAATATTGAGGGTAGGAGATGTAGTGAGTGTGGAGTAGGATGTTCTTCCTAGCTGACCTTTTGTTATTGTCATCAACCTATGAGGATGTTGTTTGCTATGTTGTGACAATGAACCTTGACATCAAGACAAATTTAGATTTAAAGCAATAATTGAAGGCAAAAATGGAGTTAGATAATAATGAAAGTTTCTGATCCTTTACGGCTTTTATCGAATGTGAGGATCAAAACCCAAGTTTGTATAGATTTATTGGTAGCATGAAATATGATGGTAAAAAATGTCCTCTGTCATCTCAAAATATTCTTCTTAGAGATTCAAAACTCCAAAACACAAAATATATCTATGGTGTGATAATTTTGGTGGGCATGATACGAAAGTGATGCAAATATCTATTGAGCCACCATCAAAGAGAAGTGGGATTGAGCGCAAAATGGATCAAATTATTTATTTTTCTCTTCAGTATGTTTATTTCGATTGCATTGGTTGGTTCAATATCTTTTTGTGTCAAAACTAGGGATGATATTCCAGATTGGTTATACTTGAGCCCAGATGATGTGACTGATTATTTTGATCCTAAAAAAAATTGGTTTTAGTAGCATTCTGGCACACTGTGACAGCTTATCCTGTATGGTCACCTTATCCTAATTTCTCTCTATGTATCGATATAAATGGCGAAGGTCATGAAGGGTATTTTTTATCGGTAAGGACCATAAAATGTATTATGAAGAAGTAGACAAACTTGTGCAAGCCCACACATCCAATTTGAATGAAGAATTTGGTCAAATTTACACTATCCTGTCTAATAAAACTAGTACATTGACCTAAAATTAGATGGAGTTCCTAAAATTTCTCTATTCAAAGTACTGTGTATGGTCAAATTATGACAAAGTTGGAAAGATTAATGGAAGAAAGGCTAGGAAAAAAAATTCCCAGTAACCCATAGGGTGTTTTTGCCCATTGTCCGCAGTCAGGGACATTAACTTCAAAAATGTGAAACAAGCAGACGAGGTTGAATTTTGAAAATCCAAGAGAGGTTTTTGACCAGCATAGTTCAATGCACAATAAAATATTTCCTATTTTACATAGGTGTCAGGAGCAGGGAGAATCAAAGACATGTCTAAGGTCCATTTTCAAGATTTCAGTTTCCCTATTTAAGGCATGATTTTAGGTCAGTGGTTTTGGAGAGCTGGAGATGAAATTCGAAAATATGAGAGAGGTTCTTAACCAGCACGGGGAAAATAACAATAACCTCTCTATTATATTTCACAGGTGTCACCGTTTGGGAGAAAAAAATGTCTGAGTGTACCCATATTATTAGCAGATTCGACGCATATTTGGGTTCATTTTTTTAGGGATTATGTTTATGACCAGGTTGGGACTCATGTTCGAGAGACTTGTGCCTAGGATCTTGGTGTTGTGATAAATCATATGCACCCTTCCTTGTTTTATGAGATCTTGAGCATTATTCTTCAAATACAGAATCATCAAGAATAGGAAATTCGACATGGAAGCCTTTTGGGTATCAAGTATTTAGTTGCATTTCGGCAGGACATGCTTCAAGAATTTATTTTTCATATTTTTCCCGACATCAATTTTGTTTTGAAAGATTGACATAATGATGTGACGGTAGTCGCAGCAGAGGCCTCTACACCCGCTGCATCAATTGTAGTCTCCTTCTCTAGTCATATGGTAAATACTATTCTTATGAAGCTATGGGATATTCTACTAGATCTCAATGATTAGAGTCGTTCCATGTTCAGTGTTATGCATTTTTTAGTAGAGTTGTATTCAAAATAAAAATTGGTACCAAAAAATTTAAAGGCATACTGCTAGTGTAGAGGCAGCTGATTGACCTGAGTGAAGCAATTCAACTTGATGAATATGGAGATTGTCCAGAAGCTAATGATAACCAATACTTTCTATTATGTTTGGATCCTTGCCTATGGTCATTTATGAATTCCCCTCCCCCCCTCCCTCCCACTTTCCCCTTTCTGATTTTAACACTACGGGGGGTCAAAAATGAGTTTCCTTGGTCTCGATTCTTGCACCTACATGGCAAGCAGAGGTTAATTCACACCCCCCCCCTTCTCAAACAACTTACCACTCTCATACCCCTCTAAAATACAATTTGCTGGTTAGAATTCTGTGGCCCTACCACCATTACTCCTGCCAGTAAAATTACTCCACGTAGTCGTTCCACACCATTTCTATCCAAAATTTTTATTAAAGTATTTATGTATGTTTTAAAGGGGACAGTTGGTTTCCGAATATGGTTATAAGTTGCCGATTACAAATGGAAAAGTGGGTTTTCTGTTTTAAAATCCACTACAACAAAAACAAAGATAATAAAAGTAGATGGAGTTAACAGAAAGTGGCCAGGAGGGACATTAAATATCAGAGCCTGTTCAACAGAAAGTGGTCAACACTACTACCAGTGCAGTCCTCAACACACCTTTCTCCAACAACTGTTTTCCACCAAAGAAACGCCAACACATCATTATAATTTATTTTTATGTTACAGTTAGAGTTTATTTCTACCAATAATACACTATTTTTTAAAGATAGAATTAATGTAATTTTTTTTGTAATTTTGTATAAATACTTCGTTGTCCGAAGTATTAAGGGTTGGGAAAATTTCTAATGAGAAACTATTCAATTGTGGAAATGTTTTCACTGTGTTTTAAGTGACAATTTTCAAATTAATACAAGAGAATATTTTAGGATTCACGTGGTGTACCAAATGGTGAAGTTTTCTCCTGTTTAACGTGTTATCCATTGTTTCATTTCTTAGTATTTCTGAATTCTAATTGTAGAACGAAAAATGATGAATATGATTTGTTACCAGAGCACCCTATTGTAGCTGTGTTTACAATATTCTATGTTTTCTATTGATGCCAAATCAAGGAATTCTGAATTACTCCTTGATTTCTTTTGAACCTTACATTCTAGTCTAATTGAGGAATTCTATTGAATTCCACTCTTCTTGTATCTTCCCAAACCATTTTATCCTCAAATATCCAAAGTAGTACGCCTAGCTTGCCATGTTTCAATCATGCTTGATTACTTCTACAAATTGATCACCCAAGCCTTTTGAGTGCATTTCCCAATGGAATTTTTCCCTTACATTACCCACCAAACCAAATTCAAAATCCAAATTTTGAACCCTTTAACTAGCCTAAAATTCCAAATCAAAAAAGTTATATCTAACAACGATATCTCTCTCTGGGTCCAGGAGGGCTAGATCCTGGGCTCGAAGTGGTTTTGATGTTGGCCCTCCAGCATTTTGTCTTTAGCCTTCGGAATTATGGGGCGCTAATAGACCCAACTTGGAAAGGGGTGCCTGCAAAAAATAAGTCATGCTAGCCTATGAATGCCCATGAATTGATTTCCCACAAGGGGGTCTCAAAATCATTTTTCTAAAATTGACTAAATTAATGTTTAGGTGTTAAAATTTGGTTTATAATTGATTTTTTTATACAAAATGGAAATATTAACAAATGATAATACATTGTTGTAGTTGATCAAATAATGATTTACGTTCACTAATTTACACAGTAGGGCAGACACCTCTACCTTAGGCCCGCCCACATGATTGTGGGGTCCGTAGGAGCCCATGGGGGAATCGCGTGTTGGGCATGCCAGGGCATGCATGCGACAAGTTGGTGAGTCGGCTTGATTTGGAAAGGGGTGTCTACATAAAATAATTAAAGCTAGCCCATGAATTCCCATGAACAAAGTTCCCACAAGGGGTCTCATAATGATTTTTAGAAATTTGACTAAATTAATGTTTAGGTGTTAGAAGTCGTTTTATAAATTATTAACCATGAAAAATGGAAATAACGAATGATAATATTTTTTTTCAATGGTGAGCTAATGATTTGTTTTCACTATTTGCATAGTAGGGTGAATGCCTGCACCCTGGGTGCGCCTGCACAAATGCAGGCACTAGTGCAAATGGGGCCAAAATCTGATGTCACTTCGTCGGTTATATAACTCCACTTTGTCTACTATGTGATGAACCCGAGACATAGATATCATCGGCGGGATTGCGTTGGATATTCGACAACTATGAAATCATTAGACTTGTACATCAGATATCCACCATCCTTGATACCAAATGAATCATCGTCTAACCAGGCATTTTATTGACATATAGTCGTCGAATAAGTGACGTTTTAGTTTGTAACCAAGGTAGAATACCTGAAATCCATCTGTCATATGTGTTTATTGAATATCTGACATTATCTTTGTTCCTTCAACGAATATGCTATGGATCCGATGATATTTTTCATTAGATGGGAGATGGATATCTGACACTATTTCATTGATGAGGGATGATGAATATCTGACACTTGTTAAATATACGTCGAATATCTAATGTGTTATTATTGAAAAATAATGGAAGAGGATCCATGGAATGGTCATTAACATTAGCAAGGTATTTTCATTTTGAAGTTCTGAAAAATTTGATTTCAAACTAACTCAGTCTATACCTTTAATGTAGATGTAACCCAATTACTCGGGTTATGGTTCAAGCAACAAAAATTGGAGAATGTGTAATTGTCATTTATTTCAATTCAAGAATTCGCTCAAATGAAATAATGTACATGGGATGCGAGATTCAGCAATGTTGTGCCAAAATATGATTGGCATGCAATATACATATAATTACAGTACAATCCTCTTCTGGCACAACATTGCTAAACCTCACATCCCATGTACATTATTTCATTTGAGCGAATTCTTGAATTGAAACATGTTACAATTACACATTCTCAAATTTTTGTTGCCTAAACCATAATTTGAGTAATTGGGTTACATATACATTAAAGGTCTAGACTAGGTTAGTTTGGAATCAAATTTTCCAAAACTTCAAAAGGCAAATACCTTGTTAAATTTAATGACCATTCCTTAGAGCCTGCTCCATTTTCCCAATCTTCAACTTGAAAACCAAGCAATAATGAATAGATAGAGAGGAAAAGTATCTATAATTATAAGAAATAGGATACACATGACAATATATAAGAGGGATAATACACACGTTTCTCAAATAACAAGAACCACCAAACAAATTCCTAATAACAATAATGAAAAATTGAATGCTAAATGTAAGGTTACCTTTTTGAGATATTTTCTTTCGATAGTTTTTCCTCTTCAACATAAAAATTGATAAAGATTGTCCTACACATATTCATGAGAGAAAAAACTAAGCAAAAAAAATCCATCATACCAAAACATCATAAGAAACAAAAAAAATTATCCTCATCATAGGTGAGAAATATATCATCAATGAGGCATAATCAATAAATTAGTGAGGAAAAAAACAAGTATACTCCACATCTGAACATCCATCATCATAACTCTTCCATCCAACAACAAAGGAGAAGCAATATAAATCATCATCTCTCAACCATGTAAATTCATATTATAGGCATCAACATATTCTCTCCATGTAGCTACAACACATGATCCATCCATCTAATACATATCAACAACATGCATGATTCATCTAGAAATTAAAACACAAGCAATAATATGTATTGTCTAGATGAACTATCTCCAGTGCATCATTTGATCTACATGGGAGAAAAAATATGCATGAAAACACATGAATATTATCTAGTAATGAAAACACAAATATCATGCCTAATTTTCCATGCAACCATACTATCTCATCCAAAATGCAATTTGTGGTAGTGTTGTGCTATACAACAACCCCCCATTTCATAAAATTTTGTTTTAGAAAACTATAATATGAAATGGGTCCCTTTTAGATTAAATTGGTATTAACTCATCATTCCTCTAAAAGGTCCGAAAACAAACGAAACATTATAAAACCTTTTGAGTTAATAAATCATCGGCAATCGGGGAATGCGATATGAATACAACGAAACTCTTTTCCTTAAAATCTCTTGATGTGAGTTAAGCGATATCGCTATCGGCGATCAGGGATTCTACAATAACTTAAATAAAACTGCCCAAGTCTTCCTCCGATCGCCGATCGCGATAAAGCCAAGCGTGAATTTCAAAAAGGATTGATATGGCTTTGGCATATTATATTAATTATTATTAAAAATCTTTTCCACTTCCCAATAGTGATTCACTTGCGCCCAACCGCCAAATAAAAATCAAATCCACGCTTAAATAGACTATTCGGCAAATGAAGGATATAATGAGCATTTAATTGATTGAAAGGTTTAAACGGCTAATTAATGGAGAAGTTATGCCTAAATCCCTTCAGAGATTATATCCGTGGGAGTCTTATGATTATCTTCCATTATTCATTGAATGACATAATTCTTCTGTACTTAGTTTTCGCCATCTATTCTCCGCATTACGTTCATTTTATCTCTTGTGCAGAGCTTCTCCGCAGTAGCAAATTCAGACCAAATGGGGAAGAAATCTAAGAAACCTGGAACAGCTTCAGCTTCTGTGGTAACAGAACAACATGCTGCCGATCCGGGACCAAACAAAAAAGGATTAATCTCAGATACCACATGTCTTGGTCTTGGTAATACTACTTGGTAGAGCATTTACAACCTGGTTGAAGCCGAGGAACCTCAGCAAACAACGGTAGAAGCTTTAGCAGGCTCGAGCCAGAAATCTGACGCTACTCTGAAAGATTTGGCTGATTCCTACCTGCACAGGATAGCGGCTCGGGAGCAAATTCTTCCATATACAGATGTAGTGAGATGGGCCATTGAAGAAATTCCAATTACGAACAGAATATTCTGCACTATTGATGGGAGAGTTTTCGGTTCGTTTCAGCCTAATGATTTGAGACAAATGTACCATTTTCCCGAACCAGAGAAGAAGTATAATAAAGAATTCCTGAAGAAGTTTAGAGATGAAAATGAAACTGAGTCAGAGCCTATACGGGAATGGAGACAGAACCCGGTGAAACACAAACATGAGTCTTCGGGTAAGTACTCCGTCAATTCCTTATGTTCTCCTTATTGTTATGCTGGAGCTATGATGTGTCGAATGTGGGGATTGCATGATTCTTCAAAATTTTCCATAGAGATGGTACCTTTGATGGAAGCAGCATGTAATAGTGAAATCATGGATTGGGGGAATATATTATCGGATAAGTTAGCAACTGCTATTCTTGACTTTAGAAACAAATCCTGTGTTACTGTTAGAATCATCCCTCCATTTTACTTTAGTGCCTACATTTTAGATACCCTCTATTTTAATTCCGAGTTTCCCGTGTTAGGGTGGAGATGGACTCCACAGGACCCCATGCCCATTCATATATATCACCATAAATTATGGAAAGCCCATTATAAACACCACCTATATCAAGTCTGCAATGGATTCATGCTACCTATTTACTATGCAATTTTTGCTAGAACTACTCCTAAGATCTCCTCTCAAGCAGAGATTGACTTGACAGCCTTAGGAATCTGGTTCGGAGAAGAAAAATTCACTTATGTAAGAGTTTTCGGCAGCCAGGCCAAACCTCATGTCCTCCCCTTGTATATACCAGACAAACTTTTGGCTCGAGAGATAGCATATCAGCTTACATCCGCATCGGCTACAAAGACTCTCGGGAATTCAAAGAAGCAATTTTGGCCTCCTTTCCCTCTAAGGTGTGACGATTATACTCTGCGTGATTATAAACATGCAGAGAAAGAGGCGGAAAAGATTAATATATTAAATCTCACCACTCTGCCTAACAGACGCTTTGATCCGAAAAAGTTCATCTATAATGTTCTTGACCAGGCCAAACTCACTAAATTTGAACATAAGGAAGACGAGTTTGATGACCTTTTCTCCTCGGCCGAGTCGATATTTCAGGTTCAAGAGATAGCTAAAATAAGATACCATGACGACGGGTTAGTTGAATTTAACAAACTTAGAGAGCAGAGGTTGCAAACTCTGCCTCTAGATTTGTTAGCCACTGCCCCGATGATACAATCAAGCGAGCCTGAGTAGCAGCTTACCAACAAACCTCTTGCTACATCCGAAATCTTTGAAGAAGTCCAAAGAAGAGAGCAGGAGGAACTCCGGAGGTTAGAACAGGAAGAGGCAAAGAGGAAAGAACAAGAGGAAGCATAGAGAAAAGAATAGGAGAGAATACGTGATTAGGAACAGGAAAGGCAGCAGGAGCAGAGCAGCAAGAAGGTGAATGTCGACACTCAGATTGACCCAAGATTGCTCCAGGAATGGCAGCAATTTGATTCAATTATAAGCAATCTTGAGAGCTCAAGGGATGTCGATACATCCAAAGCAGCCAATACACAGGATACAGCATCAAAAAAGGTTCCAAGCAAAGAAACCAGCGGTTTACCCCCGACTACAGAATTAGAAATAATTCCCAAGGATCCTTCGGATCAAATTATTTTGCAGGTGGAGGATATTCCTCCATTGGATTTTTTCTATAGCCCAAAACATAAGGCTGTAATAAATCGACAACGGAAAAGGAGAAGGATTGATCAACCTTCCCTGTTCCCTGAACAAACAGTAACATCCAATGTAGTGTGGAAGGAAAAATTCGACCCCTCCAATGACCTGACAAAGTTTTCCCAATATGCTGGTGCCTATTCGATAGCCACCATGGATAAGGCATCAGAGGTGAGAAATTTATTGAAAGAAAAGGATCAAGCGATCGCTTCACTACAAACACAGCTATTGGAGGCACAACAGAAAGAAGATTCAGAAGCGATTCAGAAACACAAAGAATTATTGGAGGCATTAGCAAAATTGAAAGCAATGAATGAACGGATGGTAAAAACAAAAGATGAGCAAATTGCTCAATTAACAGCTCAAGTAGAGAAGTTCAAGAGTCTTCCCCAGCCTGCCAATTTCAGAGCAGAAGCAATACAGATTAATAAGGCACTAATAACACAAATAAGATTGTTGTGTCATGAAATTGCCCAAGTTGAACCTTTGTGTGACATAACAACATCTATAATAAACAAATCAGTTGATGCCAGGCAGGACTTAGAGCAAGCCGATGAGACTTTAACAGATTTTCTTACTTGGCAGAACACTAATGAGGGACAGGCAGCAAACTTGCCTAAAATCTTAGAATCCCATAAAGAAATTCTATTCATGGAGTGGCAGTCCCAATTGATGAAAGCAGAGAGAGTGGTTTCTAGATGCAAATTATCTACGAACAATTTGATTGACTTGATTAACAATACTCTCTATTTATCTAACATGATCTCTTAATGTACACCAGGTAAATTATTATCAGCCAAGACATTGGAACAATCATGTTGTCAAGAGCTAGAAAAGAATGGGAAATTGATCACAGGAATTAAAATTTTAACTTGGGACACCTATTGGGTGTTCCTAGTAAAACCATACAGCTAGAAAGCCGCCCTCAAATGCTTAACGGATGCAATAGGGTGTATCATTCCCGATATACACAATGCCACCTATGTTGCTCAAATCAATTCTCATCTCAGCCGCCCTCAAGAAGTGGAACCAATGCTGGAAATATGCCAACTCAGAACAAAAGGCAAACAGCCAGAGTGATGAATCATGCTGCTGATTACCAGATTGCTGTAGGGGAGATATTCAAGATCGGGTTATACCAATTTAGTAGCATTTTAATTTTGTATTTTGTTAGCTTAATTTAGTATTTATAGACCCTTTCATGTATTTAGAAAGGGTCATAAGTTTTTGTATATAACTGAAACCTGAAGTTGCACTATTGTACTTCAGGCATATTTTTTTATGAAAACTGGACCAATTTTTCTAAATTTTGATAACGAAGCTTTTATGTGGATGTGCACTACTGCCTTTATTTAAAAGTATTTCTGAGTCGGAAGAAGGAATTCAAATTGCGATTGACGTTGGGAAAGATTTGCAGCTCATATGGTACTATTATCTATGTCTGAATTTATTCTTTTTATGTAAATTGTTGTTTGATCATTCTTGCTATTATTGAATATATGAATGCATTTTAATAGCAGTCTTTATACTTTCCACTACTGGATGTTTACAGTTTTCTATTCTTATAATCATTCATGTATTAGTAATATAAAAAGATAAGTGTAACAGTGTTTTATCAATTACTTCGTTCAACTATTTGAACGAAGTAATTATTATTTAAATAAATGTCTTTGTTTATTGAATAGTGTCATCTATATGCCTATCGACGAACACAGATCACCAAACGTTGCACTTAAGAATAAAAGCTTCCCGGGATAAAATAGTCATTTACGTTTTTGCTTATAGATTAAGTCCTCCATTCATTATCACTTATTAGAAAACCAATCATTCATCTACCCCTTTTATTCATTACTGGGAAACTGGTCCCATTATATCCAGTCGGAGCCACCATCCCAAATGGAAAAGGAGCTGTATTAAGTTCCGGACCGGGTGGTTATCCCCCGATGTTGATGTAACGATTTTCGGGGCATCAAAATTTTTGGCGCTAGAAGGAGGGCCCAACTATGAATGGCGAGTAAATCAAAACCTACATACCATTCTCAGAGTAAATCACCCTCCACCTCACCTCAGACCTCCCGTTTGCATTCTAAAACACCAGTGTCCAAACGAGAAGAAGAGGGATCAACTATTACTGCTCAATCACACCATACTTCAGAACGTTTAAGTCCGGAGTCCCCTGAAGTTCAGTCTATCATCCAGAAACTTCAAAGCTTCTCCATATCACCTCAGAGATCTGAAGTATCTCAAGGCAGTCAGACTTCGCAATTCCACCTACCTCACCCTCTCACCAGACTTCAAAGCGAAAAACTCGGCATTGAACCAGTTGAGTTTCCTTTACCCCAAAGGAAAAGGGCAAAAAAGAACACTAAAGGTTCTAATAGTGAGACCTTTTCTCCATCATCTCTAGTGCGAAGTCAAACATCCACTTCCCCATTACATATTATTGTTCACCAGGGGTCACCACCTTCAACATCAAAACCTTTTCAGTCTTCATTACCACCTCCTCCCCAAACACCTGGAACACCACAGGCAAACGTTGGTACTCCCAAGATGGCTCAAAATCCATGGAACAGTCCTGGTGCAGTCACTATGCCTGCACCATTACATCCATTACCTGATTATCCTGAGAAGTGGTTACCAAAATTTAATCCAGACGCTGGAACATTAGTTGAGGAACACATAAATAATTTCATGTTGTCAGTTAATCTAAAAGGAGTAACACAATAAGATGTTGTAGTTAGACTTTTCCCCTACACGTTACAAGGATCAGCTGGGTCTTGGTATTTTTCCTTACCCTCTGGATCCATTACCAGTTGGAAAACCTTTCAGGAGCAGTTTCTTACCAAATATGGCGACGATAGATCCTTGGCCACGCTCATTAATGACCTTTCAAATCTAAGAATTGAGTCTAGAGAACCAATTAAGGAGTTTAACTCCCGATTCAATAAGCTCTTGAATAAAATTCCCATCGATTCCAATCCAAGTGAACAAATTAGAAGCGAGTGGTACATCACAGCCTTACCTTCAAATATAGCTATTTTTGTAGACAGGGCTGGGAAACCAACTTTGGCCGAAAATATGAAAGAAGCCATCGCTGTGGAAAAACGTATAATCGCTTTGGAAAAGAAAGTTTCTCTTGAAGATAGGAAATCCAAAAAAGTGTCTTTCAAGGACGATTCAAAGAAGAAAAACAACAAAGATCCATACGATATGGAGGGTCTTCAAAAGGTCCTCAAAACAATGTCAAATGAAATGGTTGAAATTAAAAAGCAAGTAGCAGAAACTTCAACAAAGAAACCATATAGGAATTTTAAGAAAACTGAGTCAAAACCACCAAATATTATATCCAATGCAGATTCAGACCCTGAGGAAGAAGAAGAAGATGAAACAATTACATCATCCGATGAAATTGAAGAAGAGGAAGTCGTTGAATGCCATGGAATGTGGGACTTCATATTGCCAAACTCCGACACCGAGACTGAACAAGAAGCTTTTCCTGTGACTACTAGGAGTAAAAGTACCCCTGAACCTATCCAAGCAAGTTCCAAGAAAAGGAGTGCAGGTACTAATACTGCAAAGGAAAATGCACCTACAAGGAAGCCGGCTACAACAGTCCCTCAAAACCAACCATCGTCTTCAAATATACCTTCAACATCAAAGACGTTGGTAGTATCGGATTCAATGGATTACAATATTATTGATGACATGAAGAAGACTAAGACAAACATCACCATGTTTGAACTCAGTAAGTTAAAACATCAACAGAAATTGCTTCTTAAGGAACTAAATGCAGTACCTTCCTCGCCTCTTCCTAGTGCTAAAGCTGCAAATGATTCAGGACAACCACCTTCTGGTAGAATTGAGGCTACTGATACGATTCTAATCGGAGACAGATCAAATTCCCACACCCCACCTTTCCTCTTAACCTTTTAAATTTACAATCGAAATCTACACAACTGTTTAATTGACTCAGGGGCATCATCTAATATAATGCCAGCTTCAGTTTGTTCTAAACTGAACATAGAACCCCAAAAGTCTTCAATTCACATTGTGCAGTTAGATAGAACCAAAGTCCAAGTCTTAGGGGAAATAAATTCTGTTACTATCAGGTTATCGGCTGATCCACGAGTAGTTCAAAGAATTGATATCTTAATTGCTGATATACCTTAGTTTTATGGTTTAATCTTGAGCAGGGATTGGTCTGAGAAGCTCCATGGGTATATTTCTACCGATTGGTCTCATATGTGGCTGCCCTACAAGGGAAAGCCAAATCAAATAAAAATCAATCGGGAGAAACACATGACCCATACTGTCACAGAGTTCGAACATGAGAATCAACCAATTGCATTTAATAATAATATATTAGGAAATTATTCTTCTGAATCATTCTTTGGCAATTATATTTCCCAACCATCTCCGTTCTTAGTAAACAATTTCACATCCCAAATTGAAAATTTTTCACAAACTGATAGATCAAGATGTGTTAATGTTACTGAGAATTCTGTAAATAAAATTGTTGATAATTCTTTATTTTGGTCTTTATATTTTGATGGTTCTAAATCCAGTGAAGGATCAGGAGCAGGGTGTATTCTAGTCAGCCCTAAGGGAGAAAAAACAATGCTTTCTTGTAGGTTAGAATTTGAATGCACGAATAATACAGCTAAGTATGAGGCCTTGGTGCAAGGACTATATAAAGCTATTGGCCTGAAAGTCCAATATTTGAAAGTGTTTGGCGATTCAAAGATTGTTATAAAACAAGTTCGAAATACAATCCATTGTCTCTCTAATCACCTCAAACACTATCAGTCTTTAGTACAGGAACTTATATCTCATTTCTTAGCATTCAATATTTCACCTATTCCCAGATCCCAGAATGCAGCAGCTGACTTGTTAGCCAATGTTTCTTCTAAACTCCTACCTTCCGAAGATTATAGCCCAGATAGATTTTCAGTAGAGATGATTTTTAGGCCATCAATTCCTGACAATGTCACCAATTGGCAAGTGTTTAATCACGATGAAGACATCTTACATTTCTTAACTTCCGACAAGTCCTACAATGATCAGATCATTGATGAAAACGATCATGATCTTCAGATGAAAGAAAAGCATGAGGAAAACTCAATACCAAAACCTGTGGTTAAACTTGAAGATCTCTATGATATTAAAGACAGGTTTAAACAGGTAACCAATTCAAAACTCCAAAGTTATACCTTAAGATTTGAATTGATAAATCTCGGTACTAAGCAGAACCCTCAAAATATAAATTTAGGACTAGGGCTTTCTGTGGAAGAAAGGATAGCATTTATTAGATTATTAAGGAAAAATAAACATGTCTTCGCTTGGAAGTATGATGACTTAAAAACATATGATACATCAATCATCCAGCATACCATTCCAATGCTTTCTGAACAAAAACCAGTTCAACAAAAATTGAGGAAAATACATCCAAACTTAGAGAATCAGATAAAATCGGAACTCAATAAACTCTTGAAAGCAAAGATTATTTTTCCAGTCCGACATTCAAACTGGGTCTCCAATATGGTGCCTGTTAGGAAGAAAAATGGTGACATCAGGATTTGTATAGATTTCAGAAATCTGAATAAGGCAAGCCAAAAAGATAATTTTCCATTACCTACCATGGAGCAGATACTCCAGTCGGTAGCAGGTTCTGAGCTAATGTCCTTTCTAGATGGTTTTTTAGGATACAACCAAATTCTGGTTCATCCTAATGACAGACTCAAAACTACTTTCAGAACAAAATGGGGAACTTACGCCTATCAGAAAATGCCCTTTGGACTTATTAACGCAGGAGCTACATTCCAAAGAGCAATGGATATAGCCTTCAAAGGATTGATCAAAAAAACAATAGTCGTCTATTTAGATGACATTACTGTATTTTCTAAAAAGAGATCCAACCATTTACATGATTTGAATCAAATCTTTGAACGCTGTAGAAGGTATGGTATTTCACTCAATCCCAAAAAATCCTTCTTTGCTCTAAATCAAGGAAAGCTCTTGGGCTTTATCATTTCCAAAGATGGTATTTATATTGATCCTGACAGGATTAAAGAAATTTCTGAAATACCATTTCCTCATAACAAAAAATCCATGCAGTCATTTTTAGGTCAAATCAACTTTGTCAAAAGATTTGTTCCCGATTTTTCTCACATCATTTTACCATTACAAACCATGATTAAGAAAAATTCAGTGTTTAGATGGGGATCTGTGGAAAAAGAAGCATTTGATTTAATCAAACAATCAATAATCAATGCCCCCGCTTTAAACACTCCCAATTTTACTAATCATTTCACATTGTATACTATCGCGTCTGATTCATCTTATGCAGCGGTACTCACTCAGATTAATGATCACGACTTGGAAGCACCGATTTCATTTTTTAGTTCAAATTTCCAGGGTGCAGAACTAAATTACTCCGAAGTTGAAAAACAAGCCTTTGCTGTGTATAAAGCCATTAAACACTACAAGCCCTTCCTTTTAAAAGCTCATACAAAAGTTATAGTTCCTTTTTCTGCAGTAAGGCAATTACTGATCCAAAGGGAATTAGGTGAGAAAAGGGCAAATTGGGTTACAGCACTTCAAGAGTATGACTTGGAAATCAAGCCAGCAAAGATTGTTAGAGGCCAAGGTTTTTGCAGGTTATTAGCAGGAGAATCCAACATTCCAGAATCAGGTGATACAGAACATATTGAAGAAATCAACCAGATAAGTATTACCAATTCTGAATCTCAATACGTAGATTTAATCTTTTATTTGAAAAATGGATATGCACCTCCTAATATTTCTTATAAAAACAAACGGGCTATTAGATTAAAAGCAAAAAACTTCATAATCATTGATGATGTACTTTTTAGGCAAAATTATGACTCAGTTTTATTAAGATGCCTGGAAAAACCTGAAGCACAAAAGGTTTTGCAGGAGCTACACAATGGACCAGCCGGAGGACATTTTGGAGCTGACACAACAACTCACAAAATCATTCATGCTGGGTATTATTGGCCCAATTTATTCAGAGATACTCACGAATATGTAAGGAAATGCCAAAGTTGTCAAATCTCCAGTGGAAGACAAAGAAAACCAGCTTTCCCTTTGCAACCAGTCAACATTGAGCAACCTTTTGAACAATGGGGATTGGATATCATTGGGGAAATAACTCCACAGTCCTCCAAACAACATAAGTATATCCTTACTGCTACTGATTACTTTACCAAGTGGGTTGAAGCAATTCCATTAAAGACAACAAACTCTGAAGGAATTATAGAATTTATAGATCAATTCATCATTACCAGGTTTGGTGTCCGAAATGCTCTTGTTTTTGATAATGCATCTTATTTCTCTGGAAATTCCATGTTTGAGTTCGCTATTAAAAGAGGATTTAAATTGAAATATTCTGCAAATTACTATCCCCAGTGTAATGGTCTAGTAGAGTCTACCAATAAAAATCTACTTAAAAACATTAAGCGAACTATTGAACAGAATCATAAAAACTGGCACAAATCTTTAATATTCGCACTATGGGCTGATAGAATAACGCAAAAGGCCTCTATAGGTACTTCTCCATTCAATCTTGTATATGGGAAAGAAGCAATACTACCAACCAATCTAGCACTTCCTTCTCTAGCCCTAGTTCAGTTTATTGAAGAAATCCCCTCTTCTTCTATCCAACTCAGACATGATCAAATTTTAAAATTAGAAGAAGAAAGAGAAAAGGCCAAAATTACTCATGCAAAACATCAGCAGATAATCAAAACATCATTTGATTCAGCTTCGTCTAGTTCTAAACAGTTGCAGGTTGGTGATCTAGTTCTGAAATGGGATAAAGCCCATGAGGATAGAGGTAAACACACCAAGTTCCAAAAGATGTGGCTTGGACCATTTCAGATCAGCGAAAATATAGGCCATTCGACATTCATATTACAAGATCTATCAGGAAAGAGGGACTCTCTTCCCGTTAATGGTCTCATCTTAAAGAAATTCTTCAATTGAGAAGGTAACCCCTTCTCTTTTAATTTTAGTAGGATTTATAGTTTTTAGGACCATTAGGAAATAAAGTTGTAAAATAGCTTCTATTGGCCTTTGCTATATTGAAAAGTTGCTCTAAAGAAGTACTTTTAATATTTACTTTTGAAAATAGAAGCCTTTAAAAAAAAAAGAAAAAAAAGAGGACAATTTATATGGAATTAGTTATATTCACATTCTGAAAACCCCATTTTATTTTTGTGAAATCTTCTCAAGATTTAGAAGTACTGTAAATCATTTTAATTTTTTCAAACTGGCCACAAAAGGGTTATCAATATCAAAACAGAAACTGATTCAATCTTAGCATCTTCAACTCTTACCTTGTCATCCATTTTCTCTTAAGGAGAAAATTGTCCATCCCATTCATCCAAGTTTATGATTACTCAGAGTTTAATTATAAAATATATGATATAAAGATAAGGGGTCTTATCACAAGACTGCTTATCATGATCATTGGAAAATAGTCTAATTGACATTACCAACACTGCATACCAAAACAGGGTAATGGCTTATAAGCATAAGACAAGGGGTCTCATCACGAGCCAGCTTGTTCGATTAAATTACAACCAGTGAATGGCATTGTCAAACAGCTGGCAACCAAACCAGGACAATGGCTTTTTTATCTTACAAAATAATGGAAAAGAAAAGAAATACAAAATATGAAAACATATTTTGAATTCATTCTTTTAATCATACTCCGAGATGGGAGGGGTCATGGACAATCAAATGGTTAAAAGGTATCCCTGTCGAAACTATGAACGTTTGCTGGCAGCAGAGGCTCTACCTATGACAAAGGAGTCAATAAAAAAAGGCTAAGTTGGAAAGGTGTTTTGTTTTATCATTATCAACCAATAGAGGCCAATTTAAAACTTAGAATGTATTTAATTTTAACAAGAGAAGAAATTAGCAAAAATAGCCTTTATTATATTAAGAATGTATGTATACTTAGTTATGTTAGAATCTTCCTTTCTTTTTTGATAAAGATTTCTATATAAAGAAAGTTCAAATATTCCAATATTTCTGAGAGATAACTGTTTCTCCCAGCGAATCGCCAATTGTTGTGCTATACAACAACCCCCCATTTCATAAAATTTTGTTTTAGAAAACTATAATATGAAATGGGTCCCTTTTATATTAAATTGGTATTAACTCATCATTCCTCTAAAAGGTCCAAAAACAAACGAAACATTATAAAACCTTTTGAGTTAATAAATCATCGGCAATCGGGGAATGCAATATGAATACAACGAAACTCTTTTCCTTAAAAGCTCCCGATGCGAGTTAAGCGATATCGCTATCGGCGATCGGGGATTCTACAATAACTTAAATAAAACTGCCCAAGTCTTCCTCCGATCGCCGATCGCGATAAAGCCAAGCGCGACTTTGAAAAAGGATTGATATGGCTTCGGCATATTATATTAATTATTATTAAAAAGCCTTTCCGCTTCCCAATAGTGATTCACTTACGCCCAACCACCAAATAAAAATCAAATCCACGCTTAAATAGACTATTCGGCAAATGAAGGATATAATGAACATTTAATTGATTGACAGGTTTAAACGTCTAATTAATGGAGCAGTTATGCCTAAATCCCTTCAGAGATTATATCCGCGGGAGTCTTATGATTATCTTCCATTATTCATTGATTGACATAATTCTTCTGTACTTAGTTTTCGCCATATATTCTCCGCATTACATTCATTTTATCTCTTGTGCAGAGCTTCTCCGCAGTAGAAAATTTAGACCAAATGGGGAAGAAATCTAAGAAACCTGGAACAACTTCAGCTTCTGTGGTAACAGAACAACATGCTGCCGATCCGGGACCAAACAAAAAAGGATTAATCTCAGATACCACATGTCTTGGTCTCGGTAATACTACTTGGCAGAGCATTTACAACCTGGTTGAAGCTGAGGAACCTCAGCAAACATCGGTACAAGCTACAGCAGGCTCGAGCCAGAAATATGATGCTACTCTGAAAGATTTGGCTGATTCCTACATGCACAGGGTAGCGGCTCGGGAGAAAATTCTTCCATATACAGATGTAGTGAGATGGGCCATTGAAGAAATTCCAATTACGAACAGAATATTCTGCACTATTGATGGGAGAGTTTTCGGTTCGTTTCAGCCTAATGATTTGAGACAAATGTACCATTTGCCCGAACCAGAGAAGAAGTATAATAAAGCATTCCTGGAGAAGTTTAGAGATGAAAATGAAATTGATTCAGAACCTATACGAGAATGGAGACAAAACCCGGCAAAACACAAACATGAGTCTTCGGGTAAGTACTCCGTCAGTTCCTTATGTTCTCCTTATTGTTATGCAGGAGCTATGATGTTTCGAATGTGGGGATTGCACGATTCTTCAAAATTTTCCATAGAGATGGTACCTTTAATGGAAGCAGCATGTAATAGTGAAATTATGGACTGGGGAAATATATTATCAGATAAGTTAGCAAATGCCATTCTTGACTTCAGAGGCAAATCCCGTGCTACTGATAGAATTATCCCTCCATTTTACTATAGTGCCTACATTTTAGATACCCTCTGTTTTAATTCCGAGTTTCCTGTGTTAGGTTGGAGATGGACTCCACAAGACCCCATGCCCATTCATATATACCATCAGAAATTATGGAAAGCCCATTATAAACACTACCTATATCAACTCTGTAATGGACTTATGCTACCTATTTACTATGCGATTTTTGCTAGACCTACTCCTAAGATCTCCTCTCAAGCAGAGATTGACTTGACAGCCCTAGGAACCTGGTTCGGAGAGCAAAAATTCACTTATGTAAGGGTTTTCGGCAGCCAGGCCAGACCTCATGTCCTCCCCTTGTATATACCAGACAAACTTTTAGCTCGAGAGATAGCATATCAGCTTACATCCGCATCGGCTACAAAGACTCTCAGGAATTCAAAGAAGCAAGTCTGGCCTCCTTTCCCTCTAAGGTGTGGCGTCTATACTCTGCGTGATTATAAACACACAGAGAAAGAGGCGGAAAAGATTAATATATTAAATCTCGCCACTCTGCCTAACAGACGCTTTGATCCGAAAAAGGTCGTCTATAATGTTCTAGATCAGGCCAAACTCACTAAATTTGAACATAAGGAAGACGAGTTTGATGACCTGTTCTCCTCGGGCGAGTCGATAGTTCATGTTCAAGAGATAGCTAAAATAAGATACCATGACGATGGGTTAGTTGAATTTAACAAACTTAGAGAGCAGAGGTTGCAAACTCTGCCTCTAGATTTGTTAGCCACTGCCCCGATGATACAATCAAGCGAGCCTGAGCAACAGCTTACCAACAAACCTCCTGCTACATCCGAAATCTTTGAAGAAGTCCAAAGAAGAGAGCAGGAGGAACTCCAGAGGTTATAACAGGAAGAGGCAAAGAGGAAAGAACAAGAGGAAGCACAAAGAAAAGAACAGGAGAGAATACGTGATCAGGAATAGGAAAGGCAGCAGGAGCAGAGCAGCAAGAAGGTGAATTTGGACACTCAGATTGACCCAAGATTGCTCCAGGAATGGCAGCAATTTGATTCAATTATAAGCAATATTGAGAGCTCAAGGGATGTTGATACATCCAAAGCGGCAAATACACAGGATACAGCATCAAAAAATGTTCCAAGCAAAGGAACCAGCGGTCTACCCCCGACTACAGAATTAGAAATAATTCCCAAGGATCCTTCGAATCAAATTATTTTGCAGGTGGAGGATATTCCTCCATTGGATGTTTTCTATAGCCCAAAACACAAGGTTGTAATAAAGCGACAATGGAAAAGGAGAAGGATTGATCAACCTTCCTTGTTCCCTGAACAAACAGTAACAGCTAATGTAGTGTGGAAGGAGGAATTCAACCCCTCCGATGACCTGACAAAGTTGTCCCAATATGCTGGTGCCTATTCTGCAGCCACCATGGATAAGGCATTAGAGGTGAGAAATTTGTTGAAAAAAGGGATCAAGCGATCGCTTCACTACAAACATAGCTATTGGAGGCACAACAGAAAGCAGATTCGGAAGCGATTCAGAAACAGAAAGATTTATCGGAGGCATTAGCAAAATTGAAAGCAATGAATGAATAGATGATAAAAACAAAAGATGAGCAAATTTCTCAATTAACAGCTCAAGTAGATAAGTTCAAGAGTCTTCCCCAACCTGCCAATTTCAGTGCAGAAGCAATACAAATTAATAAGGCACTAATAACACAAATAAGATTGTTGTGTCATGAAATTGCCCAAGTTGAACCTCTGTGTGACATAACAACATCTATAATAAACAAATCAGTTGATGCCAGGCAGGACTTAGAGCAAGCCGATGAGACTTTAACGGATTTTCTTACTTGGCAGAACACTAATGAGGGACAGGCGGCAAACTTACCTAAAATCTTAGAATCCCATAAAGAAATTCTATTCATGGAGTGGCAGTCCCAATTGATGAAAGCAGAGAGAGCGGTTTCTAGATGCAAATTATCTACGAACAATTTGATTGAATTGATTAACAATACTCTCTATTTATCTAACATGATCTCTCAATGTACACCGGGTAAATTATTATCAGCCAAAACATTGGAACAATCATGTTGTCAAGAGCTAGAAAAGAATGGGAGATTGATCACAGGAATTAAAAGTTTAACTTGGGACACCTATTGGTTGTTCCTAGTAAAACCATACAGCCAGAAAGTCGCCCTCAAATGCTTAACAGATGCAATCGGGTGTATCATTCCCGATAAACACGATGCTACCTATTCTGCTCAAATCAATTCTCGTCTCAGCCGCCCTCAAGAAGTGGAACCAATTCTGGCAATATGCCAACTCAGGACAAAAGGCAAACAGTCAGAGTGATGAATCATGCTGCTGATTACCAGATTGCTGTAGGGGAGATATTTAAGATCGGGTTATACCAATTTAGTAGCATTTTAATTTTGTAGTTTGTTAGCTTAATTTAGTATTTATAGACCCTTTCATGTATTTAGAAAGGGTCATAAGTTTTTGTATATGACTGAAACCTGAAGTTGCACTACTGTACTTCAGGCATATTTTTTTATGAAAACTGGACCAATTTTTCCAAATTTTGATAACGAAGCTTTTATGTGGATGTGCACTACTGCCTTTATCTAAAATTACGTATGAGATGGAAGAGGAGTCAAATTACGTTGGCGTTGAAGAAGATTTAGAACCATATGGTACTATTATCTATGCAATTTATTTCTTTATATGTTGTTGTTTGATCATTCATATTATTGAATAAACTTGAATCAAGTTTTACTTGGTCGGTCTTTATACTCCCTCTTGGATGTTTACAATTTGCTATTCTTCTAATCATTGATGTATCAGTAATATAAAAAGATAAGTGTAACAATGTTTTATCAATTACTTTGTTCAACTACTTGAACGAAGTAATTATTATTTAAATAAATGTCTTTGTTTATTGAATAGTGTCATCTATATGCCTATCGACGAACACAGATCACCAAACGTTGCACTTAAGAATAGAAGCTTCCCGGGATAAAATAGTCATTTACGTTTTCGCTTATAGATTAAGTCCTCCATTCATTATCACTTATTAGAAAACCAATCATTCATCTACCCCTTTTATTCACTACTAGGAAACTGGTCCCATTATATCCAGTCGGAGCCACCATCCCAAATGGAAAAGGAGCTGTATTAAGGTCCGGACCGGGTGGTTATCCCCGGATGTTGATGTAACGATTTTTGGGCATCAACAGGTAGGAGCAGAAAAAATATTTCTGAACATAATGCGAACAAATTCCAAATCCATTTGGAAGAAAAAATTCTCCCCTGCCTATGTGAGCCCCCATCACACCTATAAAATGCACATAAGAATAACTATATGGATGCCATAACACCATTATCATCAATACAAAATGAAACATATATCTTCTCCAAAAATATCAAAAACTGTACATGGTTGCTCCAACTAAAATCATAGTGGAATAGAAATAGAGAAAAAATGAAAATAATGCTTCAAACCGAAATGACACCCCCTGAACACATGCATGTCTATAAATGTATATTTATCTTCTAATACTCTTTTCCATATGGCTGAAAAATTAAGAATTTGCATGCAACTCATAATGCAACCATATTCTCCCCTTGTGACAATTTAGGCCTCATATTTTGGTGGAAGATCCTAGTTGTTATTTTATCCTCTATACTTTTATATTTTTGTCATTCTTCTTCTTATGTGATCGGCCTTCCATATTGTCCTCTCTCTATTTGGATCTCCTAAAATACATGGGAAAATTGCAATAATTGGCCATATGGCCAATATTATCACACACAAAACATCTAATGTGACCAAGAAATAAAGGAATAGTCTTATGTATTCTATTGGTATAATTTCCATTGCTTGCATGTGCCCTACTGTTATAGGTCAATTTGGGCACCATTCCCAATGAACTGGTTAACTGGGCATCATCATTAGGGAAAATTATTAAGGGTCTACCATTCCCTATGATTTCAGTTGCTACGTGCCCTAAGACAAGAAACAAGATAGATCAAGCAAGAATTTCATCAAGAAAAATTTTCCATGGTTTGAAGCTTGCTATATAGCATATGAGAACTCAACAACATAGGCTCTAAGGGGCCTAAGTGCATTGCATATGCAAGTAGCCCCATGCAAGGCTACTTTGCAAAGCACTTCCCGACATTCACAGGTGCGTTGGTCACATTGGGAGCGAAATTCTCATTGTTCCAGAATCTCCACTTGGCCAGTGCCTTCTAGAAGAGTTCACATGTGTCAAGCTTCAGATCCAAGTGTCCATTTGAAATTTAATGGCCGCATTTGAAACATATCTTGCCTAGCCCTTTGAAGTTGTGATTGTAAAGCAAACTCAGTTCATATAAATTGAGCACAGATATAAGTGCTTGAGAAGGAAGAATTTGAGTAGAGAAATGCTGGAGAATTTTCAATTGAGAGCTAGATTTGTGAAGTTGCTACTGGAAATATTTATACTATGATGAGGCTTGGGAATGTTTCTGGAAGGTCACTTCAAATCATTCATTAGGTTGTAACCTCTCCTTCTATCATCAATAAAGAGTACAACTTATTTTTCCCTATATGCATTTGTATTGGCTTTGATTTTCCGTATTGAAAGATCTTAGTTGATGTATATGGTTTATGCTTTACTGATTTAGCTAACTAGCTTGAATAGATATCTATATTATTACATCTTCTACTATTTCAGTGTTCTTACCTGCAAGAAGCATTCAACCCAAAAAACTGCTTGAATTTGAAGCTGCAACATAAGAGACAGAAGGAGCCATTTGGAAGCGACTGAACAAGTAAGCCTCCAATCCTCTCTGTGTATCTATTCTGATTTAGGAAAAATAGACATATAGTATTTAACCTATTTTTCTAGACTAGAACCTGTATAGGGAAGCATGATTTATATGTAATTCACAATTCTGGCCCAAAAAACTGGCGACTCCACTGGGGAGAATTTCTCTTAGTTCTAGGTGTTTTGGACTCTGATTTTCTTTGTTTATCCACCCAGTAGTTGTTATACACAAAGATTAAACATTTTCAAATCCTAATTTGAAAATACAGTGAGTTAAACAATAGTATTTTTCATTGCATACTGCGCCCAACGCACCCTTAGACTAGACACAGTGCTTTAGAGAGCACTGCCTCCTTCCTATCTTGCATTGCAGAGCACCGTCTCCCCTTGGAGACTGGGTTGAATCCTGAAAGTACCCAAATTCCCTTGAATTTTACTTTGCAACTTGCTTCAGTTTTGTTTGCTGCTGTCTCTTGAAAAGTTTGATGCTTAATTGACCAGTGACTTTATATACTTCTTCCTCCTTCGGCTGAAAATTTGATCAATGTTTGTTTAGAAAAGGTTTTCTTAATTATTGACAAGTTGATTTCAAAGTAATTTTTATGGGTGCATTAAGAATCATTTTATTTCGTAATAGGAAATTGTCATAAAATCTTCATTTCCTTGATAGGATAATTTTTTTTTGAAATCCTTGTTTTTCCTTCAAAAGACAAATTGTTGTTTGTATTCTTCATTTCTCGAAAGTAAAAAGCATTTGAATTATTGATATAGTGCACCTAGTTTCTTTTTTGCATTCATAACATTAAGGAAACTGGAAATAAAAACTTGCATTTACATGTAGGATAGTGTGTTTTTTGCAAAAGTAACATTAGGAAATTTGCATTTAGTTTATGATTCATTGATTTTGTTTTTGTTCATTGATTTTTTTGTTCACGAACTATTTTCTCTCTTCCCTTAGTAGCTAGGTTCTTCATTGAAAAAGCTGAAAGTGAAAGTTTGTTTATCATTCTTAGCTTGCATTTTATGAATTTCATCTACATCATCGCAGTGAACCTTTGAAAGGAAAATTGTTAAGCAAGATCAACATACAATTAATCTCAATTTACTTAACAACGCATTCTAACCATAACGATAACATTTAGAATGTCGAGGCTAGAGACGTGTTCCAGCGTCCTAAAACATACCAGTTGTCGTTAACTTGTCTGCGATACATTCCGAGTGTGATACCTCACTCCATGTATGTAAGTATGTCGTAGCTCGTCCACGTACTTTCAAGTATATCGGGCGGTGCTACAATACAATAATTATAAAGTGGTGCTCTCACTATGCGATTTCGCATCAGACAGCGCTAATATGGACTTGGGCCTCCACGTACCTTCTGGTATATTTTGGAGGACAACTTATAGGTGCTATCCATCCATAGTGAACTGAGTCAGCCGCCTTGAAATTTTGATACACCGAACACAGCATTCGAGGAGATTACCTACCCGTACTTCTTGGTTCGCCAGGAGGTATTCTGAAGTTCACATTTTCTTGGTAAACCCTTTTGCCTAGAATTACCCTCTTTTTTTTTTTTTTTTTTGGTTAAAATAAATCATTAATCATAGAAGAAAAAACTCCTATCCCCCTTCGTTTGCATATATTAGCTTTAAAACCACCTTTACCATCGGAAGTTACTTCTGGTAGGCGAAGGCGATCACGATCTACCAAATCAAGTACAATTCCTACCTCTGGAGAAACATCATTTTTTAAACCAGAGTTAGCTCAAATTATTTCCACACATCTCGGTTCGTTTAATATTGTCGAAACAGGGTTTTCACAGCTACCTATGGTCATGATCCATTCAATCTCTTAGACCATACCTCCTAGACCTGACGTTTTTCAATAAAAAATTGATCCAGATCTTGTCTCTTCTTTGCCAGAAAATCTGAATCTTGAATTTTAACAATTGGAAGTTGTTCCTACATTGGTCACCCCACAAATTTATGTAGCCACTGAAACTCCTATATTACACAGTCAACCGTCTGAAATATATTTTGGGCCTAACGGTGAAATTCTTCCTCCTGGTTTAATTGCGATTGAAGAAATCCCACAAGAAGATACACCTTTTGTTGATCAGCGGTTGTCATTGATGTCAACCCAATAAACACCAAGGGCTAACCCAATATTTCATGGGAATTTTGACCTACCAAATTAATATATTCTAGGTCAATAATTATTTTTATGGTTTCTACTTGTCCAAATGTTTATGTTGATATATGGCATGCCATGTAATTCTTCACGGTTTGAGAGATATTCATGTTTTAAGCTTGTACCCCCAGTTAGTGGGATAAAATCCCATGGGGTTGGGGCATGGGTCATTGAAAATTCATAATTAATATTTTTTAAGCTCCTAAAATCCCTCCAACATTCACTTATTGAAGCCCCTCTCAACTTAATAATTTATATAAATTGTGATCGTCATTTCCTCCGTAGGAAAGGGATTCAGCCATTTAAAACAGGTCATCGTGGAATTTTCTCTCTAAATATTTTTCTACGAAGGTTCAGAAGCTGAATTTTTATGAGGCAAAGCCAAAATCCTGAGGAAGCTACTGTAAAAATTTCAGATCAAGGTGCACAATATTTTTGGAGATATGATCTGTGGAAGTCAGGGTTTTTGCAGGCTCCTAAAATTCATCTCAAAGAAGTGACCTTGGTAAATTTGTCATATCTCTCTTTGTGAGTATCGACTTGGAATTCCATAAAAAGTGGTAGATATTGCATAGTCTATAATTTTTTCTCTATCAATTTTAGAGCCAAATGAAGAAACAGTGACACGCGGCACATCGTACAATTGTGCTCTTCTGAAACAGTCCATAATTAGGGCATTGTGAGAGATTGGGTATAACTCTCCCTTGAAGAATCCAAATTGGGTCAGACCTGTGGCATTGGAAAGACGACTCAGAGGAATAATACAGGACTGAAAATCAAATATTTAGGATCTGAAATAACAAAGATACACTAGATTCAATATTGAGCTCCTAGAAGGAAAGAAAAAGCTAGATCATGTGTTGTCAAGGGTTGCAAAGGGCCAGAATTTCTATGGCAGAAAAGCAAAGAAAGGTGCAACAGAGGGTAGCATGACAAAAGCAACAACCAAGGTGCATAATAGCAGCAAGAAATTCATCATATGAATTCTTCAAGTAGGAAGCACTGCATACAATCATTGTAAAGGTATCATTGTACTAAGTCATTGTAAATACATTATTATAAAAATTGTACTAGTGTCTATCTACCACGGGTTGAAGAGGCATTGTTGGGAGGTCTAGGATCATCATTAGGTGGTTGTGTCAAATTTGGGGTTATGGTCTAGTATATCTTCTTCTTCTGCATCATTCTATATCATTGTAAGTTGGGCCGTTTTCCCTGGTACGAGAGTCCATTCTTCTTTTATTCTTTTATAGGGTGGTACGGTGGTTCTAGGGTGAGTTGTAGCTCATTAGGTATTAGGGCATCCATTCAATTGACTATTGAAGAATCTCGAGCGTTGGAGCATCCATCTAGTGGGAGCTGTAGAATAATGCTTTTCTAGATTCTAGGAAGTTGGAGCTTTATTTTCAATTGGAGTTGAATATTAAAGAATTATTAGAAAATAATTACGTGGTTTTTGTCCCAGAGGGAGTTTCCACCTTAAAAACTATGTGCATTTGTGTTCCTCTTGTTTGCTTCTATCATTGTACAAACACTGATAATAATTGAAGATTAACTAATGCTCTAATTGAAAGGAATACTGATTCACCCCACCCCCCTCCCTTAGTATTTCCAACAATTGGTTTTAGAGTTTGGTTCCTTCAATAGCAGTTTAACAGCTGGAAGGAGGTCATGGAGCATACCAATGATGTTGTACCTCTATTCAATGAAAATAATTATGCAATTTGGAAAGGAATAATGGAGGTCTATCTCTTGGAGCAAGGTTACGAAGTGTGGGACGCTGTTCAAAATGGATTTACATCAACCACAGATGAACAAGGTAAGAAGAATTTGGTAAATGATGCAAAAGAAAAGAATAGTATTATCAGTGGACTTATTGAATCTGCTTATCATAAAGTGTTGGGTTGTAAAACAGCTAAAAATGTATGGGAAAAGCTTGAGAATATATATGCAGGTGACTCAAATGTCAAAGAAGTTAAAGCTTCAAATCTATAGAGAAAAATTTGAGCAACTCAGAATGAAAGAATATTGCAACATTGCTTCATACTTCCAATACGTTGATGAAATAACCAATACTCTGGAAGGATTGGGAGAGCCAGTTGACAAGAAGACTATTATACGGAAGATTCTTAGAATGTTACCAGGGAGATTCAACCCAAAGGTATCAGTCTTAGAATACAGTGAAAATCTGGACAAACTCAGTAAGGAATAATTACATGGAGTTCTCATAGCATATGAAATGAGACCTGATGAAGAAAAGGGTACTTCAAATCTAGAAACTATGTTTGTTGCATCTAAGCAAACCAATAAGGACAAAAAACCTTCAATTGAAATGACATGCACCTGCAAGTGTGAAGAAAAGGGAGATGATGGAGAAGGTCTTTCAGATGAAGAATATGCTTACTTTATGAGAAAACTAAAACCCGGTAAGGGAAAATTCAAAGGTAAAATTCCATTGATATGTTTCGGTTGTGGTGAGGTTGGGAATTTCGTAGCAAAATGTCCAAACAAAAGTTACGGCAACTCAAAAGGAAAGAAAGGCTTTAAGAAATTCAACGAGCAAGGCAAAAATAAAGGATCCAAAAGGAACTTTATCTCTAAAGAAGATAGCTCATCATCCGATGAAGAAAGTGACAGCAAAGAAGAAGCTAGTTATAAAGTATTGTTTATGGCCAAGCACAATAAACAAGAAGTATCAAACAATGAAGAAGAAGGGTTGGCCATAGAATAATTTTATGAGGAGGCAATCAAGCTTATAAAAGAGCTCAATGCTAAGAATATCCATTCCAATACTCTTGAGGAACAAGTTACAGGTCTCAAAATTGAGGTTGAAGAACACAAATGTATTGAAGAGTCACTTCAAAAGAAGTTGGAAGAAAGCAACCAAGAAAGGGAAGCATTAGAAGCCGAAGTAGTCTCACCGCGTAAGGAAGTGAAGAAGGGAAAAACTGTCCAAAACTATGCCAAAAACTCAAGGGCATTGGAAGAACTCATCAACAATCAATGATCTTACAACAACAGAACTGGCCTCGGTTACAAAGAAGAAGAAGCAGGACCTTCTACAACAAAATACAGTGAATCTATGAGATCTGACATACATGAAGACTTCATTGGACAAGATTCATAAGCACATCCTTGGAAGACGATTCCTCAACGAATATTTTCATCCAGGTACCAACATATCTTTTATGTCTATTGTTATTCATGTGGAAAATTTGGTCATAAAGTTGTAGAATGTCGCACGTACCCTAGGAACCAATACAATTCCAAGAGATTCTTCAAATATGAACCTCCCAGGGCTCAAAGAAACATCAATAGATTTGAACATTTAAGAAATAATATGGAGTTTTACAAATGTAAAAACTTTGGACATAGAGCCAGAGACTGTAGACTTGAAAATACTCCAGAAGAATCTTTGAAGCCACAGAATGAATGAACATGGATGAAGAAGAAGACTGATAATTGTGCTCTCGCTCTAAAGGCTCAAAAAAATAAAGATGTGTGGTATGTTGATAGCAGTTGCTCAACGCATATGACTGGAGATAGAAGGAAATTTGTATCTCTGAAAGGGAAGAAGGATGGAACCATATCCTTTGGAAATGATGGATCTTCAAATGTTATAGGATCAGGTACCGTCACTCTCAGAAGCAAAGATGTTATAGCCAAGAATGTTCTATTGGTCGAAAACATGAATCAAAATTTGCTCAGTGTTGGAAAAATATGTGATCAAGGACACACAATGCTATTCAACTCCACAAAATGTGAAATCAGGAAAGGCAGGTATGGCAAAATTGTGGCTACAACAAGTCGAGCTCCAAATGACATATATGTTCTGGATGGAGCATCTAAAGTATGTCTACTATCTAAAGAAGATGAAAGCTGGCTATGGCACAAACGAATGGGTCACATAAACTTTGACAATATTGTCAGGATAAGCAAAAAGGAAGCAGTACGAGAAATGCCGAAAATCTCAAAACCTTCCAACACACTATGTGAGGCATGTTGGCATGGCAAGCAGACAAAATTCCAATTTAAAACAAAAGAACACTTTGCATCACATCCATTGGAATTGATACATACTGATCTATGTGGTCCTGTGAGAACAAAAGGCTTAGACGAAGAATTATATTTCATGTTAATGATAGATGACTATACTAGGATGACAATCATAAATTTCCTAAAGAAAAAATATGAAGCATTTGAGTGCTTTAAGATCTACAAGGGGTTGGTTGAAAATGAAACTAATTTGAAAATAAAGTGTTTAAGATCAAATAATGGTGGATAATTCACTTCCAAATTATTTCAGCAATACTGTGAAATAAAAATGAAATGTTAAACAATGCGAACACCTCAGCAAAATGGAGTTGTTGAAAGAAAGAATGGAACCGTACAGGAAATGGGTAGAAAAATGTTGAAGGACTCAAAATTGGATGAAAGATTATGGGTTCAAGCAATTGATACGAAAATCTTCATTATCAACCGAAGTCTTCTCAGAAATAATTGCAACAAGACTCCATATAAATTATGGAAAGGAAAACCAGCTAATGTAAAATATTTCAAAATCTTCAGAAGCAAATGTTATATCAAAAGAGAAGATCAAAATTTGGGTAAGTTTTAATCATGTGTTGATGAAGGTATCTTTGTTGGTTACTCACGCAAAAGAAAGGCCTATAAATGTTCTAATATAAGACGAAAACAAATAGTGGAGAGCATAAATGTTACATTTTACGAAGATGGTGTTCTAGCGAGTAATGATGAGGATCTAGAATCTTTGAAACTTGAGACGGAGGCTGAAAAAGACATGGATAAAATTGTAGAACAAGAAGCAACTATCAACGAGGAAGAAGTAAACAATGATCATCAAGATATACCAGAACAACAACAAGAAGCTCCTCCAAGGAGAACAAAATAGTGGATTCAAAAGAACCATCCATCAAATCAAATCATTGGTGGCATAAATAAAGGTCGATAGCTTCGTTCATCACAAAAAGCTCACATTGTTTTTCTTGCAACCTTTTAGCCTAGTAGTTTTGAGGAAGCCAGCCAGAATGAACATTGGGTAGTAGCTATGAATGAAGAATTGGATCAAATTGAGAAGAATAACACCTTGGAATTAGTTCCACAACCAAAATATAAAAATTTTATTGGGACTAAATGGGTGTTTAGGAAAAAATTGAATGAAGATGGGCAGGTTACCAGAAACAAAGCAAGATTGGTTTGCAAAGGCTATGCTCACGTGGAAAGAATTGATTTCGAAGAAACATTTGCACCAGTTTCCAGAATGGAATCCATCTGATTGTTTCTCACCTATGCATGTTCAAGAATAATCGAAGTCTACCAAATGGATGTTAAGTCAGCATTTCTGAATGGAGAAATAGAAGAAGAAGTTTACATCGAACAATTTGAATGTTTTCTACTATCACGGAAAGAAGACTATGTATGCAGGTTAAAGAAGGATCTATATGGTCTCAAGTAGGCTCCCAGAGCATGGTATGCTCGTCTTGATGGATATCTATGTCAACAAGGATTAAATAAAGGTACTGTTGATAGCAATCTTTACGTACAAATAGATAAAGATAGTTTAATAATCGCTGAGGCATATGTGGATGATATAATATTTGGTAGCAATGATGATCGACTAAGTAAGAACTTTTCTACAAAGATGCAAAGTGATTTTGAGGTGTCTTTACTTGGTGAAGTGAAATACTTCTTAGGGCTTCAAATATCTCAGCAAGAGAAAGGAATATTTATATGTCAAGCCAAGTACATCAAGGAAATGCTCAAGAAATTCAAAATGGAAGATTGCAAACCCGTCCTTAATCCAATGGTAACAGGTTGCAAATTGAGCATAGACAACTCATCTAAGGATGTGGATCAGAGGTTGTACAGATCTATGATTGGTAGTCTTCTATATGTAACAGCCTCTCGACCAGATGTTATGCAAGAAATTGGACAAGTAGCAAGATTCCAAGCAGCACCAAAAGAATCACATATTATTGCCATCAAAATAATTCTTCGATATCTAAAGGGCACATAATTATATGGCTTGTGGTATCCCAAGGGTAACAATCTCATTATTCAAGCCTTTACAGATGCATATTGGGCAGGAAGCGTTGATGATCGTAAGAGTACTAGTGGAGCAGCATTCTATTTAGGTGGTTGTCTTGTATCATGGTTGAGAAAAAAGAAAACTTCAATCTCGTTATCTACAGGGGAAGTAGAATAAATTGTAGCAGCATCATATTGTACTCAAGTCCTTTGGATGAAACAAACTTTTCAATATCTTCAAGTACAATTCAGTGAGCCTATTCCCATATTCTGTGACAACACTAGTGCCATCAGCATCTCCAAGAATCCTGTCATGCATCAAAAACAAAACACATTCCGATCAAATATCATTTTGTTAGAGAACAAGTCGCTGAAAACAATATCAAACTTGAGTATGTTTGTACAAAAGAAAAAATTGCTGATATCTTCACTAAACCTTTACCTCATGAAGCATTTAAATATCTTCGTCAAAACCTTGGGATTCTCCCAAGTTCTCATTAGATTATAGGTCTGCAGGACGGTTGTGTGTCAGGGGGAGTGGAAGTGTGTACAGGTATGCAGGATGGTTGCATTTCAAGGGGAGTTACCCTTTGCCATTGATGTCAAAGGGGGAGGGAATGTTGTAGGAAGTGGTTTCATGATCGCAGGGGGAGTACTTATGTTGCCATCAATGCCAAAGGGGGAGATTGTTGATTAGCGGTTGTCATTAATGTCAACCCAAGAAGCACTAGGGGCTAACCCAATATTTCATGGGAATTTTTACCTACCAAATTAATATATTCTGGGTCAATAATGACTTTTATGGTTTCTACTTGTCGAGATGTTTCCGTTGATATATGGCACGCCATGTAATTCTTCACGGTTTGAGAGATATTCATGTTTGAAGTTTGTACCCCCAGTTAGTAGGCTAAAACCCCATGGGGTTGGGGCATAGGTCATTGAAAAGTCATAATTAATATTTTTTGAGCTTCGAAAATCCCTCCCACGTTCACTTGTTGAAGCCCCTCTCAACTTAAGCATTTATATAAATTGTGATCTTCATTTCCTCCTTAGGCAAGGTATTTGGCCATCTGAAACAGGTCATCGTGGAATTTTCACTCTAAATGTTTTTCTATGAAGGTTCAGAAGCTGAAATTTTTACAAGGTGAAACTGAAATCATGAGGAAGCTTCTATAAAAATTTCAGCTCAAGGTGCACAATATTTTTGGAGATATGATCTGTGGAAGTCAGGGTTTTTGCAGGCTCCTGAAATTTATCTCAAAGAAGTGACCTTGGTAAATTCGTCATAACTCTCTCTCTGAGTATCAGATTGGAATTCCATAAAAATTTGTAGACATCGAATAGGATATAATTTTTTATCTATCAATTTCAGAGCTAACTGAAGAAAAAGTGAAAACCCACTTTGCCTATCCAACCACAAATGGTTGTACACTTGTATCAATCGATTCAACCTGTTACACCCACTTCATTACCACTTGTTAACACATCTATACCCTATTACAGAATCAAAATATTGTACATCAACCTTATCAGGTGGGTTCTTCAACTCAATATCATCAAATGTTGGGTCCACAAACTCAAAATACTTTGGTTAATTTACAACAACATGTATCAGGAATAATTTATTCACAAGCTGGTGTACCATTTTATGGGATGTGACAAATCCAACCTAGTTATACAGATCAGCCAAATCCAAATTATAATAATTTTGGTTATAACATTGGTGGACAGATCCCTTGGTAGCCACAAGTACAAATGCCTCGAACTTCATTTCAACAAGTATCATATCCATGTTTTGGTCAACATTATTCTCAAGAATTTTCTATGCAAAATAACTCCTATCTAGGTTACCAGTAGCAAATTACATATGTTGGTGCTCAAAGAATTGTTGCCCAAGAAATTCCATCCTATCCTGGCTATGCTCAAAGGTCAATAGTTTCATTTTGTTGCAACCTTGGAATTACTAGATTTAAACCGGTTAACCATTGATCCTATAAATTATGCTCCTTGGTGGTCGGTGATACCTCATAAATTACCCTCCGATATTCCTAAATTAAATGGAAACCCTTGAGAAGATCCGTTGACTCATGTCATGACTTATCATTTATGGTGTTCATCAAATTCCTTAAATGATGATTCTGTTCAACTACGTCTTTTCCAGCATACATTTACAGGTCCGGCTGCTAAATGGTACATTGAGTTACCTAGAGCTTCTTTTGAAAATTTCACTGCTTTAGCTATTGTCTTTTTGACCCATTTCTAGTTACCGATCAGATACGAAACTGGAACAGAACTCTTGAACAACTTCAAACAGACTAATGCTACTCACATTTCTAATCATATTCATGAGTGGCGTCGTCGTCGACTAATGGTTGAGACATTTGTTCTGGATCAGTTCCTTGTTGAATGGTTCATTAAGTCCCTATTACCATCTATAACTAAGGATGTGGCTAAAGGTGGCATCGTCACATAAGAGCAAGTTATCGCTTGTGCCTAGTATTTATACTTGATTTTCACTCAGTCTGGCATGCTCTATGAAAAAATTCCTAATGCACCGCGATCTAATTTTAATGTTCCTCCTCAAATAAAGGACTCTCATGCCAGAGACAGCTTGATAGGCAATGAAAACACACACCACGCCACTGCATCTGATCCTGCTCCTACTTCTAAAATTAATGCTGTGTCATTTGACAAAGGAAAAAGTGACAAGCAACCAGGAAGTAAGAAAAAGGGGAAATCAAAGAAAAAGAAAACTTCTAACCTACAGGAAAGATTATCTAATCAATCGTCAGGACCAGAGAAACCTCATTATCCATGCATAATTTGTAATGAGGAACACTTTTTTAGGGATTGTTCTCACCATGTTGAAGTCTCAAAAATCATCAAGACTTCCCATGCATCAGTTGTGTTGACAGACCGATTTCCAAATCCAAACACTAATTTGGTTACTACGGATCCAGCTCCTAGTTCCCAAGTGTTAATGTTATTTTCCGCAAAACCTTCACAAGATATTTTTGTGTCAATTCAGAATAGAGACTATGGTAGTCCGGCCACTTATCAACCTACTACCTCGACAATGAATCCATCTAATGAATTAGTACCACCTTGACGTAGGAAACCCCTGCAAAACCCACATTCTAACCACTCTCATGCATATAAAAATGCATCTCTATATTTATGCCTCAAATAAACTTCAAGTCTGGGAAAATTCACTTAGTTTTGAATTTCGGAAGCTCCCTTTAAAATCATTCACTATGGTTATAAAATAATTTCACTATGACTAATAAGCCATTTCATAAGCCGAAGCTTTCTCTTTCATTTATAATCTCATGGTTATGAAACCATACACATATAACTCCATGAAGTTATCACCATATATTAACCAACACAAAACCCATTTGTAGAAGTTTTATTTCTGTTGTTATCTTTATGGTCAAAACCATATATCAAGAGCCAATTCATATCAATATTCTATATTGAAATCAAAGTCCAATTTTCAAAGATTAATACTTGAGATTAATAATTCGATTGGTTCAACTATGGAAATTACCAATTCCATTCATCGCAATGATAGATCTAGCCCACGGTATTTTTATGCATGTCTAGTCATAACAAATATGACTTACCTCCATTAATGCCTACACAAATTCATAATTCACCTTCACCTTATGCAAGCTTGACCAATGCATTCACACATCAACTTTCGGCTTTCATCCAACGATGGAAATTCTTTTACAATCAAACTTCAGTGATCTGATTTGTAGTTTCCTTTAAAACTACCCTTGCTGATTACAGGTATTCTTCAATTGGACAGAGCACACTGTGTCCATAATTCAAGCTCAACTACAGGAATATATCTCATGCACAACCTATGCCTTGTAAATCTGATCACACTTTTTATCTTCTGGGTCACATACTCTGTATGTGACTAAGGGGCACGGTGCATCTAGTCATGCACTTGCATCAAAGTTTCCTATGCATGCTCTACTACGTTAATGCACATGCATATACAATTCCACACAGCTATATACCAGTCATAGTAGCGCGCACCATCTACAAGTTTTCATGCATAGGTTCTCGCAACGGTCCATCTATTGTCTATTGATTGTGCTCAACACACATCACTCACATCGACTAGATCCTCAGTGGCCAAATCAAGTCGACCCTTTGACATTATATGGGGCAAACCTTGAAATTATCCACATACGCACAGTGACTGCTGAAAATTAGATCAAAGCTCATTTGCATAGCAACCTCACCCTTTATTCATTCCAAAATCGCTGCAACTCTTTAACTCTGATCCCTGATTTATTTCTTTGTAACCAAGCAACGTTCCTCATTCTTTTCATTAACTGTGCTTTGCAATAGGCATCACATACCCTTCTATTCTATTTTGATAGCTACAGTTACGATGGGGATCTGGCGCTTGAGAAGGTGAGTAAAATTGCCACCAACAATAAGTTAGAACACTTTGGAGCACCAATTGCGTAATGCGGATAATACCTATAACTCTTTTTTTGTGCTCTATACGATGGTCATACGCACAGAAAAATGGGCTCTGACCCTTGCTTTAATTGTTCTCTACAAAGTATTACAACCAACCATACTTTGAATTTTCCCATTATCGATTGAACTTTGAGATTTGTCTCGGTCCTAGTGAGAAATAGTGCAATTGATCCTCTGAAGTGATTAAAGTCAACCCTTGATAATTTTCCCTTTTGTGAAATTTGGCCTGCTCATCTGACTCAAAAGTCAAATTCCACATATATATAAATAAACAGTTACAAAGAACCTCCTGTCCATGTCTTGATTTTCAATCAATGGCCCTTTTACAAAAGCCCGTAGGCTAACAAAATCTATTGTCCAAACCTCTCTCCTATTCTCTCTGATCTATTTTGCCTTTAAGGCTTATTAATTTATACAAATTTTGGATGAACCAATTTATGTTCAAATCCCTTTAATAACTCAACAAAGTCCTCAAATATCTCAACAAACCCTACAATCTAGATTTATCCCTAAAATCTTGAAACTAAATCTATCTTAGGCTTCATAATTAATTCTTAGATATCTCAATCTAATTTCTCTCATGTTCTCCAAATTATTTGGGAACATTAACAAATATTCACAATAATTAATTAAAATCTCTCAAAAAATCCCATTAATATTTACATAAAATTAATATTTTCTCACAAACATAAGACCCCTATGTTTAATAAAATCTGAGTGTTTTCGAATCTAATGTCTGCATCAAACTCCCTATGTTGAAAATGATCATGATCTCTGATCATGTGTTTTAAGTATTTGTGCGCACCCGGATCCCACACTTTGTTACGCAACTTATCATCAATTTCTTAAATTTGATGCTTTTTCTCCAGGTCTCCATATTTTATGCTGCCTTGCTCCACTGGCTGCACTTTCACAGTCTCTTTTTGTCTTTCTTTTGCTACTGCTGCTGCTTCTCTTCCTTGTTGATGTCTTCCTCTGAGACACTTTCATCATGATTCTTCTGATTAGTTCAATTTCCTTGTCCAATAATTCTTCATATTGTTGATTTCTTGCTACCACCCAATCATCCATACCCTCTTGTTTTCTACCTTCTACTATCAGCAATTTATTGGACTAGTACATTGTGTATTGCCCCTCGAACTCCTGATACACAAATCAATGATGTTAGGACAACTTTCCTGATATATATCACCTTTTCCCATAATATTCAATGTTTCAACCCATTGATCTTTCATTCCCCTAATTAATGCGGTTTTCAAAACATTATTAGGTAAGGGTAAAGATGTATAAGGGGATCTCTGAAGATTATATTGAAACCGTTCCACATACTCTTCCAAGGTCTCATTTGGTTTTGCTGTCATTTGGAATATCTCATCTTTTAATTCCCGAGACCTACAGTAATCTTGATATTTCTTTAAAAATGCAGCCTTCATATGATCCCAATCAGTTATGACACCCCCAACTAATCCCATAAACCATCGTAGGGCTGCCCCTTTTAATGTAGAAGGGAATAGTTTTAGTTTTTGGGCATCGGTGGTGTAATCGTATCCTCTTCACAGCACATCAAATTCAAATAAAAACGCATCTGGGTCTTCTGATTTTAAGCCGTGAAATGTGGGAATATGTTGAAGAGGAATAGCTTTCATGGGTGCATTGACTGCAGTATCTACTATAGGATATTGCAGTGTAGAGGTTTGCTGCTGATTCTTATTTTGGTTCTGGGCCATTTGATCGAAGATATGCCAATATCCCTCTGGGATTTCCAAGGAATTTATAGGTTGACGAGCAGGGGCAGGAATGGCTTTGACAGCACTCCCTTTGTCTGGGATAATAAGTATTTCCTGTCGACCTACTGTTTGAGGTGATTCAAGACCTTGGTTCTGAATAAGTTGAACAACAATTCCCTTATCTGGGCTGCTTATTGTTTGGGTAGTTTTAATATGAGATTTCAAATTTGTGATTTCTCCCGTTTCCCCTTCTCCTTCTCGGAGATTGCTAGCATTCCCTTCTTGAAGGAAACTTATGCAAGGATTCTCAAGTTCTTGGGAATCTTTCTCAATTCCCTCTGTTTGACTGTGTATCTCAGCAAAGGCTTCAGATGGTGACTCTGTAGCCTGAAGGGAACTAGTAGGCTGTCTAGAAGTAGTTCTTTTAAGTCCTACTGATGGCTGAGATTTAGTTCTTTTAAGGATTTCGTCAATAAAGGTTGTGCGCCCAAGGGTCACCGGTCCCTTAGGTTTTTTCAGTTTTAGGAGGAATTTTGTTTCGCTTAGTTGATTTATTCATTCAAAGAAACAAACCTTCATTCCTACCTAAAGAAAGAGGCTTACCTACTTCTGCTGTGAAGCGGGCTGCAAGCAAGTGTGTTTCTTACCTAGTGCGCAGGTTCTTACCTTCCGTCTTTAATACCCAATTCTTCGCAAGAAGAAGAAAATCAGTTGTGCATTACTCCTTTAAAATGGCATACACTATCCCCGGCAACGACGCCAAAATTTTGGGTCATAAAAAGGTATCTTTTGAACACCTAATTAGCCTACATTAATCATCAATCCGGGAGCGTATTTTTATTTGAAGAGTGTACTCTGTCTGAGGCAGCAATTATCTAAGAGAAATGCTGTGAAGATGTAGTACAAAATAAGAAAAACAAAAGTAACCAATGCTTTAAAAGAAACCTAATTACCGTGACATGAATGGAAAGATTAAACTACTTCAATCTTGCAGAACATCGATCGGGGATGCAATAGCAGTAACTCTTTCCCTTAGAAATTGATGCAAGATGACCAATCTGGGGACTTGGAAGCAAAATCCTCTATCCTCTACAGTTGGAGATCTTAAAGCAATTGAAACGAAAGAAGATTCAATGAAAGCAACTTAAAAGAAACGCAATCTTAAAAGGAAAAACAACATGTAACTACAACTCATCTATTTGCTAATCAAAGACTATGAATAAGTAATGAACAGAAATGGAACAACAACATGAAATGAACAACAATTACAATTCTAACATATTCAATGCACTAGATTTCTATGCTTAAATTCTGTCGATAGCTTCTCACCACGCAACAATCAATTATAACAGATTATAAACTAAAGGAACAACAACTCAAATCATATATAAGTCAGCGAAGCTTTATAGTAACAACAAGATAATCGAACTGTGAATTATGCTTCTTGTAAAGAAATGAAACAAAAATGACTCTGTATTTGATCCGATCAACAATAAACCAATTCTGTAATCAAAACAAACATTAAGCGCACTCCACAGGACAATGAGCAAAGATTAGAATACAAACAACGAAGTTATTCCACCAGAGCCGGGCCCTTAGCGCCAGTGAAATACTGCTGGGCTAATTTAGAACTGCAGAAGGTAGATAAAACGCGTGCTTTGTATTAAACCAACATAAATTTTTACATAAAGGTTTCTCTCAAAACAGAGAGTTAATAAAACATTACATTACAGAGAAAATGTAAAGTCTTTCGACCAATTCCCAACTTTGACAATAATCGTCCCTTTGTCACTAAAGGACATGGCTTTATATATCAAATCTTGATGGACCAACCAAGGAATAAGATGAGTTTGAACAGCGATCCCTCAGGATCGAAAGATCCTGAGGGATTCTCTCCTCTGCGTTTAGTCATCATCCTGTTTACTCTAACTGAGGCCGAGCTGTCCCCTGCCTTTTCTGGGCTATTCGTTCAGATCTCCTTGCCTTTGGCTGGATATGGTTCAACACTGATGGAGCAACAGTTAGATCATTCTCAACCCCGCCTTTGGCATAACTGTTCACCTCTTCGAATTCCTGTTTGTCAATCAAAAAGTAAACCTTTATTCATCTTTTCGTACTAAACATAAACCTTTCCAATTCTATTGTAATTCTTATGATAAATTACCTTTCCAAGGCAAATAGGAATCTATGGTAAATGAAAGAGTAAACACATAATAATTTCATACCTCTTTCACTGCCCAACATACCTCCCTGCTTAATCTTTTTCATGCCCTCATGAAAACTATAGTTCACATGGAGAGTAGTCAAAGAATAAGCCGGATAAGGTTTGTCATCAACAGGCCTAAAACCACGTAGTGTATCTAATTCCTCAAAAACATGTTTTGTCTGTCCTTCAAGAAGTTAATAAATAGCTTTGTAGTTCGAAGTAGGGTACCATGCAATAGGGCTGCGGAATCTACATCCTAACCAGTATGGTCCTTCTTTTAAAACAAGATGGCCATAGGAAATGAAACGGTCTGTAGCTAGCCCAAAGTTTCTATAATTAAATGGTTCCCTATTTTGCACATTCTGATTCGAGGTTCTCCACCGGACCTTGGTTGCTATATAAGCTTGCTTCCTAATGGATGAAAAATAGTCTGTTCCATTCAAAATAATTGATTTGTGGATAGGCCCCAGAGTTTGGGTAACACCTTCCTTTGTCATCAAACTTTTCTGTCTAGCCCAAAATTGAAGTGGGTCCTGAGGTTCACTTCTGACCCACAGATCTAATTCATTTTCCTGCCTTTGAAAGGCGTTATAGGCTTTAAGCCATTTTAATTGATTTATAACAAAGGAAATGAATGCCTGAAACTGAACATCTCCAATAAAAGAGCTAGGGTTTGATTCACATTCATTTTCAAGTATTAGATTATGCAAGTAAAATTCACATAACAGGCGCTGTACTTTGATCCCATAAATTTTACAGCATGATACCAAGCCATCTATGATTTTTAGCTCTATGGATTTCCCTGCCCTAATTGCCTTGATCTTTAATTGTAAATATCTTTCTAGTAAAAACAAAGCATAGTTTTTGGTGGGGCATCTACAGGCTAAGACATCAGTATACAAGGAGGAGAGAGTGTCCATTTGAGTGTAGGCTAGTTTTAGTTGGTTCATTACCTTATCAGCCTTTACCTCTGCTTTCCGTCATTTTTCATGAGATTCAGCTTCTGCTTCATGAATAATTCTCATTTGTTGCTGCAATTCCTGATATCTTTTTCTTGGGACAGTATCTTCCTCCAGTCTCTACCTTTCTATTCGGGCCTGTGTCAATTCTTCTTGAAGTCTGACCAGTGTCGGATCACTAAAAGTGTGCTGACTGCTAGACTTCATATTTTCACTCAGAATAGGTTCCTCTGGAATAGCTTGTGTTGGAATAGCCATTTGTTTCTTCGCATCCTCATAATTAGGCTCAGGAATGGTTTCTTCCATTACTTGGGGGTTCCTATTAGTAGTCAACCTTCTCTTTTTTGAACTTCTTTTGATAGCAATGCTTCTTCTCCTAGGGGCTCGCTTGGGCATCTATTTCATTCTCAGAACCCTAATGGTTTGCCTGAGCTGCTCTAATAGTTTATGAAGCTTTATTCGTTCCCTGAAAAGCTTCTCAATCTCATTTGTTTTCCTCTTCTTTCTTAATGGAACAACCGCTTCTTTATCTGAGCCCATTTTCTCAACAGAATTTTGGCCTATATCAGTCATGCCTTCAGTAAAATTCTCTTCTTGTTCTTCTCCTTAGGGCTCTTCTTCTACATTCATACGCCCTTGGCTCAATTCTCCGGGAATCATATTCTCAGTTAAATCTGCAGTCTCCTGGGGGCTTCCAGCTTCAGTGTCTAGCTTCACTAGGGTTTGCTGTGTCATTTAATTTTTCTCCAGCTGTATCTTTATCAATAGTAGAGTACTCTAGTAGTTGATTCATATCAATATTGAGGTCCAAGGGGCTATGAGGTCATGCATAATCACTCATATTTTCCAAAATCTAGGCTAATTGGTCTTCCTGTAAAGGGCTTACGATAACATTTTCGGGCAGCTCTGTTTCATCCTTATTGCTGCTATGATTTTCCTCATCCTCCTCACAGGTGTGATAACTTCCTTCCTCTTCATCTGAATACTGAATTTCTCCTTCAAATTATTCTTCCTCAGTATTTCCTTTGATTTATTCTTCCAATTGTTCTTCCTCATTAGTACGAGGGCTTACTCCCTCCAATTGTTCTTCCTCATCACTATGAGGGCTTACTCCCTCCAATTGTGGAGGTTGTTCCTCCTCTGAGCTGTGCAATTCCAGGGGCTAGCTACTGTTGCTCAGAATTCCTTCCACCATCCTCCTACTTCGTTTCAATCGGAGGGACTGTCTGTGAGTAGAAGGCTCAGCTATTGAGCCGACCATCCTCTTCTGTTTTGGAGCAGGTAGAGCTAACCCTCCATCAATGGAAAATAATAACTCCTCCCATTTGGTCTGTTGCTGGGAAAGGATACGACTCACTATTAATCGTATTAGACAATGGTGGTTTACCACCATTTCTGCATGTTGAGCTTTTCTTATACCACGAGTAGTATCATGCAACAAAGAATTTAAAAATGCAGGAAAATTAATGGTGCATTTCTGTTTTAATACAGCTAGTAGCTTAATGTGGTGAGGTCTTACCACATCCTTTCTTCTGTCGCACGTTATGTAAGCCTACAAAATCTTGGCCAACTCTGTCCATGGTTCTCCTAATGACGTTGGCTGGACTCCTTTACCTTTGATAACTAACGTCTGTCCATCGTCTTGAAAAATCTTCATGGCTTCTCGAATCCTAATCTTCTTCTGAGTCCAGATAGTCCCTTGCGTGGGAATGCCAGACACTTCTGCAATTATCTCATTGAATACAGCTATCTACCTCCCTCTGACCATGGAGGATCCTTCCTGTAGGTTCAGTAAAAATTCGGTGGCCACTGCTTCATGGGGTTGTTGCATTCTCATGAAATATGTAATCCACCCCAGTCTTTCTAAAATTTCTCGTGCAGCATCAGAGACGATTATCACTTGAGGTTCACTGCGAATTGGCTGTCCTCCCATCTCTGCGCTCTATTAATTTCTCAACACACAGTAATCACAATGGAACAGCACAGCACAGTTCGTTGAAAATTTGTTATTTCCTAAAATACAGGGGTTTAGTTCATATACAAGAAAAGAAATCTTGGGGTTTGATCTGGATGCAGGCATCCACACCCCCCGAATGAGTGAAAGGTCGCCCTTGACTGTCAATTGAGAGGATCAAGTGTGGCACAGTAGCAATATAGTAGTAAAACGCAGGCGTAATTATGATACATTCAATCAAATTACAACAATTACTAAAATCAATGCATGTTATGAATCATTAATAAATAGAAAATCATTTTGTAATGATTCAAATACGAGGAGAAGGGACAGCATAGGATAAACATAAGTATAATTGCGTTATTTACCACTTTGAATTAATATGATCGATTTGTAATGATTTTCATGTATAATAGGTTCGGAGGTAAAGGTAAGGGATTCATATTTTCATTTGAAATTTAAATAAAGATATATGAAAAGGGTTAAATATAACTATTGATGTGTATAAATGTGACTCCAATACCATCAGCAGAGCTCTTTTGCCCAAAGGTGTCCATAACCATGACAGAGTTGCTTTCTTACCCACGGAACCATTGTCCCTTATTTATGTTGATGAAGTGCTTTTTTATTGAATATCATGATGGAGGCCATTGTGCTGGCTTGGTGACCAGATAAACCACAATGCCGTTCACCGGGAAGAAGTGAAAAGTGGGCAGGCCGGCTCATGATGAGACCTCTTGTTCCAAGGACTTCTTGATTTTTTTTCAATTGTCTATTGGACCATTTCCCTGGTTTGGTGGCCATAATGGGAATGCCACTTCATTGCCTTCCCTATGATCACGGTAGGCTGGCTCTTGATGAGACCCCCTATCCTCCATCTGCAAAATCATTATTAAAAATATGTAAATATTTTTCTTTTTCATGCAACACTTTTCCTCAGTTATTCATAAGGGATGGCTCAACACTCCTTAAGATTAGGGATGGTGGAAGAAGTCTAAACATCTCAATAGAAAAAAACAATATGCCCTTATTCCTATTCCATAGATAAACATCAAATAAAGTTATAGCATATGGGAAAGAACCAATCATGATAAAATAATCGATCAGATTAATTCAATGGTAAAAATAGCAAAGTTATGTTATTGATCTTGCCCTTTTTCCTTTTTTCTTATCATTACTAGACAATTTTCTTAAAAAATGACGATTTCTTTTGATTTGTTGATTAAAGTAAGCTTTAATTTGTATGATTGTATATAAATGATATATTTTCCTTTAGAAAGTAATCAAAAATTCAAAATGTTGGCTTAAAACAAAAACAATCCACTCAAAAAAAAGTGTTGTTCCTTTAAAGAGAACAACAAAAACAATCTGCGGAACTGTTGTTCCTTTCTAAAGGAACAGCAAAAAATACTCTACGGAAGTGTTGGAAAGGAATAGCAAAAGCGCTTTGCGAAACTACTGTTCCTTTCAAAAGGAACAACAGAGGTGTTGCTCCTTTAGAAAGGAACAGTAAAACAAACGAAATAAACATAATTGTTTTCTTTTTCTCTTTTAAAGAAATCGGATTTCATGAAACAAATGATGAAAAAAATAAAGAAATAATATTAAAAGAAAAAAACAAACAAAAATCAAGAAATGGAAAAATGCTTTATGTAAAAAATTAGGAAAAGAAGTGATTTATCAAACTGGTGCCGAGGAGGAGTTCTCCCCTTCAGCAAGAATTTCCATGGTAGAATCTTCCCATAACTGTTGGTAAAAGGATTCCCGGGTAACCAGTTTATGATACAATCATACTCGATGACTATTTACCTTAAAGGAATGTCTAGATCCATCAATGGTAACTAATGTAACAGTGCCATTATCATGCACTTTTTGTATTTCATAGGGTCTGAGCCATCATGTCTAGAGTTTTCCTAGGAAATCCTGAAACCTAGAATCATATAGGAGTGCCCAATCTCCCTCGTGGAAGATATTTTCTTTGATATGGGCGTCATGCCATTTGGCTCTCTGTTGCTGAATTAATGATGTGTGCTGAAAATAAGAGAGCCTAATTTCATCTAACTCATTAATTTTCTATAGTCTTTTAGCCTGGGCTTCATTCAAATTTAGACTCGCCTTTTGAGCTGTTCTTAATGTTTGAATTTCGAATTCTATAGGAAAGATGGGTTCTTTTCCAAATACCAATTGGTATGTTGAATAACCTGTGGTAGGTCTCCACATTGTTCAATATGCCCATAATGCTTCTGGAAATTTGTAGGCCCAATCTCGTCTATGAGAGGCAACGGTTTTTGTTAATATAGATTCGATTACTTTGTTCGTGCTCTCTACTTGGCCATTGGTCTATGGGTGATATGGAGTTGTAATCTTGTGTTGAATGTGGTAGTTTTGCAATGTTTCAACTAATTTATTACCTACAAACTGTGGTCCTCCATCTGTGATTATATCCCTTGGGAGGCCATAGCACACAAAGATTTGGAAAAGAAACTGTATTACAGAGTCCTCTGTAGCTTTTGAAAGAGCTTCTGCTTCAACCCATTTTGTGACATACTCAGTTGAAACTAGGATGTATGTTTTTTGGTTTGATGGGGGGCTAATAGGACCAACAAAGTTAAGGGCCCAATGTTCAAATGGTTCAATCACTAGTTGAGGGTTAAAAGGCATTTCATCATACTGGCCAGGGTGACCTGCCCTTTGGCAGCTATCACAGGCTTGCATGAATTTTTTAGCATCTTTAAAGATAGTATGCCAATAATAACCTGTTCGTAAAACTTTATGGGAAGTTCTACGATCTGCAAAATGTCCACCACACTGTCCATCATGGCATGCTTTCAACATGTCAAATACCTCATCCTCCCTAACGCATCTCCTTATTTGCATATCTGTACCTGTATGAAATAGATAGCCTCCAATCGAGGAGAAGCGGGTACTACGGTGTATTATTTTCTTATGTTCATTAAGGGATAGATGTTTAGGTAATTTACCTACTGCCAAATAGTTTTCTATATCAACATACCACGGTGTTTTGATAGTAACAGCGAAGAGATGTTCATCTGGAAAGTGGTCTTCAACTGCTTCTATATCTGTTGGCTTTGGCATTCTTGACATAAAGTCAGCTACAAGTTTCTCTTTCCCAGGTTGATCTCTGATTGTGATATCAAATTCCTGCAATAAAATCATCCATCTTGTCACTCTTCCATTTGTAATAGGTTTATTTGCTAAAAATTTAATGGCAGAGTGATCAGTATATAGTACTACAGGATACCCAGTTATATAATGTCTAAATTTGTTTATAGCATGAACTATAGCTAAAAATTCTTTCTCAGTCATAGTATAATTTAATTCAGTAGGGGATAGATTTTTGCTAATATAGTAAATTTCATATGTCTTCTTGTCTTCCTCCTGCCCAAGTACTGCTCCAATTGCTGTGTCTGAGGCATCAGATGAAATTTGGAACGACAAATTCCAATTTGGGCCCCTCAGCACTGGGGTTGTTGAAACAAGCTTTTTCAGATCATTGAAGGCATTGTCACATTTATCTATCCAAATGAATTCAACATTTCCAGTCAGTGCATATAAAGGTGCAGCTATTCGAGAATAATGTTCTATAAATATTCTATAGTAACCAGAAAATCCAAGAAAGCTACGTACCTCTAATTTTGTAGTAGGTGTAGGAATTAACAAGATTATTGTAATTTTAGCTGGGTCCACTAGAATTCCATCTGCTGAAATATAATGCCCTAAGATAACTCTTTCGGTCATCATCATAAGACACTTTTTGTGGCTTAAGCAAAGCTTAGTGTCAATACATCTTTGCAATAACTTTTCTAGGTTTTCCAAAGCAGGCTCAAAGTCGTCCCCATAGGGTGTGAAATCATCCATATATACTTTGAGGCCTTCATTTATTAAGTCTGCAAAGATGCTGAGAATTTCCCTTTGGAATGTAGTAGGGGCATTGCATAGGCCAAAAGGAAGGACTCGGTAGGCAAATGTCCCCCATGGATAGGTAAAAGTACTTTCGTCTTGGTCTTCAGGGGCAATCTGGATTTGATTGTACCCACTGAAGCCATCGAGGAAAGAAAAGAATTTCTTTCCTGCCAATGTGTCTAATACCTGGTCAATGAAAGGAAGGGGAAAGTGGTATTTCTGTGTTTCTTTATTAATTTCACGGTAATCTACACATATCCTCCACTTTCTGTTCTTTTTTGGTACTACCACTAATGGAGAGACCCCCTTGCTATTAGATATTGGGTAGATGAAATTAACATCCAATAGTTTTTGTAATTCATATTTCAAAATATCTTTAAGGTGAGGATTTAGTCTCCTTTGAGGTTGAAAAATGGGTCTTGCATCTTTTTCAATGTAAATGTGTTGAGTACACAATTGAGGATCAATTCCTTTCATATCGGGGTAATCCCATGCAAAGGCTGCTTTGTATTTTCGTAATAATCGGACCAATTTCTCTTCTTGTTCAGCAGTGAGATTTTTATTAATATTTATAGTTTTTCCCGACTCAATTTCTACAACCTTACTATTGCTCACAGAAGTAGTAGGTATTGTTTGATCAGGAATATCTTTGAAAGGATCTTCTTCTTTTTTATTATCGAATGTTGCTTTGATCATGTGACATTGCAAATGAGATCTAGTTTGTGACTTATTAATAAAATTATTAATGATATCATCCACTATTTGATCTTTAAAATCAAGAGCATTTTCTATAGTTAGAGGTGATCTCATATTTTCCATAAGATATGATGCAGGTGGTTTTCTTGTTTTGATTATTGATAGACTTGGCTGGGTTGGGGGATATAGGGCTAAATTCTTGACATAATTTCCCCTTGTAATTGTCATGTTGCCTTGTCAGCATCCAATATAAGCATCGGCAGTTGCCAACCAAGGTCTACCTAGAATTAACGGATGTCCATCTAGTCAATTCTTTGGATTGATAACCAGGAAGTCAGAAGGGTATTCCCAGGAATCTACAGATACCATTACATCTTGTAGTATACCTTCTGGTTTGACTACTGATCAGTCAGCCAATTCCAACAAGGTTGTTGTTTGTTCCAGTGATGTAATGCCAATTTTTTGACAGGTGGTGGTTGTTAAAATGTTGATTGCTGCCCCCAAGTCAACTAAGGCATTTGGAAATGATTGGCCATTGATCTGCACTGTCACTATAGGATTTCCTGGGTCTTCATATTTGATGGGTGTTTCCATTCCTGATAATAAGTCAGATAAGGTATCGACTATTTGGACAGTAGGATTGGTTGTTGTTCTCCTCTTTGGCTTCTTTATGCATAATTCCTTAATATTTTTTGCATATATAGGAATATCTTGAATAGCTTGGAGGAGAGGGATTTTTATACACAAATTTTTTAATTCTCCCAGAAGATCAAAATTAGGTTATTCGAATGGATGAGGTATAATTAATTGTTCTGGGAATGGTGGAGAGGAATTTATTACTTGTTGTTGATTTCGGTGTTGATTTTGTTGCTGAACTTCCTTCTCACTTTGTACTGTTTGTTCTAAAAGTAATGGATCTTCAATGTGGACATCATTGTTTCTCTTTATTTCGACTATGCACCCAGACCTTAATTGAAGATCATTACACTCCCTTAGTTCAATTTCTAATTCTAGGGGTTCCATTATTCAGACAGACTGAACTGGCCTATTGTTTGGGTTTGGGTTGGGTTGGGCTGGGAGTTGTGGTCTTAAATTGGTCTGGGGATTTGTATACGGAGCTGGCAGTGTAGGTTGAGAGAGAGGAATTGATCCAGCTGGCTGATTTGTAGGTTTTTTCCAGTTTGACTGCCAGGCCTGACTCTGGGAAGTAGAGGGGGACCATTGTGTAGGCCAAAAAGGTGGGTAGAAAGGAAATCTAGACCAATTATTTTGATTTGTTTGATTTGGCCAAGATATGGGAGGAAATGGCTGTTGTGACCAATTAGGGAAAGATGGTTGATTCTGCCACATCCCACTATATTGTTGAGCATTATATTGAGGAGGTTGAAAATAAAATGGATCATTTGGCATACCTGATGGTCATGGCTGCCATTGTCGGTGCTGATTAAGCAGACATACTACTTCTGGTTCCTCTTTTTCCTCCTTATAAAATGCTTTTAGGCCAGGAAGCGAAGGACATCCTTCTGTAGGGTGATCTTTTGTGCAAATGGCGCAAAATTTAATCACATCCAACAGACATTCTTTGTGGATGTGCTTCTTTCTACATCAGGGACAGAATATTTCCAAGTTCTGCTCTGCTTCTGCCTTTTTCTGTTTGGCTTGCATAATATCGAACTGTGTTTTTAGAGTCCCAATTATGTCTATCTTAAAGTCTTCTAGCAGATTTCCAATCTCTGCACGATTCACACCTTCATTAGAGGTCTTATTTTCCCTTGTGATTATCTCACGTTCTTTTGATTTCAACCTTGTATTTCCCCTCGAACTCTTGATACACAAATCAATGATGTTAGGATAACTTTCCTGATATATATCACCTTTTCCCATAATATTCAATGTTTCAACCCATTGATCTTTCATTCCCCTAATTAATGTGGTTTTCAAAACATTATCAGGTAAGGGTAACGATGCATAAGGGGATCTCTGAAGATTATATTGAAACCGTTCCACATACTCTTCCAAGGTCTCATTTGGTTTTGATGTCATTTGGAATATCTCATCTTTTAATTCCCGAGACCTGCAATAATCTTGATACTTCTTTAAAAATGTAGCCTTCATATGATCCCAATCAGTTATGACACCCCCACCTAATCCCATAAACCATCGTAGGGATGCCCCTTTTAATGTAGAAGGGAATAGTTTTAGTTTTTGGGCATTGGTGGTGTAATCGTATCCTTTGCACAGCACATCAAACTCAAATAAAAATGCATCTGGGTCCTCGTATGTTAAGCCGTGAAATGTGGGAATATGTTGAAGAGGAATAGATTTCATGGGTGCATTTACTGCAGTATCTACTATAGGATATTACAACGTAGAGGTCTGCTACTGATTCTGATTTTGGTTCTGGGCCATTTGATCGAAGATATGCCAATATCCCTCTGGAATTTTAAAGGAATTTCTAGGTTGACGAGCAGGGGCAGGAATGGCTTTGACAACACTGCCTTTGTCTGGGATAATAAGTATTTCCTGTCGACCTACTGTTTGAGGTGATTCAGGACCTTGGTTCTGAATAAGTTGAACAACACTTCCCTTATTTGGGCTGCTTATTGTTTGGGCAGTTTCAATAGGAGATTTCAAGTTTGTGATCTCTCTCGTTTCCCCTTCTCCTTCTCAGAGATTTCTAGTGTTCCCTTCTTGAAGAAAACTTATGCAAGGATTCTCAATTTCTTGGGAATCTTGCTCAATTCCCTCTGTTTGAATGTGTATCTCAGAAAAGGCTTCATATGGTGACTCTGTAGCCTGAAGGGAACTAGTAGGCTATCTAGAAGTAGTTCTTTTAAATCCTACTGATGGCTGAGATTCAGTTCTTTTAAGGATTTCGTCAATAAAGGTTGTGCGCCCAAGGGTCACCGGTCCCTTAGGTTTTTCAGTTTTAGGAGGAATTTTGTTTTTCTTAGTTGATTTATTCATTAAAAGAAACAAACCTTCATTCCTACCTAAATAAAAAAGCTTACCTACTTCTCCTGTGAAGCGGGCTGCGAGAAAGTGTGTTTCTTGCCCAGTGTGCATGTTCTTACCTTCCGTATTTAATACCCAATTCTCCGCAAGCAGAAGAAAATCAGCTGTGCATTACTCCTTTAAAATGGCATACACTCTCCCTGGAAACGACACCAAAATGTTGGGTCATAAAAAGGTATCTTTTGAACAACTAATTAGCCTACATTAATCATCAATCCGGGAGAGTCTTTTTATTTCAAGAGTGTACTCTGTCTGAGGCTGCAATTTTCTAAGAGAAATGTTGTGAAGATGTAGTACAAAATAACAAAAAATAAAAGTAATCAATGCTTGAAAAGAAACCTAATTATAGTGACATGAATGGAAAGATTAAACTACTTCAATCTTGCAGACCATTGATCAGGGATGCAGTAGCAGTAACTCTTTCCCTTAGAAATCGATGCAAGATGACCAATCTGGGGACTTGGAAGAAAAAGCCTCTATCCTCTACAGTTGGAGATCTTAAAGCAATTGAAACGAAAGCAGATTCAATGAAAGCAACTTAAAAGAAACACAATCTGAAAAGGAACAGAAGCATGTAACTACAACTCATTTTTTTGCTAATCAAAGACTATGAATAAGTAACGAACAGAAATGGAACAACAACGTGAAATGAATAGCAATTACAATTATAACATATTCAAGACACTAGATTTCTATGCTTCAATTCTGTCGACAGCTTCTTACCATGCAACAATCAATTATAACAGACTATAAACTAATGGAACAGCAACTCAAATCAGATACAAGTCAGTGAAGCTTTATAGTAACAACAATATAATCGAACAGAAAATCATGCTTCTTGTAAAGAAGGAAATAACGATGACTCTGTATGTGATCCAATCAACAATAAAACAATTCAAACATTAAACGCACTCCACACGACAGTGAGCAAAGATTAAAATACAAACAGCGAAGTGATTCCACCAGAGCCGGGCCCTCAGCGCTAGTGAAATACTGTTGGGCTAATTTAGAACTGTAGAAGGTAGATAAAACACGTTCCTTGTATTAAACCAACACAAATTTTTATAGAAAGGTTTCTCTCAAAACATAGAGTTAATTAAAACATTACATTACAGAGAAAATGTAAAGTCTTTCGACCGATTCCCAACTTCAACAACAATCCCCCCCCTTGTCACTGAAGGACGTGGCTTTATATATCAAATCTCGACGGACCAATCAACGAACAAGATGAGTTTGAACAATGATCCCTTAGGATCGAAAGATCCTGAGGGATTCGTTCCTCAGTGTTTAGTCATCATTCTGTTTGTGTTGACTGAGGCCGAGCTGTTCCATGTCCTTTCTGGGCTATTTGTTCAGATCTCCTTGCCTTTGGCTGGATATGATTCAACGATGATGGAGCAGCAATTAGATTGTTCTCAACCCCGCCTTTGGTATAGTTGTTTACCTCTTCAAATTCATGTTTGTCAATCAAAAGGTAGCCTTTAGTCATCTTTTCGTATTAAACATGAACCTTTCCAATTCTATTGTAATTCCTATGATAAATTACCTTTCCAAGGCAAACAGGAGTATATTTATGGTAAAGAATGAGTAAGTACACAATAATTTCATACCTCTTTCAATGCCCAACAATATTCTTCGCCATGAGTTTGTCACCCATGAGTTGCACCAAGCCTCTACAATAGCAAGCTCTCCTGCTGCCACTTACCTCACCAATCCTTTCCTTCGGATCTGGTCTTTTGGTAATCACCGGTCCTCTGCTAGAACCTTTTGAGAATTTATTCACTGCTTCTTCAAGCTTCACTCATCTACAACTTTATTCAACCTCTGTTTAATCTTCAGGTTCTGCCACTCTCTCTTAGAATCCCTTGCTGTACTCCTTCATGACTGCTCTCAAAGCTGTGATCTGCTTCTTTCTACTGAGATTTCCTTCAACCTGCTTGCAAATTGAATTCTACAAACAGCCTTCAAACCAGAGTTAAATATCATCTGTCAACTGACCTTCAAGATCCTGTTGATCTTGCTTCACTTCTTCAACTACACTACATCTCTGTGCTGCAATCTTCATCAGTTTCAAAATCTGATATTTATTCATCACATGTAATTAATTCAATTTAAAAACTTGAATCTTAAAATAGAGATATTCGAGCTCTGATACCACTTGATGTAGGAAACCCCTACAAAACCCACATTCTCACCACTCTCATGCATATAAAAATGCATCTCCATATTTATGCCTCAAATAAACTTCAAGTCTGGGAAAATTCACTTAGTTTTGAATTGCGGAAGCTCCCTTTAAAATCATTCACTATGGTTATAAAATCATTTCACTATGACTAATAAGCCATTTCATAAGCCGAAGCTTTCTCTTTCATTTATAATCTCATGGTTATGAAACCATACACATATAACTCCATGAAGTTATCACCATATATTAACCAACACAAAACCCATTTGTAGAAGTTTTATTTCTGTTGTTATCTTTATGGTCAAAACCATATATCAAGAGCCAATTCATATCAATATTCTATATTGAAATCAAAGTCCAATTTTCAAAGATTAATACTTGAGATTAATAATTCGATTGGTTCAACTATGGAAATTACCAATTCCATTCATCGCAATGATAGATCTAGCCCACGGTATTTTTATGCATGTCTAGTCATAACAAATATGACTTACCTCCATTAATGCCTACACAAATTCATAATTCACCTTCACCTTATGCAAGCTTGACCAATGCATTCACACATCAACTTTCGGCTTTCATCCAACGATGGAAATTCTTTTACAATCAAACTTCAGTGATCTGATTTGTAGTTTCCTTTAAAACTACCCTTGCTGATTACAGGTATTCTTCAATTGGACAGAGCACACTGTGTCCATAATTCAAGCTCAACTACAGGAATATATCTCATGCACAACCTATGCCTTGTAAATCTGATCACACTTTTTATCTTCTGGGTCACATACTCTGTATGTGACTAAGGGGCACGGTGCATCTAGTCATGCACTTGCATCAAAGTTTCCTATGCATGCTCTACTACGTTAATGCACATGCATATACAATTCCACACAGCTATATACCAGTCATAGTAGCGCGCACCATCTACAAGTTTTCATGCATAGGTTCTCGCAACGGTCCATCTATTGTCTATTGATTGTGCTCAACACACATCACTCACATCGACTAGATCCTCAGTGGCCAAATCAAGTCGACCCTTTGACATTATATGGGGCAAACCTTGAAATTATCCACATACGCACAGTGACTGCTGAAAATTAGATCAAAGCTCATTTGCATAGCAACCTCACCCTTTATTCATTCCAAAATCGCTGCAACTCTTTAACTCTGATCCCTGATTTATTTCTTTGTAACCAAGCAACGTTCCTCATTCTTTTCATTAACTGTGCTTTGCAATAGGCATCACATACCCTTCTATTCTATTTTGATAGCTACAGTTACGATGGGGATCTGGCGCTTGAGAAGGTGAGTAAAATTGCCACCAACAATAAGTTAGAACACTTTGGAGCACCAATTGCGTAATGCGGATAATACCTATAACTCTTTTTTTGTGCTCTATACGATGGTCATACGCACAGAAAAATGGGCTCTGACCCTTGCTTTAATTGTTCTCTACAAAGTATTACAACCAACCATACTTTGAATTTTCCCATTATCGATTGAACTTTGAGATTTGTCTCGGTCCTAGTGAGAAATAGTGCAATTGATCCTCTGAAGTGATTAAAGTCAACCCTTGATAATTTTCCCTTTTGTGAAATTTGGCCTGCTCATCTGACTCAAAAGTCAAATTCCACATATATATAAATAAACAGTTACAAAGAACCTCCTGTCCATGTCTTGATTTTCAATCAATGGCCCTTTTACAAAAGCCCGTAGGCTAACAAAATCTATTGTCCAAACCTCTCTCCTATTCTCTCTGATCTATTTTGCCTTTAAGGCTTATTAATTTATACAAATTTTGGATGAACCAATTTATGTTCAAATCCCTTTAATAACTCAACAAAGTCCTCAAATATCTCAACAAACCCTACAATCTAGATTTATCCCTAAAATCTTGAAACTAAATCTATCTTAGGCTTCATAATTAATTCTTAGATATCTCAATCTAATTTCTCTCATGTTCTCCAAATTATTTGGGAACATTAACAAATATTCACAATAATTAATTAAAATCTCTCAAAAAATCCCATTAATATTTACATAAAATTAATATTTTCTCACAAACATAAGACCCCTATGTTTAATAAAATACAATGTTTTTTTCCGAATATAATGCTCCTGCTTCACGACTACTGTTATTCCTGAATTGACAATTAAACCACCGAAGGGAGTAATTCATAAATCGACATATAATCCTCGAGAAAGAGCTGCAAAAAATTATAATATAGTTGAAGATTTGGCTCAATCCCCTTCAGCTATGTCTGCTCTTGAGGTATTACAAAATTGTCCCTCCCAGAAGCAGGCTTTATTGTTGGCCATTGGTGGAATTGATCCAACTGATTCTAATCTTGTCGTCTTTAATCATACGGGCTATGTGCCGCAATTACCAGTAGAATTGGCATTCTCCATACAAGTAAATGTTCTCAATCACCTTGTTCATCTCACTATTATTGATGAGGGAGCATCTACGTGCATTATGTCTCTAAATTGTTGGAAGTCACTTGGCTCGCCATGATTATTGCAATCATCAACGACGTTGAAGGCTTTTTATGGAAGAACATATAAACCTTGTGGTATTATCAATAACCTGCATGTTGAATTAGGGGGGAAAATAGTAAGTATTGCTGTCGAGGTTGTTGATAGACCCCTTGACTATAATATTTTACTCGAAATACCATTGGTATATGCAATGATTGCCATTATTTCTATATACTTTAGAATGATTGCCTTTCCACATAAAGGTACAATCACATTCATTAATCAATTATCCTTTTTTGCCTCCGCTTATATGGTAACTGGAAGTGTGCCGTTTTTTCACTTACCCCAACTATAAATCCAAAGCATTGGTGTATGACTCTTAAAGAATTCCACTCTTATGGGAACCTTTGAATTATCGCCGCCTACGACGTCGGCAGAAATTGCAAGCATAGAGACCTACTACATGATCTCTTCCACTCTATCTGGCTTAAGGGAGAGTACGGGTGATTATGATATCTCTACGTTGGATGATGTTTTACCACCTAGCCCTATTGAGCTAGCATAGAAATCAATATATTTGGCTTCGGCGGCAAATCCGAAATCAGCATTGCCAAGTGTTTGGGTTGATCGTTCATTAGATTTTGGTACTCCATCTGATCCATTTTCCTCAAAGTTTTTGACAGATGAAGATATTTTGGAAGCTATGATGTCAAAAGGAGAACCATGGGAATATTATCATCATCATTCCCATCTTCCAGATTATGAAGAAAAAAATCTCAATTAACTATATCACCCATCCATCAAAACTTTCTTTCTAAATTCTTAACCGATTAATGCAATTAACTCTGAGCAAAATTTATCAAATATCAAAGAAATGATTTCTATCAATATTTTGACCAAACCTGGCGTTGTAGAAAATATTCATTTTGGTGTATCTTGTTCTCCATCAGAACTTGATTCATATCACTCTCTTTTTCGTGAATTTCATGACGTATTCGCTTGGTCTTACGAGGAAATGCTAGGCATAGATACTACTATATTTTAACGCACTATTAATATGTATCCTGATGTCCAACCAGTGCGTCAACGACTTCGTCATGTTCATCCAAAGAAAGATGCTGCCATCAAAGCAGAAGTTGAAAAAATTTTGCGTGCTAGTTTCATTTACCTTGTTCTGCTAACTAAGTGGGTTTCCAATATCGTTCATGTTATGAAAAAACAAGGACCATTAGAGTGTGCGTCGATTATCAGGATGTCATTCAATATTTTCCAAAAGACAAATATCCTACTCCCTTTATCAACTAGATTATTGATTACTATGCTAGATGCAAAATATTTTCGTTCATGGATGGATTTTCTGGCTATAATCAAATCAATATCCGCCCAGATGACCAACATAAGACAACATTCATATGTCCCTGGGGCACATTCACATATAGGAAACTTCCGTTTGGTTTAAATAATGCTGGGAAAACTTTTCAGAGAGAAATGGATTATGCTTTCAACGACATCAAGCACATTGTTCAACCATATCTAGATGATTTACCAGCGCATTCACCAAATTGGACTGATCACCTGATGCATTTGAGAGCCATTTTCTTATGCTGTAGACACTACAAGATATGCCTCAATCCACATAAATGTGTGTTTTGTGCTATTTCTGGTTGATTTCTCAGATTCGTAGTCTCAAAAGAAGGAATTCGAATAGACCCACTAAAGGTTTAGACCATTCTTGATTTTCCTGCACCATCAAACTTACTTCAGATACAAAAACTTCAAGGAAATGCTAACTTCTTGAGAAGGTCCATTCAAAACTACTTTGAAATGGCTAAAGGATTTACTTGATTATTGAAAAAGGGGGTTGCCTTCCATTGGGACCAAGTTGCGCAAGATTCTTTTGATGTTGTCAAGGAAAATCTTGTCCGAGCATCATTAATGTATATTCCTAGCTATCAAAATGATTATTTCCTATATATCTTCACTACTGAAACGACCATCGATATGGTTTTGGTCCAAGTAGAAGATGGAATTGAACATCCAATCTATTATTTGAGTCGTAATCTCAATGATATGGAAGTTAAGTACTCGTACGTGGAAAATATTGCCTTGGCAGCTGTTCAAGCTATCCAAATATTTCACCATTATATCCTGCTCTGAAAAACAACGATAGTTTCATATTGCAACCCCATGACTTACATATTATCAAATCAATTGCTGGGAGGCAAATATTCAAAATAGATTGTCATTTTGCAGGAATTTGATTTGGAATTCATCAAATACAAGTCAAAGAAGTATTTACTTTTGGCTAAGCTTCTCTGTGACCTTCCCTCTGATAGTATTATTACTACGTCGAAACCATCTATTCCAGAAGATTCTCTATTTCTGATTGGATCATCTGATCGTTGCTATGGGGATTTCAACATTTATCTCCAAACTGAAAATTTTCGACCTAATACCTCTCGCTATGATCAGTGACATATTCGATACCAAGCCAAATATTATCTAATGGTCGGTGATACACTTTATCATCGTGGTGTCGATACCATTTTAAGGAGGTGCCTCACCCATGAGGAGGCCGAAAAAGTATTAAATGATTGTCATGCTGGGGCTTGTGGTGGACATTTATCTAGATATGCTACCGCACAGAAGATACTCTGCACCGGTTACTTTTGGCCTACTATTTTTCCAGATTGCATCCTCGCAGTCAGAAGTTGTCATGCATGCCATATTTTTTATCATAAAATCTGCACACCACCGTCGCCAATGCATCCTGTTGTCTCTGCTGGACCATTTACAAAATGGGGTATTGACTTCATGACCTATAACCCTCCTTCATCCGAGGGGCATGGTTATATTATTGTCGCAGACGACTATTTCACAAAATGGGCCATAGTGATGCCTACATTCAACAACACAGGACAAACAACTGCATTGTTTTTCTTCAACCATGTTATTGCATGGTTTGGGGTCCCACAGGTGATAGTTACGGATCATGGGAAGAATTTTCGCAACCATATGATGTTTGAATTCACTTCCAATCTAGGATTGTCACATGATAATTCTACTCCTTATTACCCACAATCAAATGGACAAGTTGAGGCTATTAACAAAATTCTTAAATGAATGCTTCAACGAATGATAGGAGTCTGTAAAAGGAACTGGAACTTGATCCTGTACTCCAATTTTTGGGCGTATCGAACCTAGGTGAGAAACGCAACCGTATTTACTCCTTTTCAATTAGTTTATGGTTTGGAAGCTATCTTACCAATCCAATGTGAAATATCATCGTTAAAACTCGCGATAGACTTGTTACCTAACACCTCAGAAGAAGAAGCGTGTCTCCTTAACCTCATCCATATAGATGAAACACGTCGTGAAGCCCAATTGGCCAACGAAGTGCATAAGAGATGTATAAAGGTGCAATACGACAAAAAATTCCAGCCTTGCATCTACTTAGAGGGCAAATTGGTCCTTCTTTATGATCAAGAAGATGATGTAATAGGTACAGGGAAATTTGAACCATTATGGCATGGCCCCTATATTTTCAAAAGAGTTCTTGCTAAGGGTGCCTACGGGTTAGTTGATTACGATGGGATTCCATTGGCACAGCGTAGAAAAGGGTTGTATTTGAAATGTTACTATGCTTAGTCATGAGTGTAGTGATTTTTTGTATTATATTGTTTATATGCTGTCGATTTTCATTCAATATCTTAATTTGTTTTTAGAGCTTTCTTGACGTTAGTAATCCGCTTTACATTTCATCGTAGATGTCTAAATATTTGGAACCATTTGTTGGATATGCTGATGGTGCTAGTCATAGTACGCAGAATCTATCCTCTGCAGTGTGGGCCATTTTCACTCCGAATGGAGAGTTAGTGAGTTTTCAAGGGATTTGTATTGGTATATTGACGAACAATATCACTGAGTATAGCACGTTGATCGAACTTCTCTCTGATGCCATTTCATTTGGTATTAACCGCATAATCATAAGGTTAGAATCACAACTTGTAGTATTACAAATTACTAGTATTTATACTGTTAGAAATCCAACACTTCTTATATTGTTCCTAAGAGTTTGAATTTTGAAAGACATTTTGATTTCATTGAATATCAACACATTTCCAAAAATTTGAACACTTTAACTGATTCATTAGCTAATCAAGTTTTAGACATAATTTTGCGACATAGGTAAAGAAAACATTCACATAATTGAATAGGATTGTGCATTAAACATATGAAAAAATATGAATCATATTGGTAGAGAGTTATAGGTTTTTACAAAATTTGTGCCCAAGACACATTGGTCATCTGACCTCAAAATGTATGCAAAAAGTAACAAGTAAACTAGTGGTGCTCATGGTAACATTCTATAGATCTAGCAATCCTACGGAGCAACTACATCCAATGGTTAGGAACCCCAATAGTGTGTCACTGTAGTTGCATGGGAACCTCTTTGATTCGGAAATCCAAAATCCCGAAGGAAACCCCTCTATGTGTTGCTGAAGCTCAGCCAAAGTCTCAGCCATATCAAGGTCCTGAAGGACTGATCTCCCGATAGCCCTCTCTGTTGGTGCATCTACTTCGTGCTCTGGTTCCTCTACTGATTGAACACGACCAATATCTGCATTAAATTAAACATTTAGTTTAGTCTTGGAAAGAAATCAAAACATAAAAACATTGTATAAACCTTAGAAAGATTAAAAAACATGGTCGAATCATTCTTACCTATTGCACCCCACTGAGCACCTTCTGGTAATACTAGATCTATATCTCCTCGGAATTCAACGTCTGCATATGCATACTCATTTATGGCGACAATCTGTCGCCGAAACCAGGTCAATAATGTAGTAGAGAACACAACGGTTGATTGGCCTCCATGCTGACCCATGATTTATACCCATCTCTACATTTGAGGATCTCTAGGAATAGATATATCCAATGTTACATGTTGTGGCTATATCAGTGGAATCTGTTCCAAAGCGAAGGAGATAAGGATTGAACCATAACTGAATTTTTTCTTCCTTCCTCCCTTTGCTATATTCAATTGTTCCTTTATCTGAGATAGAACAACTTCAGACCAGTTGAAGACTGTTGGCTATAAACACTCTAGCACATACTTCATATATGATCTGTTCGCTACATGTAGTTTAGCGGTGCCAACAATTTTAGCAATTGTGAAAAGGATTGTTCACAGGGCGCATTGATAAAAAAAAAATCCTTTTTTTTCAAAAATTTATGCAAGGGCCGACATGGATTGGGATCCGACCATGCAATTCGTCCCGTGGGTTCGATGTCAATATAAAATGAAAAGCCTTAATTTTGAAATCATAGAAACATAGAGAAGAAAGGGAAGAAACAAAAAAATGAAGGGTTTCGGGTGAAAATGTATTTTTTTTTTTGTTGTTTCTGAAAATGAAAAAAAATTGAATTTTTTTCTTACTTCGTAAAAAAACTGTAGAACAGGTAAAAATAATAATCAAATTTAACCATGCGATCATTTTAAATTCTATGCTACAGGGTTTGAATCACTAGAGGCTTGGATTTTGATTGTCTGAATACTTCTATTCGAACATATTTCGCTACTCCACAGTGCTCTCGTGCTCTCTTGCTCCAGGTATGTCTCCTGTAAATATTTGGTTGAATTTTTTTGCAAAAATAATGAAATAATAGTGTTTAGTATTTAAAGATTTTTTTTTATGAAATTAGATTTTTGAAAATATTTTTCCGCCCATTTTTCAAGTTACCACTTTTTTTTCGCTTAAAGAAAATAGAGTTGTGCTTTTTTTATTTTTGGTTATTTTTCACTGGTGTGTCACTTAATATCACTGTGCCAATGCGATTTTCTGTACATTAGCACTGATTTGCAGTTAAGGCACCGAAATTACTTTTAGGTGTGTACACCAAAATTAGACATGTTGGAAATGTACATTTTTCTGTGAAAATATTTCGGCCATTTATTTTCAAAACTACGCCTCTTCTTCTTTCAGAAAAAGAGACTTGAACCTTTCCATAACTTGCAACAAGAAAAGGTGCCCCATGATCTGCTTGTTGACCCATGATCTGCTTGCTCATTTGTAAGATCCTCCTCCATCTTGGCATCCAGTTTCCTCTTTTCGACTTTGTGCTTTCTATCATCTTTGGTATCATCCTCTGTAAACTTCTTCTATTTTTCACTCTTATATTTCCTTCCCTCACTGTCATGCTCTTGCTCTCATCGCTTGCGAGACCTACCATCCATTTCTTCATCATAAGGATTGATATCCTTTGTCTCGCAAAAAATCCTACCCTATTAACAGCCTTGATTGACCTTTCGTTACTATCCATATAGAAATGAGAATATTTCCCTTCATGGGACCTACCATCCTGAACAACAACGTCAACTGATGTTTCTCTATTATCTTTAAGGGAATGAGAATCCTTCCCTTCATGGTGCCTCTTGGCTTTATCGACTGCCTCGATTGATCTTTCTCTACTATCCAATCTTTCCCTGCCATCCCTGTAAGAATGAGAATCATTACCTTCATTTGATCTCTTATCCCATTCAAGAGACTCAATTTATCTCTCTTTGACATCCCTTAGTGAATAGGACTCCTTACTTTTGAAGGACCGTTTCACCTTGCTAGTCACCAGAGCATCAACAAGTATTTCTCTACCATGAACTTTGCTCTCCCTATCTCCATCATGGGACCTCTTAACCCTATCGTCGGCCTCAACCGAATGCTCTCTACCATGAACAAGAAAATACTTACCCTCATGAACAAGCCTCTTAACCCTATCGCCGATCTCAACCAAGCTTTCTCGACCACCCTTCTCAGATTTTTAATAAATATTTTATCCTTTTGTACTCTATCGAGCTCTATAGCTATCTGAATCCCTGTAAGTGTCATATTTAATCCTCCTATCGTATTTCTCCTTTCTATTCCTATCATCATCTTTGTCCCTTTTGCTGCTTCAGCCACTGCCATGGCTCACTCTATCCTTCACCTTTTCATCCTTTCCAGAATGTCTGTGCCCCTTATGTCCCTCTCTCGATCTACTATATTCCTTGTTAAAATACTTTTCAGCATCATCTCTCTCTTCGTAATATTTATGATGATCATGGGAATTAGAGGGCCTCCTAAACCTATCAGTGAATCCATCCATCGAACTGCCCCCCTTCTCATTGAACCTAAGCCTAACCCTATCATCCCCATTGTATTTGTCCATATTTCTGTTTGAATCACTCCTTTTCTCTACTATAAAATTGTCAGCTGAAATTTAAACTCTCGTATTTCCAAATCCTTATCTCCTCAGAAAAATTCTTGCCCGCAATTCAAGCCCTCTGCTGCTCCAATACTGCACTTTACAGAATAAATTTTCCTTCTTAGAGAAGATATTTTAATGACATACCTATTTCACACGAGGTTTTATTTAACCTTATTCCGATGCACGGGGTTTTATAGGCACACTAATGCAGTTTTGTAAGACCGACATTTTATGTTTTGGCACAGTGTTTTATGATGCACCGGTGCGAAAGAGTTGTAAAGGACTAGTGTGCTACAGTAATAATACGTACCGGGCGGGTGTGTATGGAGCACACGGTGTCTAGTGTGCCAATTTTTTGTGTGCACCAGTGCTTCCTCTTGTTGAATGCACTGGTTCGGTTTATGATGATAATCACACCGAACGAAAGACAATCGCAAAAGCCTCGGCCTCCCAACCTTCTCGAGAAACCTCCATTAGAAATGGATGTCTGGGGTATTTTTATAAGGGGTTCCTCAAAAACATCTGATAGAGAGTATTTTCCTTGTAGTGTTTCTTAAAAGGGCTGCTATTTTGGTTTTCTACAATTTCCTCCTCATCATCAATTTGTATGTCTGCAAACTCTTCTACACACTCTAAAAGTTTATGAATCTCCCTGTCATCCTTAAATACTTTCCAGTACTTTATGTTATCAGGAATTGAAGGCGTGTTTTTAATTTGAACATCATAGACTTCTTTGACATATAAAGGAACTTTGAAATTACTAGCAGCAATAGCTAGTCAATTGACAATTTGATTTTCTTCTCTAGTGAAAAAAATTATATTAATGCTGAAAAGCAATGTTCAATCAAATCCCATAATTCATTCCTATAATTATTCAATTTGGAATTTTCCACTTGGTAATTATTTCTCACCTACTTAATCACCAACTCTAAATCACCAAAGGCAATTAGATGTTCTGCTCCCAAATATTTCGTTGCCTTCATACCCAAAATAACTGCTTCATACTCAAAAGTATTGTTAGTAATAGAAAATTGCAGTTTGTATCATATGATCACCTTATCCTAATTAGGATAAATGAGGACTACACCAGCTCCAGATCCATCTCTTGATGAGGCTCCATTAAAGTACAATTTCTAGATCTGTCCTTCTGAATGTTTCTCATTTTCACTTTGAAAGTGTTTTCTTCATTTTATTCAGGTTGGAAATCATTGTCATCAGCAGGAAGGTGAAGAATTGATGACCCCAATTCCTTTTCTTCAGCATATATGGGATGGTTTCATGGATTTTCCTAATCATTAACGATGTAGGCCATTTGAGTTTCCCTATACAACCTTCTAAATTCCCCTCCAAATACTGGGATGGTAGCATATGACCTGTCCATCTGAAATATGCCTCCCAATTTCTTAGACCAAGATCTGGAAAGTAACATCCCAAATCTAGAATGAATTTCAGTAACCATAATGTCCATCACTAAGCTCTTCATAGGCATCTGGGTAAGGGAAACAACCAAATCCTTAATCACTCCTAGACACTTGAAATTTTTGTAGTCAAAGGTGTAAGGTTCATGATATTTCTTGGTGATATCTAATCCCAATTCATCCATCAATTTCTTTAGCAAGATATTGTGGGCAGCTCCATAATCTAACATACAATTATGCAGCAATTTTTCATGTGTGTTAAGTGATAGGTAGAAATTTGGTGAGTTATCATCATTTTGGTCTTGAAATGACAACCTAGATAAATGGTGGGATGCTCATCCTGAAGGTTGATTGAATCAAGAGCTAGAGGAGGTTGCATCAGACTCTTAAAAGACTCTTTACATGTTGTATTTTTCAATAGTTCCAGGAGCGGAATTGGAATTTTGATTTTATTCAATTTAGATTTGAAATTGAAATAAATTGGAACTAATTCCTTATTTTTTGCAGTAATTTTAACAATTGGGGCTGAATTTTGAGGTTGAGGAGCCTCATTTACGTTGGCCTTTTGTTTAGTATCTTGTTTATCTGAATCTAATTTTTGTTGAGGCTGTTGAACATGACCTTTTAACCTCAAACGGTAATTTATGTTTTAAACTTATTACTATTTCTGATCATTCTAAACATAAATTTGAGCATTCATATCATCAGAAAAAAAAAATAAAAAAAATTCTTGATCTATCTTCATATTCCTGTAATGTCAAACATGTTGACAGTGAAGTTTCTCCCACATGGTTTATTTCTTAATTATCTTCCTCATTTCCCTATTTTTCTTCTTCAGAAAAATTATTCAAAGGAGGTTGAACATTTTGATCATCAGTATTCCTCCTTGGGCATTGCAAGATTTGTTGAGGCTGAAAAGGCCTCCTGAAGGGACACTGATTTCTATTAGCTTCATTTTATTTGGCTCTAGCAACTGGTTTATTTTCTAGCTCTAATTTTGACATCTTAGAGGTGAGTTCCTTGATCGAATTGGATATTTGATCGATATTTTATTCTGCTAAAAGTGACTTGGAAGAAGAAGGATTTTCTTCTTTCATCTTATTTTTGTCTTTTACTTCCTTTTCTTCCTCCATTTTTAATTTATTAGAAGCCATGAGATTACAATGCATTCCAACTACAACCTCTTGCATATTTTTCAATGTCTATTCTTTTTCAGCCATCAAGCATAAGGCAAAATAATAAACTAAAGCATTTGAAAATTTTATCATAGCTGGGGTTTCAATAGGTTTAATTTATTCAGGAATTTTCTGATAAATATTATTGAACCTCTTAGTAAATAGCTAATGAATCATCTACTTTCTTCATCAGAGTTCCAAATTTTGTAAGATAATAGACATAGTTCTTCCTATCACCACAATGCTTCACAAATATCTCTTCCAATTAATCAATTCCTGTAATTGAATTTGGAGCCAAACTTCTAATATATTTTCGAGCTTCACCATCCAAGCTCTAAATAAGGAGTCGTGACCATACATCTTCATGTTCAATATTATGATTGTCATCATAACTATAGAAATCCACTAAATTTTCTTCAACAAAAACTCTTTCTCCCTCCCAGTGTATTTTGGAAGATATTTCAAGTAATCTCCTTGGGGAAGTGAATGCAAGTAATCTCCTTAGGGAAGTGAATGCAAGGCTTGAGGGAGAACAAGTGGTACATATCTCGCAGCCACTATCTGCTACATCCTTGTAAGGGCAGGCTCAACAATATTTTTCTAATGTACAACTGATGTAGCTATTTGATAAATATGAATTACAATTGGTGAATTTCAATTTCGATTTGAGACAGTAGAAAATTGGGGGTCTTGAGCTAATTTTTCAAGCTTTGGAACTGAGAAGAGTGGGTTTTAAAAAAGATGAACAGAGCATGTCTTGAATTTCTCTTCAGTATAAGAATCATAATCTAAAGTTGTCCCTTGAGGGGATGGATTTAATTCAACTTTATTTTGCTGAGAAAGGAAATCAGATAATTTAAAGGTAAGACATTTGGGTACATTATTTTCAAGTGGATGAGAAGAAGATGCCCCAATAGCTAGATTTGGAGAGAAAATAAAATATTCTTGCCGAGGGATGACAAGAGACTAGTATTCAGGACAAGTCTGAAGGAAAATTAAAATAGTCTTGAAGTCTTCTTCAGTCAAAATATCCCTATCAAGAAAAGGTGAAATAGCAAATACTTGTTCTAATTCACCTTCAGTTAGCACAAATTCTTTTGAATTCTTTTCTACACTTGGAAATTCAGTTTCTCATTCTTTAACTAGAACAATACTTATTTCATATTTACTAGGTGATGGGTAAGAAAAACCTTCAGCTAAGCCTAGGTTAAAAATATCCACTTTATTTTCTAGAGGGGTAGCTTCAACTTGATATTTTTCAGCGGAATCTTTTGAAACTAAAATCTCTTTAGATTCTAAAGTAGATAGAGGTGCATTTTTCTTTGAAATGTACTTTTTGTGTACCTTCTTCACTAACTAAGATGTGGCTTCAACTGATCTATGTTTTCCTTTAGCATCTTTGGTAATTTTCTCTGGGTAAGCAACTATAGTCACAATTGGAGATCTATGATTCCTCCTTGTAAAAGGAGGTCTTGAAGAACTTACCCTCTTCCTCAAAGGGTAATTTCTGATTCGTATTCCTCTTCTTGGTGCCTGGTAAAAATGTGATGGTACTGAGAGTAGTGGTAGAAAACTGTTTGAGAGAACTTACCCCTCTTCCTCTTCCTCTTCAAGAACTGATTGTCAACAATTCATAATAATAGACTCGGTAGAATACTTTGTTACAAGGCCTTCGTCTCCTGGCAGACACACCAAAATATGTTGGTGTTGGAATTAGCACTTGGACTGAAGCAATCACCTGACCAGACGCATCTTAAACTCTAAGACAATTTTAATGTTTTGTTTTATGGGATTGGAAGATGGTATAAACTATGATTCACAAAAGAGATATTTCTGCCAAATCCATAGTTCTACTAAAGAGGGTATTATAACTTGATGTGGTAGCAAGGTGCACGTTTTTAGTCTATGATGAGAGGAAATTGAAAGATGAGAGGAGAACAAAAAATTATGTAAAATATAAATTTAATGATTTAGTAGAAATTGACAAAAGTAGAAGTTTGATGATATTCCATTGAGAGAAAGTTATTTTTATTCTGACAAGATTCTCACTGAAATATCTTGAAGGATAATTGTCATGAGTGATGCTCTTCCACTGTTATAACATATATTTTCTCAGGAATTCTCACTTTGTGAGACTAAAAATAACTGATAAAACGCATAACATGCTTAAGAGACTAATAGAAACACATAACAACATGATGATTTGCAAACTAGAACTGGAAGAAAGGAGATTTTGAAACACAAATAAAGTAGACAATACACACAAAAAATTGGTAATAAGTCCTCAGTATTATAATTCCATTTAATTCACAAAAAAAATTACAGTTCATAGAAGTTAAAATTCAATAACCACCAACCAAACCTGACTTCATATCAGTTTGGCATATATATACAAAATATGATACTATCCTCTTCCACAGAAAAGGTAAATTTGTTTCAACAATCATTACAACCTCATGCAAGAGGTAAGGCTTATCTAAAACTTTAATATGGAGTGCCATGACATAATGAAAATAAAAAACTAAGGTTAACAGTTTGAAGTGGTTTGTATGATGTGGCAGTTTTATGGGAAGACCCCTCTTCCGTTTTGGTGCAACCAACTCCATAAAAAGTGAAAACAATAGTGAAAATGGTGTGTGGCTATTCCTTGAATGCTTCCTGGTGCCTGGTAAAAATGTGTTGGTACTAAGAGTAGTGGTAGAAAACTGTTTGAGATAAACTCTACCATTTTTCTGTTGTTCCTTTCCCTTTTTTGGTTGAAAACGCTTTGTAATGGCGGAAAAACCTGAAACTTTTGGATAGAATGATGGAGGTTTATTTTATGAGGAATTACAAAGAAAATCCTTTGAAACAAGTTTAAGTGATAGAGGAGACATGGAGAGAAATAAATGACAAGTGAGGGGACATCGTGACGTGGTGAAGAAGCGACACTGATCGCAAATCATGCATCAAAATTTTTATTGTGAAATGCGGGAGTTAAATGTTGAAAATGGCGAAGTGCGATGTGCGATGGGAGTGGAGGTGACATGGAAGAGAAATGGGACAGATCCTAGATGATGCATCAGAAGTTTTATAAACATACTTACGTGTGCGATCAACATCATTTATTGAAGCTTTAAACAAAACCAAAATTTCTCCCAAACAATATGCATTCACACAAAATTGTGGTTCATGGGCCCCACAACTATTTGACCAATAGGAAGCAATTGCAAATCAGATGCCCACAACTTTAACTCTACACTGATAACTGCTAAACCTTAAAATCAGCGATTTGAGAAATTGCGTTGGTGCGCTATGTTGACATGTGTCCCTCACCTCATGGCATCACAAATCTCTTAACATACAATGTGAAGCCTTAACGATAAACTTTAAAAACTGTGATTTGCGAAATCGCTCCATCTACGCTTTACCCTCCACTATTGATCTGGGCCCAAATATGACGGTCTTCCTTACTTCCCACTTAGCCTCATCGCATTGCAAATCACTTAACATACCATGGGATTGACTTAACAATAAACTTTAAAAACTGCGATGTGCGAAATCGCTCCATTTGAACTTTAATCTCAGCCGTCTATCTTCTCCCTTTTGGATCTGTGATTTAGATCATGTCCATCCGTTCCTTTTCCATGCGTTTATTCTCTATTTCTTCATTCCTTAGTCTATTTCTTGGCCAAATTCCTTTAAATATTGTCTACTACTCTTCTCCAGATATCCCGTTGTGCTGGTCAATCCGTTTTCTCCATGCTGTGCTTTGTTGTTAAAGAAATCTGGTTGCCACGAAGCCTTGATTTTCCTACTTCAGAAACTGATTATTTTTTTACCCGTAGCCTCTTTTCTGAGATAATGAAAATCTCAGTGAAATAGATGCCTTTTTCACTATGTGGAATACATGACTTCTATTTCTGATAAATAACTTTCATTTACTGTATTATTGTTTTGACAATGAATTTGCAACAAAGGTAGCTATTATTCTAGACCAGATGACTGCAATTTTATTACCCAAAAATCCACTGAACTTCACCACTAAAATAAGCCAAAACAAATATTTTAACTTATTTTGGGACTCTAAAACACTATGACACCTATTCACTTAAAACCACCTTGATGTTGGGACTTTTTAACTTTTATTGGAAATAACTAAAACTTTGGACATGGACTAGGACACAATAAAATTTGAAAATAGTAATACAATTGAAATTACACCATTAGCATATTCAGTGCTAACACCTAGTGTGATAGTGATTTTCCATGTGTATTTGGAGGTTTTTTTTCTCTCTTATCTCTCTTCAAGAGCTTCTCCAAATTTTCATTTACCCTTCCCAACCAAAGTTCTCTATCTTGATTGATCTCCATAGCTATTAGATCATCAAAGGTCAACTATTTAAGTGGATGAGCTCACTGTCTTTATATCTCCAATGCCCTTTTGAGGCCTCTTGTATTTGGCCCTTTTGGCTGTGTTTCAGTCTCCATGTCATGCATTTGATAAAAAAATATGATCTGTTTACCTTTACCATTATCTGCCTCTAGGTCTAGCTTAGGTTATCTTTGTATTAGCTGCTTCACCTTCAATTTCAAATCCTCTTGTTGTAGGAAAGTGATTTGAGAATTAGCAATGGAGAAGATATCCATCAAATCTACTATTTATTCATCCTTCTCCCTAATGATCTACTTAGCTTATTTGATCTCAACCTGCTCTGCTACCACAACCTCCAATGGTGATGGTTCACTTTGTTGGTACAAAGGTGTTTCATCTTGATGCATGAGAGGTTTCTCCTCTATTTCACTTTTTTCAGCAATAGTGTAAAGTGTAAGTAAATTTTTTATAGATTTGTCCTCAAATACCTATTTCTTTCCCTTCTCAAAGGCATGAGTGAACTCAACAACCCTAGGATCCTTTTAAATCTAATTTTTCATGATGGAAGAGCCAGCCTCCATTAGTTGTGCTAACAATGATGGTGAAGGTGTGTTATGCATGGCAGGAGGGCTAGTAGTGAGTGTTGTTTCTACTCTCTCCACAAAGGTTTCCCAAGTCATGTTTATGGATGAAATGTGATACAACATAATGAGTTTAACTAGACCATGGTGAAAAAGACTTGGGTAATGATCCTTTTTTTTTCTCTGAACCTTATCAGTCATTTTAATCAAACTTCTATATAAGTAAATGTGGCAAGTCAAGTGATTTGGTAGAGGTGAAATGCATCAAAAACCTGATATGGTATCTATACAACCTGGAAAGTCTTCCTTCACATGTGAAATAATTCATTATTAACATCATCAAAGGATAATATTTGTTAAGGAGGTGTTTGAAAGGGAGTAGGTACTTTGGTTTCTCTCTAGAATGAGGTTTGAGAAATTTTTTGTAATCTTCAAGGTCTAAGTCCATGCCCTTGAGCCACTTCTCTCCATGACTAGGAATACTTGTTGTTGAAGAAATCATATCTACTGATAGGTTAAACTCCACACCTGTAATGATGACCTTTCCCATGTTGATATTATTATAAAGGAGCATCAGATCATAATTCAAATTCAATGCTGTGGAAGATGAGATGTGAACAAAAATTTGTAAACGGGGGAAAATTTTGTGGAACAAAGTTGAAATGATGGAAGCGATAAGTCTCTAGAAGACTTGATTAATTGTAATTATATGCCATGTAATTGAAAAAAGAGATTTAGGGGTATAGTTGAGCGATTGTGGGAGAAGAAATCATGGATATTATATGATCAACTCACTTTTAATTCCTTTATAAAGTGAGACTCTGTTGTATGAGAGATAGAGCATAAGAGCACAATGTAGCCGCAGGGAAATTTGTAATTCAGGTGAGTGTGGCCTTAGCCTATAAATCGAATTCAGTGTATTAATGAAATTGTGTGTTGCCATATATCCATGATTAATATGGATTTTGTTTGTATCTGTGTGTTATTATATATGTGTGTTATTATATATGCGTGTTATTTATATAAATTGATAGACTATGAGAGAGTGAAGACAAATTTCCTATGAACATCACATAGAAAAAGCTAGGGCAAAGATACAGGGATGAAGAGATGAAGAACAAGCTCAGGAGAGATCAGTGCGTTTAAGACTGAATAAATATCGGGAAGGATAGCGGAGGATTAAAGGATGAGCATATGGTCAATATTAGATAAGAGACCTTAAAGGGAAGAAACCAATGGCTAAGATGAATTCGCAAGTTAAACCGAATAACTTGCAATGCGAAGAAGGGCGAGCAGGTGAGGACTATTAGATCTGGGAGCAGATCAATGGAGGACAACAAATCATGATTTGACACATTGTATAATTTAGTGGATAGCATTAAGACTTCACAAGTTAAGTTGTTTACGATGCGATGTGATGAGGGGAGACCACATGTCAGCATTGCGCATGAGCACACACCACATGATTTATGGTTTAGCGTTATTCATACCAAGTTAAATTTGTGGGCAGCGATTGGTGATAAGATGGAAAGGTTGCAATGTTTCGATGCAACGTCGTCATCGCAACTTCACATCAACAATTTCATTGTTTACCATTAATATATTTGTTATAATTTATGATTTATGATGCACCTTGATTGGTCATTGTGTTGTGGACCATACAACCAAAGTTAAGGTGCATACATTTTGTTTGTGGAAGATTGCGAGTTCTTAAAACTTGCTAAAGCTGCAAGAAAGTAATCGATGTTGATTGCTAATTTATGTATGTTTAATGAGCACCAAAATTATAATCCGCTGCAAGGAAATGGGTTAATGTGGAGCGATAACCCATAGATCCATGGGTATATGTGTAAATTGCAGTTTCGTGCTGCATCGGATTAAAGGAAAGTAAGGTTGTAATTTGAATATGATATCCTCCCTCCATAATCTTCACACAGAACCTCAAACATTCAGTCCTCTCAAAAAATATTTTGGCCAATGGTGAAGCATTGATTTCTTACATGGTGCAAGTTTCTAATATGATGTGGCACCCTCCCTTCAGGTTTTTCTTCTCTCTCCATCTTGACTATCAGTGAAAGGATGAAACCCTAGTGTGTATATGGAATGGGTATGTCCAGTGTAATTTGGAAAAACAAAATATTTGGATGGGGTAGACTTAGAGGGTGAGATGAAGTGTTTTAAAGCCAAGTAAAATTCTACAAAAAATCAAAGAGATAAGCTTGCATGTTGGCTCCATGATATGAGTTAAATCAGGTGAAATGGATGTGACGAGGGTGTTCAAATGAGGGAAACATGGGAATTTCCCAGTTTAACACTTGAAAACTGGCTAGAAATTAGGGTTTGGTGAAAATGGTTCTTAGGAAGGATATGGATGGTGGGGGATGGCAGTATGATGTATTTGGGAGGTGTAGGATAGTGTTAGATGAGAGGGTTAGGGTTTGGTAAATGGAATCTTTCAATGATTTGGAGAAGTGAAAATATAATGGAGAATTAAGTGAGCATGAAAATCAATAGAAAGCTTGATAAATTGACCACATGAGGGTATGATAAGTTGACTTACTGTTGTAAGAGATCTAAAAACTGATGCCAACAAGCCTTGAACTTGTTTAAGTGGTTTGGGAGCCAAAATACCAGAAACTTAACACTTTCAAATGTGTAACATACCCCCAAAAGAAGTGTAATAGTGTGTTTTGGAAGCATAACACAAGCCAACAAAAACTTAACAACATGCTCCAAAAGTGTAACAAAGGTCAGCATAAACGTAGCAAATACTACAGAAGTGTAACAACCGTCAGCAAAAACATAAAAACTATCCTTTGGAGTATTTTATTTCCTTTATTTCGAACCCTTGACCACTACGGATTCCAATGGAGGTAAGAGAGGAGATCTACCACACATGAAAAGAGAAGAATGAGTTTGGATGAGCCTCTTTTGTCCTTTATAAGTGTTGAAATGAATTTTTTGTCTTGTAGTGAAAACAACAACATATGAAGACAATTTTTCCTTCTGAAATCCTTTGACACTGTTTTTTTTTAAAGAAGACAAATTGCCTTAATTTATTCACTGAATTATGTTGACTCCCTTTATAAGACTTATATGGTGGAAATGAAGTATTTTTTGCCTTGTTTGATGACAAATTGGACTTTTTAAACGAAAAACAATGACACCTAGACATCAGACCTAGATGATATGGAGTGAATGACCTAAGAATTCTAAATGAAAATGAATGGGATGACCTTTGAGGTGAGGATAACCATGGATGGGATGAATGCAGAAACATTTCTGACCTAGACTGCTTTAGTGACCAAAATTTATTTTGAAAACTTGTTTTAAAAGACCAAACATTTTGACCTATGACTACTAGCAAATTAACTAAAAGAGTATGTTTGATCCCATTTTGTTGTCCTAAATTGAAATCATGTCATTCAATAATCCTAGGAAAGGAGGTGTTTGATGAGTATAAGCAGTTCCTCTCTAAGAAGCACAGGTATTGAAGAACCAAAAAACATATTTTCAATGGGAAATAAGAGACTAGATTAAGACCACGGAGAATGACACGTGGTATATAGAAGTTGAAATATAATAGAATCTATCAAGGTATGGATTAAATCGTCTATTTGTCATTATACATGAAATTTTGGATTATTTTATATTTTTATTGCATTTTCTTCATTTTACTATTTGATAGTTATTACTGTTATAATATCTTAAAATATGATTCAGCTTGCAGGTCAGAAAGGCATTAATAATGGGGCACTACCACGAGGAATGAAAAGCTATCTTGAGAAATTAAATGGGCTCCCCTATTATGAGCACCTAGATATTATTCATTTGTTTAATAAAATGCACACCAGGAAGAATGTAACGAGGACCTTAGGGCGAATATTAGATGGAAGGAGAGAGAGAAAATATTGTCAAGATTTGTAATGAAATTAAGGAGGCTAATCATGCAACGCAAAGTGTGATTCATTAAAATAGTGATAGAGATGTACACAATATAAGTTCCCTTCCATGGTTATTAACGAAGAAGAAAATAAAGGATGTTAAAGAGGTTATTGAAAAAATTAAACTTCCCACTAGATTTTCTTCAAACATAAAGAATATCCTAACAAAGAATGGTGAATTAGGTGGGGTAAATGCTCATGATTGGCATACATTTATTAAGGTCATTATTTTGGTGTATATATTTGTACATTAATGGTGAAACAACTTGTTAGTATTTTTTTTTATACTTATTTCAGAATAAATAAAATTGATTTATCTTTTTGTTACAGTATGTTACACCTCTATCTCTCGCAGAAAAATTTGACAAAACGTTATATATGATCTTGGAAAATACATGAGGTAAGTGGTGATTTATATCCAAAGTGTAATTTATTTAATAATTTGTTGTACATTAACTTATATTTGACTGCATGTGTTTTACCTGTAATGTACTATATATCTTATTGTTGACACTTGTGATTTTATTTTTTCATTTGTAGATGGTTGTCATCTAAATTTTTTGATAAAGAAGATATAAATTATTGGAGGAAAAAAATTCCTCGTAGAATGTTTGAAATGCAAAAGTATCAACCTCTGACATTTTTCAATTCACAAGAACACTACCTCATACACCAAGTTGAGGAGATTGAAAAGTGTGGACCTATACACACAAGATCAATGTGTATGGTTGAGAGGCACTTGAAATATTTGAAAGCTTTGGTCAGACAAAGAGCACGTCCCGATGGTTATATGGTAGAGGGATCTATGTTATATCAAACCATGGTTTATGTTAGTCAATATTTTCTGACAATAGGATAAAGTATCAATGTATGGATCGCATTTGGAATGTCAACTCCATGAACAAATTTGAAGGGGAGCACCTATTAGGGAAAGGTAAAATGAGGAATGTGAGATGTAAGTATATAGTGGATATTTATAGTACATTTGATTATTTTTTTATCTATATCATATGTATTTAGTTTTAAGTCTTAATGCGCAATCCAATATCATAACTGTGGTATAATGTGTTAACTAATTATATATACGCATGTGAATTATTTTATTTTAATACAGTTGGTCGAGAGTGGGATGCAATAAATTTATACATTGCAAACAATGTTGATTGGATGAAGGTATGGATTGAACGATGCAAACAAGATAATAATGGTAGGTTATCATGGTATGGTGTGTCTAAATTGGTTAAAGAAGCTAAGCGTAGTGTAGATACCAATATTACAGAGAGGGAAATTGATTTATCACGTGGTTTAGTACATTACTAGGCAAGCATGTAATTCACCTATACTACTTATTTTTCTTACAATTATATGGATTCATATGGTGTTATTTTTATTAATCTGAAAATTTTCCAAGTATAAATATGTTTATCAAATAATGGCAATGTATTTTTTACATTTTTTTCATATTGTAGTTGAAACACTGCAAGGCAATGTGGTGCAATGACCACGAATTTCACATCAAAAGGTTGGATGAAAAGAGGGAAAATTTAGATAGTGGGATAACTGCAATATTTCAGGTAGAGAACATTATATATAGAGGTGACATACATCCAAAAGTATCTTCAAATTGATACTATGGCTATTTGGATGATATACTTCAGTGTGACTTTAAATGCTTCGAATTAGTTATGTTCAATGTCAAATGGTACAAGCTACGAATCATTGAACGTGATCCCGATATAACTGTTATTAAACATGTTAAAGGATTTATCATGGCTAATAAAAGGAATGTTGAGCCAGGCTCAGAGCCCTATGTTCTTCCTGTTGGAAAAATATTGAGAGGGGGGGGGGGGGCGTGAATCAATATTTAGAGTTAATCGATACCTTTTATTTTTATTTCTATTGAATTCCACGCATCTAATGAAACCAACTCGTGTATACACGCGCATATACTAAAAGAAACTAGCGTGTATTGATATAGTTTTGCAGAATAGAATTTTTTTTTAGGAACAATCTTTAACTCAGTTTACCAGTCATGCAACTGTTAGATAATCAGTAAAGATGTGCAGTAACAGCAGCATAAATCATCACACAAGAGAAACACACATGAACACCAATATTTAAGGTGGAACCCAATTCAGGAGAAAACTACTACTGTTGTTGTCTTTGTCTTCAATATTTATTATATGTAAAACTATTTATAATATTGTACTGATGTAGACTCATATCAGTATGTAGGCATCTACCTGTAGAAGGCTACAACCTTCTCTCATTTTCCAGCTACTACTGGAAGGGAGGTACAACCCCCTGAAATCGCTTACCAGCCACTACTGGAAGGGAGATTCAACCCCCTGATCAGAACACCAACTTCTTCTGGTAGCAAGCTTTTACTTCCATACTGAATGCTTCAACCCTAAGAAACACTGCAGACCACATTTCATCAATTTTCATACTGGATCACATAGTTTTAACACAACTCTTCACAAAGATCAAATATAATAAATTTCACCCAATACATCAAACCAGACAGTGAGATCATTGTAACTAGATCATCAGAAATAACCCAGACTTCAGAATCAATATGAAAAATCAAACTTAACCCTGAACATTTGTCATTTTAAAATGCATACACTACTTTTCTTCATTGAACCCATGTGTATACATGCTTTCCTTAACACTAACCTACATATAGATTTGAGAATACTATTTTTCAAAATATGATCTACCTCAGATCCAAATCTGAGGCTTTCAGTCAGACATCTTTTCAGAAATGCAGAACTCTTAAACAGTCAGTCATTATTAACCATGTTTACTCACTTATTGATCAGATTTGGAAATTTTCAACTTAGCAGCATGTATAGTATTCAAGAAACCCAGATCTACATGAAGAATTCATTGACAAACAATAGAAATTTAATAGGAATAAAAAGATAACCTCTGCAATAAGCTTCAAAAAACCTTAACTTTCATATGCACATTTTTTGAATCAAACCTACGTATATACGGGCTTTTACTGAGATGAACTAGTGTATAGATCTGTAAATATTAATTCAGCAGGATGTTTTTAGATCTATAGAACTTACCCAGATTTCTTCACTCCTCTTCAACAAACATTCACCAGGTCTCAGATCTAATCATCTCTTCAATAGATCATGCAAGAATATAGTCATTTCAGATTTAGAGATATTGATCCATCAATCTATCCATGTGTGCATAATATATTTAGATCTATCAATTAAAAAACAGAGTTCATCCCATGCAGATATACCTCAGAGAAAGGTATTCAGTAATAGCCCTTACATATGCATCTATTTCACTATGATCTTCTTCTCCTTATATATATTTAGCCTTTATCAATACCATGAGTCCAAACCACGCAATTTCCGATGGTATTATTTGGACTGAATCAAATATACGACACAATGCTCAAAACTGTGGGATAATACCATGGTAATGCCCTTTGGTATCATAATTTTAGAGCACAAAAGGCATACATGACCTGGATTGTTCTTATTCGCATAGATACGCAACTTCTCTTCATAAAAACTATGTATATACTAATTCTGAATATATACGCGGGTTTCCTTCATAAAAGTAGCATACACAATGCCTCCATACGCGGGTTGCCTTCATCAAACCTGTGTATACCTTGAGAAATATTTTCTGTTTCATTTTTTTGACACTTATTGGAATTCCTTTCTTTGTCACATCTGAATTGACTTGTATAAACATCATTTTTACATATTTAACAAATAGGTTGCCATCAAAAGGAAAATCATCAAGTAGGTTTCCATCAAGGACAAATTCATCACGTAGGTTTCCATCAAGGACAACTTCATCAAGTAGGTTGCCATCAAGGACAACATATTGCATCATATTGCCAACAATCTCCCCCTTTGGACTTAATGGCAACCATGATGGTGTTTCATCACCACAATAGATAAACAACCATTATTCAAACACCCAAATACTCTCCCCCTTTGACATCAAGGGCAAAAGGGCAGATCGATACCGAAACAGGGTTTCTCTTGCCTTGTATAAAGATGAGATCTGCAGATCTGATGTGCACTCAATTTACCATGCTCCCCTTGAGTTCATGTTGGATCTTTTGAAATATTTTTCAATGAATAACATGACTCTATAACTCGACCGAGTATGAATTTTCCTATAACCAAGGACTCATACTTACATCAATGATCCAGCCAAGTGGAATTACATAGTTGACTCAACCTCCCAACCATGTTGGTTTACAAATTTTGACTCAACTACCCAGCCAAGTGGGTTTACAAATTTGAAAAAGTCCTTACATGACTGAATATAAAAATTTTACATCATAGGTCTCAACATGACCTTTTCATCAAATTACATATATGACTTTTTATAACCAAGACCAAAAGACCTCAAGGGAGAGATCATATTTTAGAACCATCATAATGCCAACAATGCATTATTCACAGTAAGGCTAATGCTTCCCCTAGGATTGTGCATCCTGAACAATTTCAATAGCCAATTCATCAAAGAATTTTCATCAAGGAGATAAATATCAGAGAATGATACAAAAATATGAAAACTGGATTGAAATAGAGATTACCCAACAACACCACATCTGTTCTAAATGCTGACCCAAAGAATTTCTGTCAGCAAAACCCATACGCGGTTTTATGCATAGAAACTCTTATATATACGCGATTCACCTTCATGAAACCAATGTATCGAATTTAATCTTCTGAAATTAAGAAGATTTTATGAGAGAGGCAAAGACAACTCCTAGATTCTGTCTGAGATATTCGAATGCTTCCTTGGGAAGAGGTTTAGTAAATATATCAGCAACTTTTTCTTTGGAGGGAACATACTCCAATTTAACCTTTCGTTCAAGCACTTGTTCACATAGGAAGTGATACTTGTTAGGAATGTGCTTGGTCTTGGAATGCATAACATGATTCTTTGAGATACTAATGGCACTTGTATTATCACATAAAATGGATATGGGAGGTGAAAATTTAATTTGAATATCTAGTAAGGTATGCATCATCCAAAGTAGTTGTGTGAAACATGATTTGACATCCACATATTCTGCTTCTGTTGTGGACAAGGAAATATAACTTTGTTTCTTGCTGAACCAAGAAACTAATCGGGGCCCCATATAGAATGCACCACCACTAGTGCTTTTTTGATCATTAACATTTCCAACCCAATCTGCATTTGTGTAAGCATGAAGAGTGAGATCATCATTCTTTGGATACCATAGACCAAAGTCGTGAGTCCCTTGTATATTTTTGAATATTATTTTGCAGCCTGAAGGTGAGACTCTTTTGTATTAGCTTGGAATCGTCCAACAATCCCAACTACATGCATAATTCCTGGTTTTGTCCCGGTATGATAAAGTAGAATTCCAATCATGGATCTATATTCTTGTTGATTCACCATGGGAGAATCATCATGAGAAGTAAGGTTACACCTAGTTACAATTGGTGTACTCACAAGTTTGCAGTCTTCCATCACATAATTCTTTAGAATTTTCTTAAGATATTTTTCTTGTGATAAGAATATGCCATCTATTTTTTGTTGCACTTGTAAGCCAAGAAAAAATGTTAGTTCCCTAAGTAGAGACATTTCAAATTCTTGCTGCATGACAGAAGCAAATTTCTAACTCATGTCCTCTTCATTACTTCCAAAAATGATGTCATCAACATATATAACTACAATCAATATTTTATCATTCTCAATTTTTGTGTATAAATTACTATCAGCAGATCCCTTTGAAAAACCCTGTTGATGAATATATTTGTCAAGACGATAGTACCATGCCCTTGGAGCTTGTTTGAGACCATATAAAGATTTTTTAAGTTTGCAAACAAGTTTTTCATCATTTCCCAAAATGAATCCTTCTGGTTTTTCTATATAAACTTATTCTTCTAGATCACCATTGAAGAAAGAAGATTTAACATCCATTTGATAAACATTGAATTGTTGAAAGATTGAAAAGGCAAGATATATGGCTTCAAGTCTAGCTATAGGAGAAAATGTTTATTCAAATTCTATACCTTCTTGTTGAGCATACCCTTTACAAACAAGTCTAGCTTTGTTTCTAATAACATCTCCATTTTCATTTAGCTTGTTTTTGAATATCCATTTTGTTCTAATAACATTTTTATCATGACGTCTTGGAACTAATTCCCAAGTGTGATTCTTTTCAATCTGATCAAGTTCTTCATTCATGGCTTGAATCCAAAATTCATCTTTGCTAGCTTGATTGACATTCTGTGGTTCAATAGTGGATAGAAATGCCAGATAGCTAGGAGATCCTACAAGAGTTCTTCTTGTTTGGGCACCTGATCCCTTTTCTCCCAAAATTTGAGATTCTGGATGATTTTTTGAACATACTTGGATGGAGCTTTTTCAGATAGATCATCTTTTGTTGCTTCATAGGGTTCCCCTTCCATGTTGTTTCTATTTGATGTAGGAGGATATACATCATAATTATATTCATCTGTTGTTGGTATTTCCCTTTTAGGAGCTGAGAGAGACTCATCAATTACAACATCAATACATTCAACAATCTTCTGAAGTATTTTATTGTAACATTTATATGCTTTACTTCTAGAAGAGTAACCAAGAAATATTCCTTCATCTGCTCTAGGTAAAAATTTACCAATTTTTTCATCATTGTTCTTGATAAAACATTTTCTTCCAAAAACTCTAAAATGATTTACAGTTGGAAGATTACCATACCAGAGCTCATAAGGAGTTTTATCATTGTTCACACGAACATAAGCCTTGTTAAGAATAGTTACTGTGGTATGTGCTACTTCTCCCCAAAAGGTATCAAGTGTTCCAAAATCATCAAGCATAGCATGAGCCATTTTTTGAACTTTTCTATTCATTATTTCTGCCATGCCATTTTGTTGTGGGGTTCCAGCTACATAAAATTGTCTTTTTATGCCATGTTGTTCATAGAAATCAAGGAATTCATCTGATATATATTCCCCTCCTCAGAAAGATCTAAGAAATTTGATTTTTAGATCTAATTCATTTTTAACCAGGGCTTTGAAGATATGAAAATTTTCAAATGCTTCATCTTTGTGTCTTATTAACCCAATCCAACACATTCTAGAGAACTCATCAATAAATAGAAAATAGTAGTGTTCTCCATGGGGTGAATTTTTCCTCATAGTTCCACATAAGTCAATATGTATGAGTTCAAGAGGCTTACTTGTTTATCCTTCTTTGGCATTGAATTGCACTCTGGTTTGGTTACTAAATTGGAAAGATTTGCATATGGTATTTTCAGGCAGAGTGATGCTGGGAAGATCACGAACAATTTTGATTCTACTAGATTTTCTGATTTGAGAGAAGCTCAAGTGCCCCAATCTTCTATGTCATAACCAATTTTCTGAATATTTACCCAAGTAACATTGTTCTTTGCAACCTTTCAATACATACAGATTGCTTCGTGTTCTATTTCCTTTTATTATTGTTTTTCCTGTGTTATGTTCATGTAACACACATTCTTTTGAACTAAAGAAAACTTAATTTCCTTGATCACACATTTGACTCACACTTAACAAGTTATGTTTTAATCCATCCACATACATAACATTGTTATCTTTTACCTTTTATTTTAGAAAAAAAAAACCTTTTCCTTTAATGAAAACAGGAGTATCATTTTTAAAGGTAACATTCTTTTCTCTTTCTTGATCATTGTATGCAAGGAGTTTATTTCTATCACCTGTCATGTGTTTTGAGCATCTTCTATCAATGTACCATTGATTTCCTTCCCCTTCTGCAAATAAGGCTATGCCACAGTTCTCAACCTGTAAGTCCTTCTTTCTCCATACCTTGGAATTTTATGGTATGTGCTCTTTTGGTTGAAGTTTTCTCCTGCATTCAGATTCTCCATGACCAAAGTTATTGCAATAAGCATGTTTAATTTTATTTTGAAGAGGAGAAAAGTTGTTATAAGTATTCTTCTTTATTCCAGTCTCATTTCTTTGCTTTCTTGCTTCTCTGGTCATGATGGTTTTGTATGCAACACATTGAACAACTTCATGACCAAAATTATGACATGAGAAACATTTCCCATTAAAGAAGAAATTTCTACGATCATGAATCCTTCCATTCATGTTTACCTGCTGATTGGTATTTCTCTGATTGATATTTCTGCTATTGTTCTTCATATTGAAGTGGTCATGCTTTACCTATGAAGTTTCTTTGTTCTCTTGGTGAGTGGCGTTATGTTGTAGGCTAGCTTTAGTTGCATTTATATGGCTTGGTGCTAAAGACTGAGAGGATTCTCTGATATATCCAAGACCTGTCTTTATAAGAGGAGAACATTGTACCTTGATAATTTCATCTAAGGTTTTAGATCCTTTAGCAAATCTAAGATTCAAATTTTTCACTTTCTCAATTTCCTTTCTTAGAATTACTATTTCACTTTCTAATTTCTCATTGTGTTTCTCCTTTTATACAAGCCGATTCTTTAGAGTATCTATGGAAATTTTATTTTCTTCCAAACATATTTTGAGCTGATTTATTTCTTCAAGAAAATCACTTTCTTCTAGAGCATCCATAAAGGTATCCTTAGCCTCACTAGAATCTTTTTTAAAAGCCATGATAAGTCTAACATCTTGATCAAATTCTCCTTCTTCACTATTTGAAAGCCCATCACTATCTTCATGAGTATAATAAAATTTTTTATTGATAAACCGATTCTTATTTCCTTTTGCCACTTCCTTTCCTTTTTCATGATTTTATTTATGGGGACACTTAGTAGCATAATGACCAACTCTTCCACAAGAAAAACATTTAAACGGAAGCTTACCTCTGAACCTTCCAGTGCCAAGTTGTATCTTCTTTACAAAATTTACCTCATCTTCTTCTGAAACATACCATGATCCTTCTTTTTCTTGTACTTCCTTTGCAGTAACTCTAAAGATAGCTTCTTTGACTTCATATGGACCTCCTTTTCTCATTTCACAAGTAGTAAGAATACCATGAAGTTGAAAAATAGTAAGATTTTGTAGATCCTTCTTTTCTTCAATAGCAGACACTTTTAACTCAAATTTGGAAGTTAGAGATCTTAAAACCTTCTCTACTAGAGTAGTGTCATTTATGGTTTCACCCATATTTCTCATATGATTTATAATATCATCTAGATGTAAAAATAAATTGGCAATGCTTTCCTCACTATGCATCTTGAGATTTTCATATTGAATTCTGAGATTTTGGAGTTTAGCACTTTTTACCTTGGTATCACCTTCATAGCTTAGAATGATTTTGTCCCATATCTCCTTTGTTGTATTCAACTGCATGAATTTGAAAAATTCTGATTCAATCAGACTTGCCCAATAATGCATTGAACACCTTTGCATTAGTTTCATAGCTCTTTCTTGCAGTTGCATCTGTTGGAACTTAGGCTAGATATTGATAACCTCCTTCAACTATAGCCCATACATCTTGTCCAAGAGGCTGAAGATAGGATCTTGTCCTTGTCTTCGAGAATATTAAATTTTTTCCATTGAAGAGAGGAGGCCTAATAGATGCTATCCCATCTTGATTGCTCATCTTAGTTGATCCTCCTCCTAGCGATTAAGCTTCTTCACAAGGACTCGCTCTGATACCAATTGTTGGAAAAATACTAAGAGGGGGGGGGGGGGGGGGGGGGGGGTGAATCAGTATTTAGAGTTAACTGATAACTTTTATTTTTTCATTACTGAATTCCATACATGACTTTAATGAACCCAACTCGCATATACACGCGCATATACCAAAAGAAACTTGCGTATAGTGATATGAATTTATTGTTAGAAAATTTTTAAAAACACACTTTTAACTCATCTAATTAGTTTATGCATCTGTTAGTTCAGCAATAAATATGTGCAATAACAACAAAATAAATCATCACAAGAGCATCACACATGAACACCAAGATTTAAGGTGGAAACCCAATTCGGGAGAAAACCACTGCTATTGTCGTCTCTCTCTTCAATATTTATTATATGTAAAAATGTTTAAAATTTTGTACTGATGCAAACTTTTATCAATATGCAAGAATCTACCTACAGAAGGCTGCAACCTTCTCTCATTTTCCAGCTGCTACTGGAAGGGAGGTACAACCCCTTAAAATCGTTTACCAACCACTACTAGAAGGGAGCTTCAACCCCCAGATCAGAACACCAAATTCTACTGGAAGGAAGCTTCTACTTCCATATTAAAGGCTTCAACCCTCAAAAACATTGCAGACCATGTTTCATCAATTCTCATACTAGATCACACAGCTTCAACACAACCCTTCACAAAGATCAACTATAACAAACTTCACCCAATACATCAAACTAGACAGTGAGATCACTGTAACCATATCTTCAAAAATAACCCAAACTTCAGAATCAATATGCAAAATCATACTTAACCCTGAAAAATTATCATTTTAAAATGCATACGCTACTTTTCTTCACTGAACCTGCGTGTATATGTGATTTCCTTAACAACAACCTACGTATAGATCTGAGAATACCGTTTTTCAGAATATGATCTATCTCAGATCCATATCTGAGGATTTTAATCAAACATCCTTTCAGAAATGTAGAACTCTTAAACAATCAGTCATCATTAACCATGTTTACTCACTTATTGTTTAGATTTGGACATATTCAACTTAGCAGCATGTACAATATTCAAGAAACCCAGATCTACATGAAGACTTCATTGACAGACAACAAAAATTCAGCAGGAATAAAAATATAACCTCTGTAATCAGCTTCAAGAAACCCTAACTTCCATACGTGCCTTTTCTGAAGCAAACCTGCATATATACACGCTTTTACTGAGATGAAATCACATATAGATCTGTAAATATTAAATCAGCTAGATGTTTTCAGATCTATAGAAGTTACCCAGATTTATTCACTCCACTTCAGCGAACATTCGCCAAGTCTTAGATCTAATCATATCTTCAATGGATCATGAAAGAATATAATCATTTCAGGTCTGGAGATCTTGATCCATCAATCTATCCATGTGTGCATAATTGATTCAAATATATCAATTAAAAAACAGAGTTCATCCCATGCAGATATATCTCAGAGAAAGGTATTCGGCAATAGCCCTTACATATGCACCCATTGCACTATGATATTCTTCTCCTTATAAAGATTTAGCCTTTATAAATACCATGAGTCAAAACCACACAACTGACGATGGTATTCTTTGGAAGAAATAAAATAGATGACACAACGCTCAAATTTGTGGGCTAATACCATGGTAATGCCCCTTGGTATCATAATTTTAGAGCACAAAAGGCATACGTGACTTGAATCGTTCTTATCCGCATGGATACATGACTTTTCTTCATAAAAACTGCACATATACTGATTCTGAATGTATACACGGGTTGCCTTCATAAAAGTAGCGTATACATTGCCTCCATACACAGGTTGCCTTCATCAAACCTGCATATACATTGAGAAATATTTCTTGTTTCATTTTTTTGACACTTATTGGAATTCCTTTCTCTGTCACATCTGAACTGACCTATAGAAACATCATTTTTACATCTTTAACAAATAGGTTGTTATCAAAAGGAAACTCATGAAGTACGTTTCCATCAAGGACAACTTCATCAAGTAGGTTTCCATCAAGGACAATTTCATCAAGTAGGTTTCCATCAAGGACAACATATTGCATCATATTGCCAACACTTCCAAGCCAATGTGAACACGTATTTTACTAAGAGGTTCCAAGTAAAGCAGACGGGTCCTATGCTGTTAGATATGATCCAATATGAAGGTTCGTAAAGTATAATGTAGCGGAAGAAGATGATATTGATGAAGAAGATGATGTAGACGAGTAAGCGATCCATGTGTCGAAAGAATATGTTGAAGAATTTCAATGATATGTTAATCCAGACAATGTTCTAGATGAACTAGATGATATTTACAATACGTCAGACGGAGAGCTTGAAGAGGTCAAACCAAATGTGGGAGGGGATATTCCAGATGATAATATAGATGATGATGATAATGATGCTGACATGGCCAATCCTTTGAACATTAATTTTGAACATGATGATACAAATGATGAGTTGGATGAAGAATAACATTAATGATATCAAAATATTGAAATGTATGAGGTATGTATTTATATGTTTTCAATTGGTTTGTTCTCTTTCATTTACCTTCAATAGTAAAGAACCTTGTCTCAAATATTCGTATGGAAATTTATTTTAACTTTATCTTCATATGGAAAGTCATCAAGCTAGAGGTGACAAGAAACAATGCAATGGAAGAACTAGTGAATGAAAAAATTAAATTATATATAAAATATAACTATATATAAAATTAAACATAATTATAACTACATATATTAAACAATATTAAAAATAAAAAATATAAATATAAATATAAAAAAAAAAATCTAAAAAGCATTCAAAAAACAAAAATTACTTCTAATTCCCGTGTGCTTTGAATTCTTCCCAGCCCCACACCCTTCCCCTCAACCCATTAACTCATCATGTGTGTCAGCTTGGTCTCCCTACACTCAACACAAATACCCCACCAAAACCCCACTCACTCAATACCGATGCATTGTAAACACTTACTCAACAAAGAAATCGTCGCAGACAGTGATCGTTCTTCATCCACAAGTGATGGTGACGGTTCTTCATCCACAGGTGATAGTGCTTCATCCAGCCACTCAGTAGAGGACTCGTCACATCACCAAACCCCACTCTATATTTTACCAATGACCATGGTAAGTTTCATTACTTATTTAGACTGAATGTGTGGTAACTACAACAAAAAATCAATTCCTATGTGTTACTATTCAAACATATTTTTAATTTCTATTGGAAGATATGAAATGAAAGTATTAGCATATTCACTTTTTGGCTTACAAATAATGGCATAAATCACCTCTTCTTCTATCATATGTTGTAAGAACTCTTTTCCACCAAGAAATAGAGCTTTTGGCTCACTCTTTGCAGCTCCATTTCATTCTTGCAAAGGATAAAAGTATTTTGAATAACACCCATCTAAACCATATAACAATTCTTGCTTCCATCATGCACTACTTTCCTGTCAAATTGCCAAGGTCTACCCAACAGCACATGACACACATCCATGGGCATGATATCACAAGTCACGTTTTCTTGATATCTGTCTATTTGGAAAGCCACTTCACTTTTGTCAATAACAAAAAATTGGTGTCCTTTATGCAAACATGACACCTTGTAGGGTGTTGGATGCTTGACCTTCTTAAGGTTCAAATTTTCCACCATTCTAGTGGACACCAAATTTTCGGTGCTTCCACTATCAATAACTACTTTGCAGCATTTCCCTTGGACTTTGCATGTAGTTCTAAAAAAATATTTCATTTGTGAAGACCCTGCCACTTCCTTCTCTAGTTTCAATAATGTAGAAATTATACAATAATATGTATATCAATGGATTCATTCTGATCATGCAATATACTAGAGCAACATATTTAATCCTTCTACAATTAATTTTGCAGAAATTAAACATGATCTCACAATCACACAAAGTAAAAGAAAGAATAAAATCAATCCACAACACAAATATTTTCGCTGGGGAAAGCTTGTTTCTCAAAACCCCTCTATCTCTATTGTAAAATGAACCAAGGAATCATGAAATAATACAATGCACTCTTCTCATAAGAGTCTGTTGCACTATCATGACTGTCTCAGACTGATCTGGACAAAAATGGGCTAGTACTTAGCCAATTCTCATTCTCTGCTCAGTCTGCCTTGCTCACACAATCCCTAGGCAATTAATCCCTATTAATTATAATAATTAGCCTTCCTTGACTAGGCTAGGATCATAGGAAATCCTATGGGTTTTAACTACATATGGGCAATTTGCTAAAAATACAACTGATAGTTAACTTCCATTTAATCTCTGTATCAACTGGATATTCATCAGAACTTACATGCATGCAACTATTACTAGTAAATCACCAATCACTTGATAGATTACTACATGTGAATTAAATTTGATTTAATTCACTTGACCTCTCACTAGTGCAACAATCAGTTACAACTAGTTAAACTGATTTTAACTCACTTAATTGAGTTAACAAATTTCTCATGCATTAAACTAATGCACTAACTACAACTTGAAATAAAAAACTAATAGAATCACTCTGCATGCCTCACCAACCACCCTCAACTTGAAATTCATGAGCTAACTGAATCTATCACACTCAGTTAACTATTAGAAGTGTTTATGAGATAAGATTACAAATTATTGTCCAATTTAATTAAGGGAAAATTAAATTAGACACATTTCCAATTTATTAAATAAATTGGCTTGCACACTAATGTATCGCTAGGACCCATCACTACATGACCTATGGTCCCACACTAGTGTGTGTGCTATCATGTTGTTTATGGATGCCAATTTCACTGTTTCTTGTTGTAAATTTCAACACTCCCTCTCAACAATAAAGGAATCAATATGTCCCGATTTGGTACCTTTATAATTTTCTTGCATGCACACATGCAAATCTTGCATGGAACATGAAACACTTGCATGCAACCCTTTCATGAAACACTTCTTTAGCGTTTTTGTTACACCATTTTTTGGTCATCTAAATTATTATCATTAGATGAACCCAAGTACACCATGTAAGACCAATTTTACCCTAAGTAAAATTGCTTTCACTATGTAAAATAACTTAGTAAAACACATTTATTAAGTGGTTTATGGTCTAAACAGGAAAACCCAAAAGGAAATAATAAAAAAATCTATATTTGTTTACATTTCCTGGTCATATTTAACCCAAAACAAGGAAATCAATTAAATAAATCCTTATTTATTTGTTTATTTCCTAGGAATAAGTTATTTAATCCTTATTTAAATAATATTCCTAGTTAAATTTGACTAAATCATTTATAAATAATTAAATAAATCATTATTTATTTAATTTTATTTCCACCATTTCCTTAAAATAATAAATAAATAATTTATTTAATTATTATTGATAAATAAACGAATTGACACAAGTCAAAAATCCTTTTCCCTCCAACAAATATAATAAAATATTCCTAAAAGGTGGTTCTAGAATTTGGTTAATAATATTTTATTCATGCACCAAGTTCTAGATCGCCCTAATATTTTGTTATAAATATAAGGGTTTTCCCCATTCATTAGTCACCTCCATTGCATTAGATCACTCTGGATCTATACTAGGTCACATTCTCCATTTTGCCTTGTGAGCTCCCTTTGAGTTCTATGTTTGTTTAGGTTTTCTACACCAACAAGAGAGGAATTTTAGATCTGAAACGCTGAGGACTTTCAAGAACCCATCCCATTGAGGAGAACCAGAAAACACCTTTCTTGTTTTCCTCTCAGGTGCCCCTGTTTTAATATAATATAAACATTCTTTCAAATACACTGTTCTTGTCTTGTCTATTGGATGCATGGAGCCACATTTTACTTTATCTGCTTAATATCTTTTATGCTTAGATCTAGATTTGTGCAGTATTATTTGGATCACCTAATTACAAATTTAAAGATATTTGGCAGCCATAATCGATGATAGGGCTGTTTTTTATGCATAGCTAAAGTGGTATTTTATGACGAAAGATTCATACTAACAATTGGCAACTCCACACGAGTTTTATTTTGCGACAACTGTCGTTTTATATATTCCTGCATATCCAGCTATTTCAGACCCTAGGGTTTCTCTTTAGTTTCCTATTTTTCCTATTTTTATGGTGCTTTTCACCTCTAAAACCCTCAAACATTCAAATTTTTAACTTCCGTGTGTTTCTGGCCTTATTACGTAAGTGACAGACATCAGCCACAGCTGAGACGACAACGTTTTCTGAAATATGCCGCCGCGAGACCCAGATCTGCAGGTCGCGCTTATCGGCCCAAAAACTGCGACTTGGCCTTGAGGTCGCACTTTTCTGCCCCAAGCTTGTGACCTGGACTGAAAACAGGTTAGAACCTGCGACCTGCACTTTTTTCTGCAATTTTCCAGCACTTTTTCTGGGTTTGTTTGAAGCTTATGTTAGGGTTTTCCAGCCTCTGTCTCCGCCTGTTTAAACCTGTTATTGAACCGTTTCACTCAACTAAGTGGTAATATTTCCCCTTAGGGCTCTAGTACCCTCCACTTTATGTGGGAGAGTTTTTTCTGTTTCAGAAGTCTGAATTTCCAGAGTTTCAGCCTTATTTATTTCAGATCTGATACCTCACTTTTATATCCCTTTAGATCAGCTCTTATCCCTTCAAATCACCTCATATAGTTTTTTTTGGTTTCATTTCTAGGGCTGCCTCCTTGTCCCCTCTACTGTTAATTGATCCCCTCCTTTTAAGCAGCAACCTTGCTTTTGCCTCTTTGCTATTCTCTGCACCTATTTTCAGCAAATTTCTCCCTTAGATCCCCGTCCCTTCCAACCTTAGATCTATTGGCCTCTTTTTAGCATGCTTTGCTTAGATTTTTTTCCCATTATAGACTTGTTTTGAGAGACCCACATTTTTGGGTTAGATTGATGCATTGTTAGCTGTTAATTTTATATTCTTTCAGTCTTATTTACTGCAAATTTATTTTCAGTTATGCCACACACTTTTTATTTTACTCTCAAAACTTCTGGATTTAATCAATTAAAATTAATACACGCCACACACTGACCCTAAGCGAAGAAGAGCCTGGTTAACACTGCCTGGCAAAGACTTTAAAATCAATTGACACTGCACCTCTCTACCCTTGTTTCGACATTGACCTCACTTGATTTTTCCCCTCCCTGCCTTTGTCGGTTTTTCTTCTTCTCGTCATCATTGCACCTCCAAGACATTTATCCCAGAGAATTCTTGGCCTTCACCCTCAATTTCTGGTTCATCGACTTCCTCCTTCCCATCGTCGTCGAGTTAGTCCTCCCTTGAGTCTGCACTTTGACTCTTCTTTTGATTTTTCGGGTTCTCCCCCTATTACCTTCACCATGTCTAGTCCAGGGCCTAACACTAGTGGTAACTCTGGCCCTAATGACGGGACTGTTACTAGCGGAACCGCCACAGGAACTACCTCGACTGCTCCCTTGCTCCCCTTCATGGAAGGCCTCAGTCTCCTCAATTTCAATCAGTTGATCAATGATCCTATCCGCCACGATGTTGGTTGGCCTGCTATGCCAACCAAGCTCCCCTCCTACATTCCCAAGTTCGAAGGCCTTGCTGGAGAGGATCCTTCCAACCATATCTGATCTTTCCACATGTGGTGTTCATCCCATTCCATTACTGATGATTCCATCCATCTTAGATTGTTCCAACACACACTTACAGGCGAAGCTTCTAAGTGGTATGTTGATCAACCCACTTCCTCTCATACCACCTTTGCGACTCTTGCCTAGGCTTTTTTATCTTACTTCCAGCTTCCCCTTCGTTATGACACTGGTATCAAACTTTTGACTTCTTTTCGTCAATCATCTGTGACTTGCCTATCCGGTCATGTCTAGGAATGGCAGAGAAGAAAGAGCATGTGTCAATCTCCTACCTTCGAAGACCGTGTCTACATGGACTAGTTCCTTAGATCTCTTTTGCCCCCTATTAGGAAAGATTTCGCATCACATTTTCCTCAAACCAAAGAAGCTTCCCTCTAAATGGTGTTAAAATATGACCTGATCTACGCTCATATAATTTATTTTTATACTGTTCTACCTGATCTCCCCAAACCCAGTGATGCCCATGCATCGAGGGCACATCATGCCGCCGACAGTATCGTTGGAGCTATCTCTCATACATACGCCCAACCTCCCATGGGTTATGGTTTTCCTAGGGGGGAGGTAGCACCTCCCGCACTTTTTCCCCTCCTGGTAGCACGTCTCTAGGATATGACAAGCCCCATCTTTTTCCCCAACCTTCTACTTACCACACTGTTACCCAACCCCCTTATTATCCATATCCATAGCTTGGTGCTCCAGCTCCTCCAACATCAGCACCTCCGCCTCCCTTGCCTTCTCAACACCCGCAAAAACAGTCACCACCCCCTCAAGAGCAAGTGGATGCACAGCAGGGATTTGTGGCTACCCAACCACCTGATAGACAGGAGACCACTCAACCTTCCCCTTATGGTTCCTTAGATTACTAGATTCTCATGATGAACTCTGATCAACCTTTACCTATCGACCTTAACCTTCAAAATCGATTTTTTCAGTACCCCAAGCCTCCTGCTCCGTCTATCCCCGAGTCACCTTCTTCAGGTCCTAGAGAGCCTCCTTCGACATCTAATGGTCCCTTGCATATCCCTCAACCCAAATTTGAGGTTCATACCAAGATTCCTAAGGGCCCATTACACCGAAATGATGCTTCTGGTCGAGTTGCTCATTCGTATAGCATAGTAAATGATTTGGCGTAGTCTCCTACTGCCATTTCAACACTGGAACTCCTCTAGTCATGTCCTTCTCAAAAGAAGGCTCTAATATCTACCATGGGTGCTGTAGATCCTGTTGATGACCAATTGATTGTTTTCGACGCCCGTCAATCAGAACCTCCTCCCCTTCCTGCTTCTGTAGCTTTCCAAATCCCAGTCAAAATCTAGAACGCTCACATTTCTAGGTGTATTATTGATGAGGAGGCATCCACCTGTGTGATGTCTGCTTTGGTTTGGCAACAACTTGGATCCCTTGAGCTGGCCCCTTCCACAATCACCCTTCGTGCATGGGACAGCCATGCCTCCTAGCCCATTGGCCTATTCCGTAATTTTCTTATCACTCTTGTGGGCGAGACTTTTTGCATTGATGTTGACATCATCGACGCCCCTCTTGATTATAACATTCTTTTGGGGCGTATCTATACCTATGCCATGTATGCTGTCCCATCCGCGATCCACCGCAAGATGTTTTTCCCTCATAATGGAAAGATAGTCACCATTGACCAGTTGACATATCATGAGCCAAAATCTCAGACCCCCCCTGAGTCGACCATCTCTTCTATAGCCAATAAGAAAACCATTGATTATTTGACCAATGCCTCCCCTGGCATCTAAAAAGACTCCTCCTTGCTTGGAACTTTCCCTAGTATTCCTCCTCCTCCTATCTCTGATCCTAGCGTAGCGAATGTTTGCATGATGCAATCATCTCGGGCTGACCTTAAATGGCCCGCTTCTACTATTCAGCAACCTCAACCTCACCCACCGCAAATTGCTCCTATCCCTTCACCTCAGCCAGCCAGACCTCTTCCTTCTAGCCCTTCTCCTACAGCCGGTACCCATGAGCCTCTCTATCCTCCCAGGTCAATTCCACCAGGTCTCAACCATCTTGGAGCCATCTCTCTTGGGCATTACCCCGCTGGTTAGATACCTTTCCTAGCTCCCCCACCAGGAGTGTACACGGTACCTGTCATGGCCACCCTCTCTCTTCCTAACCTGAACCTTGGGATTCCCATCTGGTACCATGATCCTCCAGGTGCAACCTTGCCTGGTCAACCAAAACCTTATCTTTCTTTGACCCCGGTTCAACCAGTTCCCCTGAATTCTCCTGCTACAACAATACCTCAATCACCTCAACAAGAACCACCTCATGTTGCGACCACTTTGGGTAAGAAGGGAAAATATCACAAGGGGGAATTAAAGGACAAGGCTGCCCCAATAAACCCTACCCCTCCTCAGCCTCCAAAGCATACCATCCAGTGCGCTTTGTGTGATGTTGTCGGTCACGCCACCCATACCTGTCCTGAATTGCCTCATCTCAAGCCCATGGTTAATTTTGTGATTCCTGCATCCATGGCCCTGGACGCCTCTGTTCCTTCCGCGACCGTCTCCAAGAACCGCAAGACTATTCACACCAACCACCCCTATGCTTTGTGTTATCTCCATGGCCATTACACCCACCTTTGTCCCCACCTCGAGGAATTTCGCACCTCTCTAGCCGCGGTCTGCCAATTAGAGGCCAAGCATAATGAGTCCACCTCTCCCCTATTTGCACGTTTTGCTTTGGCAGAACTACCAAAAATGACTGCTCTCATTGACATTCCCCCTTCTGGTGTCGAGATGACGAAGCCTTCATCCACCATTTACTACCTATCATCATCTATGAGACCCTCGGGGAACATTCCATCTGAATCCTCCCTTGTCGGTTTTCTTGACCTTCCTTCAACGATCATCCTGGGCTCACGATCAGTAGATCCTTTATCTGCTTACTCTTCTATCACCCCTTGTGATGATGCGCATGTGAACCTCTCTTCTCATGATGATGAGTCAGGTAGCTTCACCGCTTCCGTTGGTCTTTCTTCCACTAGTCACCCAATCTCCTATCACGATGACGACATTATGGAACGAATCATATCCCCTGACTTTCTCTATTCCCCCTTACATCGGAACCCTGCATTCGAACCACATACACCTTGTGGCCATTACATTGCAACCCAATGTTTGGGTAAGGGGGCACCCATATTTGAGAGACCAGGAGAAGTAATTCTCCACAACTCTCCTAGTGTATCTAGTCACGTCGACTCTAGTACCATTATCCTTCCACATTTAGAAGAACCTCTAGAGTCCCATACCACTTCAGATCACTCTCAGGATGATACCCCTTATCGTTCCCTCATTTTACATCAACAACCCAGTCTCTTAGACATTGTTGACCAAACTATAGGTTTTCTAGGAGAGCATCAGTTCATTATCTCCAAATGCTCTCTTTGGGATAGTGACACCAAGTATTCCAACCCAAAAACTTAAATTCCATTTGATTCATATATGCAGTACTAACAAGATATTGGTGATCCTCCATTTCCTTTGTCAAACTGCATAACCATAACAGAAACAAATAGGCACACCATATCATTAAAATGTGTTTAGATTCCCCTTTTTCTAAATACATTTTGGCATGACCACAACATGCTTGGGGGGCACCTATGCCCCTCAACCATAAAAATCCTAGATCTTATCCAAAAACAGCACTAAAACCCCCTTTCTCTAATAGGTCGCACTTTTCAGGACATATCCTGGGACAGGTCGCAGTTTTCTGCTTAGTACCTGCTACCTAGGTCGCAAAACAGACCCCAAAAAGTGCGACCTGGCCTGTTCATGAGCTCTGGGTACCTGCTACTTTTTAGTTACTTGACACTTCACCAGGACACATTTTTTCCAAGAAGTGTCTCTTCACCTCTCCTCCAAATCGGATTTCCTCACATGTACTTGGGGAACCACTTTTCCTCCATACTTGTCCTTGTTCGTGTTGATTTTCATCATGAGATACCATCTTGTACTCATACTTTTATGGTCCCCCATTAGACCTTTACTGTGTGACAGCACCATCGAGTCGCCCTTATTTAGAGCATCCGAGTTGAATCATCATCGCAGTCATGGAGTCTATCTTGAGTCCCTTTGTATCCCACTATAGTCCTCCATCCTTCATTTCTTGGTCCCTCTCTCATGTTGCACATTATGGCCTTCAGTACTATTTTACCCTATCCCTCATGATATTGTGTCAGTCGCTGCCAATCCATTCATGCCCTTTATGCTCTAACAAAGGACATCGTCCATCCACTACTCAGTATCCCCCATTTCATCATCATCATTAGTGTCTGTCTATTAGTCGCTCTACTCTTTTCTCTCCTGCCTTAGTTGGGGATCCCTTATTGCCTCACCTATGGTGGACCCCCTTCGGTCGACATCATCTCACTTACTCTAGAATCCAGGTCTAGAGGGCAGCGTAACTTGGTTCAAGCTCCTTTCAGCATGATCGTGATCCGTATACTTGATGGTCCAGTGATGCAGCAGCAGCTATTGGTGATTCCCGGGTGTGTGTGAGATGTCTCAACCCTCATGAGGGGGTGGCCCTGCAGGTAGCCCCCCACATGCCTGGATGACTTCTTCATTTCATCCTTTCATGTAGCTCCTTACATTTGATAATGTCGGCCTCAGCCGCTTGTAGCGCCTTTTTTGATTTGCATGTATCAGTCAGATTTTGCGAGCCCTTCCCCGTGTATAGGGGGCATTTGGGTTTTATTTGTATCTCATGTAATAAAATATTATTGTATAAGTCCTGGCTGTTATTCCAGGCATAGCATGTATTTGGGATTCATCATTCTATTTTTCTGTCTTGTATTTATGCCAGCCTGTACTTTATAATTCGGTTCCTTATTTACTGGACATACTATTATTTTGTACTTTGTCTCGTCGGGCATAGGTATGCCTCCCCCGCCACCTTTAGCACAGGTACCACTTCATAAATTAGAGACTTGTTTCACCTGTAAGTCTCATCTCCTTAGGGTCTAGTCCTTTAGCACATTAGACTGCCTCAAATTTCTTTCTCTGACTTCCCTCTTGATGTCTAGTGATTGAGTTCTTACAACGTACTTCGGTCATACGATTTTCTCCTAACACTCGTACGTTGCGGGGCAATATATTACACCATTTTTTGGTCATCTAAATTATTATCATTAGATAAACCCAAGTACACCATGTAAGACCAATTTTACCCTAAGTAAAATTGCTTTCACTATGTGAAATAACTTAGTAAAACACATTTATTAAGTTGTTTATGGTCTAAACAGGAAACCCCAAAAGGAAATAATAAAAAAATCTATATTTGTTTATATTTCCTAGTCATATTTAACCCAAAACAAGGAAATCAATTAAATAAATCCTTATTTATTTGATTATTTCCTAGGAATAAGTTATTTAAATCCTTATTTAAATAATATTCCTAGTTAAATTTGACTAAATCATTTATAAATAATTAAATAAATCATTATTTATTTAATTATATTTCCACAATTTCCTTAAAATAATAAATAAATCATTTATTTATTTATTATTTATAAATAAAGGAATTGACCCAAGTCAAAAATCTTTTTCCCTCCAAAAAATATAATAAAATATTCCTAAAAGGTGGTTCTAGAATTTGGTTAATAATATTTTATTCATCCACCAAGTTCTAGATCGCCCTAATATTTTGTTATAAATAGAATGGTTTTCCCCATTCATTAGTCACCTCCATTGCATTAGATCACTCTGGATCTATACTAGGTCACATTCTCCATTTTGCCTTGTGAGCTCCCTTTGAGTTCTATGTTTGTCTAGGTTTTCTACACCAACAAGAGAGATGAATTTTAGATTTGAAACGCTAAGGACTTTCAAGAACCCATCCCATTGAGGAGAACCGAAAAACACCTTTCTTGTTTTCCTCCCAGGTGCCCCCTTTTTAATATAATATAAAAATTCTTTCAAATACACTGTTATTATCTTGTCTATTGGATGCATGGAGCCACATTTTACTTTATCTGCTTAATATCTCTTATGCTTAGATATGTATTTGTGCAGTATTATTTGGATCACCTAATTGCAGATTTAAAGATACTTGGCATCCATAATCGATGTTAGGGCTATTTTTTATGCGTAGCTAAAGTGGTCTTTTATGACAAAAGATTCATACTAACATTTGTTCACACATGAAACTCTTGCATGCAACATTTATAAAACTGAATAGCCTCCAAACAATTGAACCAGTATAACACATATGTCATTGGAGTATTCTAACAACTGCTAGCTACTCCACATGTCTACTCGACTCTCTTAATTGCTGACATATGCATCCATGCACTCTGCACTACTGCGAACTTTGATCTGCGCTACAGTATGTGACACATGTAACTTTGATTTGTGTCTTCCTGACATCTGAATGCATCAATCTAACTGATCCTTCCTGCTACTGCTATACTGTGGGCTCCTCATAGCCAGGTTCGATCCATGAGACACACCATCTCAATGAATCTTGCCCAAATTTCTTCTTGGAATTAATTTTCCACATCGCCCCACCTCACACCTGGATGTATAGTTTCATGTACTACCTTTTCCCTTCTGGCTCAAAATTTCCCCCTCTTGGAGGTCTCTTCTTGAGTGGACTCTTCCAGTTGGTCTCCTCTCTACTTCTCCAGTTGTGGATTCTACACAACCTTCTGAGACTTCTTCTGAGGCTGCATGTTGAGAGATAATTTCTCCCTCTCAACCACCAAGTCATTAACCACTGCAACTTCATAACCATAGTCTTCCAATACTACTACGGAGACAAGATTATTCCTTAGGCCTAGAACATGCAAAAAATATTCTAGTTTGAGATGGGAGCCATTCTCCACCTTAAAGGTAACTATATCTATGTCGGTAGCACTATACCTCTTGTAATATCCAAACTCTATGCTCTGTTGGATGTACTTCTTCTCCAAGTCACTAAAGATATCTCTATTCCCCATCATATGGAATCAGGCACTGCTGTCTAAATACCACATGCATCCCATTACAGTGTTTTCCATGCATGCAATGAGAGTAAAATCAAGCTTGAACTATGAAGCCAATGCTTCACCTGCTGCAATTGCAGGCTCCTTCTTTCTTGTCTTCTTTTGTGGAAAATTTGTAGGATAGTGCCCATGCTCATGACAATGAAAACATATGATCTTGGACAAGTCTATCTTGCCCTATTAACTTTCGAATTTCTTTCCCTTGGCTTTCTTTCCTTTTCTGACTCGAGCACATTGTAATAGTCCCGTCATCACAAAATTTTCTAAAAAATGAGCTGATTTTAAATCGATGATATCGCCCTCATCCAAGCTTTAATTCGACTGATTTTTTTTTTTAATTTGGGTATGTTTTTGCAAGGAATCCAATTGCTATTTTTTGAAAATTTCGCATAAAAATTTTCAGTATTGTCTACAAAATCGCACACCCAAATAATTCCTACTCTCATACCATGTAGAAATTATAAAAACATATGTATATCAATGGATTCAATCTGATAATGAAATATAATAGAGCAAGATATTGAATCCTTCTAAAATTAATTCTGTGGAAATTAAATATGATCACGCATTCACACCAAGTAAAAGAAATAAGAAAATCAATCCACAACATAGATATTTTTCCTCGGGAAAGCTTGCTGCTCAAAACCCCTCTATCTCTATTGTATAATGAATGAAGGAATCATGAAACAATACAATTCACTCTTCTCACATGAGTATGTTCCACTATCATGACTATATCACATTGATCTTGACAAAATTGGGCTAGTACTTAGCCAATTCTTAGCCTCTGATCAGCCTTCCTTGCTCACACAATCCCTATTAATTATAATCATTTTCCTTCCCTGACTGCCCTATTCTCATGGTAAATCATATGGGTTTTAACTGCATCTGGGTAGTTTTCTAAAAATACAACTGATAATTAAATTCCTTTTAACCTCTATCTCAACTGGGTCTTCATCAGAACTTACATGCATGGAGCTATTAATATTAAATCATCAGTCACTTGATAGATCACTACATGTGAATTAAATTTCATTTAATTCACTTGACCTCTCACTAATGAAACAATCAGTTGCAACTAGTTAAACTGATTTGAACTCACTTAATTGAGTTAAATAATTTATCATGCATTAAACTAATGCACTAACTGAAACTTGGACTCAAAAACTAATATAATCACTCTGCGTGCCCCACCAACCACCCTCAACTGGAAATTCATGAGCTAACTGAGTCTATCACACTTAGTTAAATATTACAAGCGTTTATGAGATAAGGTTACAATTTATTGTCCAATTTAATTAAGGGAAAATTAAATTAGACAAATTTTCAGTTTATTAAATAAATTGGCTTACACTCTAATGTATCTCTAGCACCCATCACTACAAAACCTGTGGTACCACACTAGTGTGTGTGTTGTCATGTTTTTTTTTTTTTATGCCAATTTCATTGTTTCTTGTTGCAAATTTCAACAAATAACACCTTGTTCATGAGAAGAGATTCTCCAACCTCAAGTACATTCTCAGCTAGAGGAGTTTGTGCTTCTTCCTTCTCTCCTTATGCAACATCATTTCCTCTTTGCCTTGAATTTTCATTATTAGGACACTCATAAGATCAATGGCCTAGTTTTTTACATTTGTAACATCTGTAAAGTGACTCTCTAGCTCTACCTCTACCTCTACCTCTACTTCACTGGTAGGGTCCTCCACCTCTAGGCTCATATCCTTTCCCTACTTTTCCTTGTTGGTTAGAATCACTAGATTCATCCTTGTAAGTTGGATCCTTCCCTCTTCCAATTTTTTTGCATCTTCCTTTGGCAGGTCAAAGTTTTATTTCCTGAATATATGCTCTTCTACTCTTAAAGCATACCGATAGGCCCCTCCATGGTGATAGGAGATAAAATTATAATATCCTCTTGCATTTCCATCCTTAATCTGTTGACGTACCTAATTGTCTTTTTAGATTTATATTCTATATAACCTGTTCTCAAGTTAACCTTTTAAAAATGTTATGTATATTGTAGTTTTTATATTTGGATCTACCTCCATTCCATCTTTGAGTGGGGGCACCCAAGATTTTTCTTCCCACATTGGTTCACGTCGTGCTATGGGCGGACGCGTCGTGTTATGGGCTGACGCGCCCACAGGGTGACGTCTGCCCGAGCCAGAGGGCGCCTGAGGGGATCTCTCACAGTCATCAACCTTTGTCTGAGTTTCTACTTCTTTTTGTAAATACCCAGTTGATAATAATTAGGTAAAAATTTGCCTCTTGTTATCCATGATAACAATTAGGTTAGTTTAGTTTGGTCTTAAGTTAATTAAGTTGGGTTAATTAGGTTTGAATAAGGTCTTTGAAATTTAAATTTAAAAAAAAATTCACATGTGAGAGGTCTTGAATGTCATTTTTCATGTGAATAGATTTAGAATGACAACAACCCCCCCACACCATTTATGTATTTATAAAAAAAATGGGTACTCTCATATTTTTAAATTATTTAATGTCTAAATCCTTGTATTTAATTTTTCTCACAACTATTTATTCTAGTGTTAAAACCTTTCTATTAATTTAATTTCCACACACACACACCTTTTTATAAAACTTTGGGATTCTAGGCTTTGTGTGGTTCTCCTTGTGCTACAAAGTTTCAAGCCCAATAGCCTATCCCCAATCACGTGCCATAATAAAGCCATTTTACATAAATCGACCATATTGTTTCGTTATCCTGAACCCAAAAACCTAGTTTATTTCATTAAAAAAATATCACAAACAATTGAAGGTCCATGTTCCCAGGGTTCTAACGACGTTTGTCAATTGTAGTGAATTTTCCTAATCAACTATCAACAATATTGTTGTCTCAATCCCTGGGTCCCCAGGCCATTCTTGTAATTTAATTTCACATATATTTTAGGGTTGTGAGTCTATGGATTAATGATAATCCCAAATTGGATTAACTTAAACCTTAATTAAGAAAATAATCATGATCAACAAGGTAATTAAACATCTCACTTGCGAAACTTGCATTTGAATGTTAGTGTTTTCACAGTGTAAATGTTCCATACTATGAAGTATATGAAATATTTTCTCTCATGTAGTTGCAATTAAGGATTCATAATATAATTATGTAGCTTCATCAAAGCACATTTACTCACTAAAATATTACATTAGTTTGCTCAATATTGCTTTTTTATTTCATTTTTTCTCATAGGTCCCTGCACACAACACTTGCTTCTACAACTAATACTATGAGGTAGAAAGAAAAGAAAGCACAAAAGACTAGGTAGAAAGGATGCCCAAATTTTTGAATCGAAAATTCAAATCAAAATCCTAAGCAACAATCTAATAAATGTATAAATATTCAAGGAATTTGAATAGGGAAATGACCAACCCTTAAATGCACAAGTTAGATTTTTTGAAGATTTAAGAATGGTACAAGCCCAACAAGACATAATTGATAACTCTTGGATGAGGTAATAGATACATTTTTTTAAAGGATAAGGGTGAAATAATTCCTATTACAGTTACTCTCTTAGTAGGCCACAACTAAAACATCTACATCAATAATCCCCAAAGCATCAGATGCAAAAATAAAAAGAAGCAAAACTTCCCTACAAAAAATGTTAAATGAATTTACAATAATATAAATATATTATCAAGGAAGTTGAGTAATATTGTTCTCGATTTTTTCTTACCTATTTATATCCATAAAACTTAAATATATGTGGAAAAAAAATGAAATGTAAACTGGAAAGACTCACAAGGAGACAAGTTGTTTGAAACAAATCTAGGAATCCTTTCATTAATGATCAGTGATCGCAGCTCATACAATTATTCTTTACAAGTGGTCATCCAAGGGTTTAATCCTTTAAAATTTGTTTATGGAAGTATTTATAAATTTTTTCTAAAAAATATCTTATTCAAATATCTAGATATTTGTGGAAATATCTCAAATTTTTTACAAAACAAAATTGTGAAAATATAGTAATTTCGAAACTGAATTGAGTTGTTCGCTCTATATTTTAGGATTTCTGGTGATGAGGCTACATAAATAAGATTCCTTGCTGGCTGAAGCTATTCTAGGTACCTAACATGGTCATTCTAACATCCACATAACTTTTCCCATTTAATTTTATCTAGCAATGAATATTTAATTAGCTTTCTGTAAATTTCATCAATTTCTATGTATCCTTCAAAAGTCGATTTAGCTAAAAATAGATGAGGAATTTCATGTTTGATTTCTAAATCCAAGATTCGTCCTTCCATGAATACCTTGCCTGTAATGCTTCCTATAACCTTTGCAAACTTTAACATGTCTCTGAAAATTTGACACAAATTTGTTTGATAATCTTCAAGTTGAACTAATTCATCACCCATACCTTGTAATCTAGGAAGACCTTTGATCAAGTATCACATATTTGATCATCATGGTGACAAGGGGAAGGTACCAACATCAAACCAATCCATTGATTATCCTAATGAAGTGCTTACTGAAGAAAAAATTTATATGCCAATCGATCTGATCCAAACAGTCAAGAGGCTTCTCATAAAATTAAACAAGAGACTCAGTTTTATAATTACAATTGAGCCACAGATAGAAGATATAAGAGACCAAATAAGAATCGTGATACCCCATATCCATCAACATGGGATTAAAAACACATTTACTTATCCCATTTCATTTTTTATGATTTTAATTTTCTCATCCTTCATAAAAAAACTCTTTATTTTACAAGGTTTTGTGAGGGATTTTTATCATAATGGTGAGACTAGGGGGGTCAACGTTGGTAGTGACACATTTTCTCCACTTGTGAGTAACACACTGAACACACCATCTATTAATGCAACTCCTGAACAAGGTGACACGCCATTATCTGCACCCACTGAACAACGCACATAAGGATGTGCACTGATACAGACCATGATTCGATAACATCTAGTCAAGCAAGCTTTCCTGGGTCTACTCGTCTTACTAGAATGGGAACACTACCAATTAAATTCTTGGTAGATGATGACCATGTTCCCATGAAATTAGAAAAACTTCTAGTTATTTAAGAAGTGTTTTACATATTAAGTATGATCTAATTGAAATTTATGTATATACTTTCATTATTTTCATGTAGTGAAAATATATTTTTGCAGGAAACGATACTTTATTTATGCGCTTGAATGAGGAAGCCTTGCAACTCTTTAGTCCCACCATTCGCACAATATGGAATTCAAAAAATTCAAAGTTGAAGGAATAACTTATCAATAGGTTGGTTTCCATGTTCGAAGATGGTACCTTCAACAAAAGTGGGGTTACCATGAAGGTAGGCCTATATTTAAAATATCTACAAGACCAATATAGGGTTCCTTTGCAAAATAACTGTACGTATGAGTGCCCTCCAGCGATTTCAGAAATTTAGTGGAAATCGCTCCTATAATATGCAAAGAATAAAAAACTTCGAAAATAATGGAAAACACCACCCAGACCAGGAAGGTATGAGGCACTTTTATTAATGTAATTATGATGCTTTCTCTTCAATATTGTGACATGTAATTAAGCTTATTAATACCGTAAATATAGGCTCCCAAATACATCTAAAGCCACAAATACGAGAATACAAAAACATGTCCAACATCATCTTTTCCCTTGGGGTTACTCAAACCTCTCCACAAAAATTGTAAGCATATATAATAAAAAAAATCATCGAAATTTTAGATTCTTAATAATTTTAATTTAATATTGCAGAAGAAAAAATTTCAAGTTGTCATGCAAAATTCAAGGATGAACAATTCAATGAAACTTCCACGGAGGAAGACCTCCAGCTTGTTTACAAGCATGGATAACAAGTCGTTGTTGAACGAAGGACAAGCATGGGGTATTTACGTACTATTTTATATCCCCCACTTGAGAATGAGGTAAATAATAGAAATGAAGAGAATTTATAAATTAATACTTGTATACAATCTATTGGCTTTTATTTTTTTTCCATAAAGTAATGTGCTTGATTGTAAAAATCAAGCAGACAATGTAAATACAAATTTCCCAACAAATTATGGAAGACATGAGCCTAGTGACATTGGACTAAAATTTGACACTAATGTTGAACTCAATTATGGAGTTATTTCATGTGAATTATATTTTTTTTTAGTATGGATTAGAATTATAAATATTTAAATGAAAATGGTGTATTAATTATAAATCTTCTTGGTTCTACTCTAGAGCATGTATAAGATGAGGCTAGACAAAACGAGGAACCTATGGCCACATCCTAAAGTATATCTCTTCCCTCTACTACCAAAGTAGGTAACGACCTCTCTAATACCTTTTTATTATTAAATAACTTGTATTAATAATTACTATAAATAATAATTTAACATTTCATTGTTATTGCAGTTGATGCTCTGCCACCCATATAATAGCATAGAATTTTCACCAGGTTGGGAGCACGACATATTACAGCTGAAGGGGATGACATTCTTGATTCATGAAAAAATGTAAGAAAACAAAGAATACTTGAAAATACTTGTAATTTAATTAGAACGACATTGTTTCAGATTATGTATATCATATCGTTTATTATAAATCATACTAAGATCAAATATTTTTTTTACTCTATGAATGAATGAATGAATGAATAAATTTTATTATATATTTCTTTATTTATGATGTATATTCATATCTTTCTTTCAAATATTTCCTAGTAGATAGACTGGGTACTAGGGAATTGAGATTGATGTGAGGGGTGGGGAGGGGCCATGAGAGGTCCCACCTTCACGTCGCTGGCCCTGTTTAGTAGAGAATAAATTGATATTTGGACAATCTTGGAGTAAAACTCCGAGATCTAATAGAGAAAACACAAAGTTCAATGTTGAATTTGATTCTACTTCGTTGAGTGGAGGGAGGTTTTCTCCAAGATTAAACTACACCAATATTTTATTCCCGAAACCAAAAGGATCTCATTGAGGTATTCATGCACTCAATTTTTTTAATTATTATTTATTGGTGCATTTAAATTTAACAATTGGTCAAATTTAATGTAATTTTGCCTCATTGGTTTCATGACTATGTGTAGGACAATATGTGTCAATTTGGATGTTGAAGAGGAACAACTATCGGAAGAAAATATCTCAGAAATGTAACATTACATTTAGCATTCAATTTTTCTTGATTGTTATTAGGAAATTTTTTGGTGGTTCTTATTATTTGAGGAACCTGTGTTTTAGCCCTTTTATAGATTTTCATGTGTATCCTACTTCTTAAAATTATAGATACTTTTCCTCTCCAACTATTCATTATTTCCTAGTTTTCAATCTGAAATTTGGGAAAATGGACAAAAAATGGAATCATATCATTGAGGACTACCATCCTTATCCATCACATGTTGCAAATCCATCATGATTTTGGCCCAAAAATCTATGGGTGAAAAACCCCACACCTGGGTTCCAAGCCCACAAGCTACCATTTTGGTTCTTTTCCCTCCAAACCCTAAACCTAAGGGCTTGGAGTACCTCCAAAGCTACATAATTCAACAAGTATTGGAGGATAAATGCCATAATTTGAAGGGTGAAGGAATTTCTGGAAGAGAAGAATTAGAGAGGCTCAAAACTAGTGCTCAATCTTCTAGAAGAAAATCAAAAAAGTTTAAGGAATCTCATTTAAAAAATAATAATAAGAACCATCAGTCATGCAACAATAAACAAAAAAATAGAAGAAGACCAAAGAATAGGAATATAATTGGGAATAGTTACAATTGTGGTGTTTGTGGAAACATAGCAGAAATTTATCGAAATGAAGAGAAAAAATATATCTCAGCAAAACGAGCAACCAAAAGAGATGCTACATCAATTATGAATACAAATAATATCTGCACTCGTCAGGTATAATAGTCCATTTTATGGTTATTGTTTCTCATGAAATTATTTTTTCCATAGGATTATTTCATGTACGTGTTGGACCAGAATTGTGAATTATAGATAAATCACGCTTTCCTAGACAGGTTCTAGTCTAGAACAATAGGTGAAAGACTATATGACTATTTTTCCTAACTCAGAATAGATACACAGAGAGGATTGGAGGCTTACTTGTTCAGTCGCTTCCAAATGGCTCCTTCTGTCGCTTCCGTTGCAGCTTCAAATTCAAGCGGTTTTTTGGGTTGAATGCTTTCTGCAAGAAAGAACACTGAAATAGTAGAAGATGCAATAATATAGATATCTATTCAAACTAGTTAGCTAAATCAGTAAATCATAAACCATATACATCAACTAAGATCTTTCAATATGGAAAATCAAAGCCAATACAGATGCATATAGGGAAAAATATGCAGTACTCTTTATTGATCATAGAAGGAGAGGTTACAACCTAGTGACTAATTTGAGTGACCTTCCAAAAACGCTCCCAAGCCTCATCACAGTATAAATCTCTCTAGCAGCAACTTCACAAATCTAGCTCTCAATTGAAAATATCCAGCATTTCTCTACTCAAATTCTTCCTTCTCAAGCACTTAAATCTGTGCTCAATTTATAGATGAACTGTAGGTTGTTTTGCAATCAATAACTTTCCAAAAATAGGCAAGACATATTTCCAGTCATGTAGATGTCAAATGGACACTTGGATCCGAAGCTTGACACATGTGAACTCTTCTATAAGGCATTGGCCAAGTGGAGATTTCGAAACAATGAGAATTTCTCTCCCAATGTGACCAACGCACCTATGAATGTCGGGAAGTGCTTTGCAGAGCAGCCTTGCATGGGGCTACCTACACATGAAACACACTTAGGCCCCTTAGAGCCCATGTTGGTGAGTTCTCATATGTTATATAATAAGCTTCAAACCATGGAAACCTTTGCTTGATGAAAGTCTTGCTTGATTTGTCTTGTTTCTTGTCTTATGGCATGTAGCCACTGAAATGATAGGGAATGATAGACCCTTAATCATTGGTCTTGGAGATTATCCCCAGTTAACCAGGTCATTGGGAATGGTGCCCAAATTGGCCTATAACAATTTCCCCCTAATGCATGAGATCTAAATAATAATAAGATTTTTTTGAGATGCTTTACACTGTGATGAATCTGGAAATGAAGTGGAGTGGTCACCTGCATCAATCTTACAATACATTACATCATGATATATCCTATTTTGATCATAATTTTTTAGGGTAGGCATTCCCATATTCAACACATAAAAACAATCTAATAACACGTACATAATTCAAAAAGTCGTCTTCATTGGAATGTTGCCCAGATGAAGACATGCCTACAGATATAGGCCCATGTTTGGATGACAATCTGTATGTAAAGTCACTGTACAGATGATGTGTACAAAAATCCTAAAATCGCAGCCTGGATGGATGAAACTAGATCCGGGGTATTCTTATCTCATTCATTCGATCATTCGGGTACAAGTCTAGCCATGTGAATATATCATTTGCAATCGAACATGAAAATACATCATTTGATTACCAGCTAATGATGTGAGTTGTTAACAAATGTGAGAGAACCACCATTAATTTCAATGGCCCTCAAGGTACTGCAGTACATTCATAAGGCATTAATAGATGATTTGATGTCGAATGCCAAACAAAATATTTCGGTCAAATGTCCAGAAGCGAGGATCCTGTCGATGCTGTAACAAGCCTCATGGTACTGGAATCTGATGTTTCTAAGTGAACTTCCTGGATATTGATTTGTTGTCGACAGAAATTCACCTTATTACAAAAACAAGAGTTACTGATTTCAGAGACAAGGGTATGACTTGATATTGCAATTTTTAGGGATGACGATCATGAAAATGAAGGTTTATGAGTATTGCAGAAGGATGAGTTTTTAATCACTAGATGACTTCTGTTGAACATATCAGCGACACTATGATGAGTTGGCAGCATTGACCCAAAACCGAAGTGAAGGTATGATGAACCATAAGTGTGAATGAATCGTCAAGATTATTACCCAACCCAAATAGTCACAGACATGGAGTGAAAGGAGTGTCATGTTCAAGAGCGACTTGCTACCAAAAAGAAACTTTGCTTACTTTTCCCAAATTTTCCCTTGTCATTTGTCGACTAGTACCTCTTTATGTTTTAACAAGCTTGAGGAGGATAACATTTTATTGATCTATAATTCAACCCTTCGACCGAATAAAGTATCACTATTTAACAATTTAACGAGGCTAGCGATGAATGAAACCTGATTCTTGCCATGATCGACAAGCCCATCACTATTTTATGTTTTAATGAGCTTAACGACAGTGATAGCCTGGTCCTTTTTCATATTTATAGAGTCTGAAAAAGAGGACGAAAGAGAACTCCAAAAGTACTTTTTCGTAAATTTGTCTCTCAGATCCAAAAAAGTGTAAAATAATATCTGAGAGAACCTGTTTGGTCATGTTTAACCAAGTTATTCCTTTTTCATAAATAATCTATCTCAGTTCGGAAAAGGGTTAAACTTATACTGAGTAGATATCGATTCATTTACTTTAACGAGCTCGAAAAGATAAGTGCTCCGCAATCTTTTCACATTATCGGAGTCCGAAAAGAGCTGAAAAAAGACTCTTGGGGTTCCTTTTTCGTTGTTATCAAAGCTCGAAAAAGAGATAAAAGTGTGTTTAAAATCCTTTTTTGTTTTTAAAAAAGCTCAAAAAATAAGGAGAAAAAGTACACTTTGTGGTCAAGCCATTCTTTGAATAAATCTGCACAACTAATATGTTCATCAGTTGTATTTACTATTCAGAACAACATCAAGTGGATTAAAAATACCTGTTTCATGATAAAAACATAATAAAATTATATTCATAGCAATACATTTAACTTGCAAACAATTAAATGACTTTAAAAATTAGTTTCACTATTCATTTTTACCATTCCATAGTTACCATTTGCATTTTGGAGCTCTGAACCTAATTTTTCCCCCGAAATTTAGTTGTTAATTGCGGTCATTTCTGTCGACATATTTCATCCCCGTTTGATGCAGGTTAGTGCCATCAACCTCCTCTTCCTTTCAGTATTCATTTAATTTCCATTCTTTGTAAATTTTTAGGGTTTTGAGGCCCCTAGGGTAAATTCTACCCAAAATGAGGGCAACACACCTTGAATGTCGAAACCTGCATTGCATAATAGGTACAATGAAGGGTACCTGCATGTGCAATGCACTATATCATCCCAGGGAGTGCATTGGGCGCACTTCAAGTTTTGGATTTTCATGTTGTGCCCAAAATTTGCCTAGTTTTTTGAAATGATTGGAATCTAATGGATCTTATGGTTGTATTTCAGGTTTCCATCAGATTAAAATGATGATTACATGGAGGAAAAGAGAAAATGAAGAACAAGAAATGATTGCCTTGAATGATCCGAGTAATGTAAGAGCCCTAAGAGATTGTGGACTACTTAAGTACTTCAAATTGTCAGGGATGAGGAAACAAATAGAACTCTTGGAGTTCTTAGTTCAAGCATGGGATCTGCCGATAGAGGCATTTCACATTAAGAACAAAGTGGTTCCCATAACAGTTGAGGACGTGTATTTTATCACAGGTTTTTCGAGGAGAGGTTTGCCCATTTCTCTCATAGGGTATACCATTTGAGGAGAGACAATGAAGGATTATGTTATGCAGTATTGCTACCTAGGGGCAGAACATAGAAAAGATGGAAAAATAAACATCCGGGATGTAATAAAAAATTTAAAAACATTTTTTTTAATCAATGTGCCATATCTAAAATAGGGCAGCAATGCGCTAAGTTATGAGGGGCACACTAATAACCTTCTATTTCATTATGGCACACCGTGAATGTGTTGTTTCGCAAAAAAATGTTTTTTTATATTAATTGGTGCACCATGTAACATATAACGCACCACACTAAGTATCCTAGTTGATAGAGAACATCATATGGTGGTCCCTTGTTTTCGCAGGGAATTTATGCTACAAAAACTAACAGTAGACGAATTTTATTATTGTCTATGTTAATCGATGCGGTGGCTAACATGTAATGCACCGGTGGTCGTTGTTGACATAGAGAACCATACGGTCTACTATATTATTTGTGCGATGCATTTATAAGACCCCCATGGACCGACAACGGTGCGTACAGCATAAAAGGCGCACGGTTTCTTGAGATTTCTTTTTTACTTGAAACATTGACAATTTATTTAAAAATATATTAATGAATGATATGGTAAAGGTTTTAAATTGATAAAGAAATGACTAACAAGAAATCAAGTAACAAAAATACTGATAACACATCAAGAAAAAAAAAAAAGGAAAGTTCTTTGTAAATTATTTACAAAAAATATTATTTTCGAACTATATGTCAGTTTAAATAATATGTATTGTTTACTTTGTATCATGCAGAGCCACAAAATGAAGAAGTTGGATAAGATTATTTATGATCTAGGACCAGAAGAGCGTAAAATCTTGATGGAAAAATTGCAAAATGATGAATCAGGTGAATGAAAAATAATATCGATCCAATATAAGTTTCTTTTTTTAAATTTTCATTAATAATATACTTTAAATTATTAGATAACATGTGTCAAACAGTCTATTAATTCACATCTATTTAATGTTCTACAGGGACCAACAACTCAGAAAAGGAATGTTGCTCTAAGAAAAGAAAAAAATAGAACATGTAAATGAAAATTAAAGGGGGAAAATATTTTACAAAAGGGGGAAAGTGAATCTGGAGTGGTACTGGAGGTTAATGAAAGGGGGAAGATATTTTACAAAAGTTTGAGGAATCAATGGAACGAATGTATATACATTCTTTCCACTTACAATAAAAAAATCAATCCAATGATTCCAAGAACCAAATTTTATCTAAAGTACAGGAATATTTTCCAGAGAATTGGTCAATGAGACATGCCAGACTTTTAATAGCAAAAACGTACAACAACAAAAAAGAAGGAATGAAAAAGTAATATTTCTTTAAATGTTTGTCTAGAATTATTTATAAATATCACTTTTGTTATATTTACTTTTCATATATCAATATAGAAATTAAATAGTTTATTGTGATCTTACATTTTCAGGAAGGTTATTAAAATCTCAAAAGATGAACGACCTAATATCATAAATATGCCAGTAGGAATGTCCAAAAAGGTGTACAAGCAGATGGTCAAAGAAATGGACAAAATTTCATCGCAGAAGGAGCCATCTCAACAACAACGTGCTTCAAATGTAATATGTAATCATTGAATTTTTAGATCATTAGGTACAATAAATAAACAAATTTTCATTAAATATTAATTTTCAAGTATTTTATAGCATAAAAGAAAAGAAAATGGAACCCATTCAACACATAAAACAGGAGGACAAGGAAGAAAAGGATTGATATCTAAATTTGTGAGTAATTGTTACTTCCTTATAACAACTTAACTAGATTTCATTTTTGTTTATCATTTAAGTTGCTTTACAAAAATCATCATTGAATGTCTTCAAACAAGTGCTAACATACAAAGAAGAACCATTAGATGAATTGATTGAAATTGATTTAAATATGGGTTGTGAGTATATGTTGGCATATCAAAAATTAATTGTGGAATTTGTAAGTATATATTGATCTTGTTTTACTTAGCTTCGTCTATAATTAATAGAAAAAAAAAAAAATTGTATTAAATATATGATTTGTTATGGGGTATAAAATTTGCAGGAAACAAAGTATGGAACTGCGCCAACAGATGAAATTTTGAAAGGTGGCATGGTACATTGTTTTGAAAGAATGTGTATAGTTTATGATTCAATTGTTGCTATGGTAAGTCATTTTTATTTTCGATTTACGTTGATGTATATTATTTAATATTTCAATTTTCATTATTCTCACCAATGTATATACACTCATTACAGTTTATTTTTATGTTTGTATATGGAAGGTGAAGAAGAAGAAAACAACCAACACCGTGAACAAAACATTCTTGAAAATAACCCAAGTCATGTAAGTAGCTCTATCAGTGACAACAATTCAAGCGAAGAATGATGATCACTATGTTTGGATATCAAAGCAAGGTGTTGTATTTTTTGAAATATTTTTCTGTGAAATCAGACATTTTGTTTAATGTAATGGACATAGTGTTCCAATCGAAAGACAAAGGATACCATTAACTGTCTCAATTTGTATGACAAAAACTATCTTACTAATATATATATATATGTTTTAATTTATTCTATTGCATTCTCCATTGTCGCTATTACATTATCCATTGTCATTCTCAAATGAACTATTACAAATTTAATTCATATGAATATTGTTATAAGATATATATGTGTCAACTTTTGATGAATAATGAATTTTAAAAAATCACAATAATTATGATATGATATAACAAATTAATCTAAACATCACATTCAAATGCATTAATAAAAATTTAATTTATATGAATATTGTTATAATATGTGTCGAATTTTGATGAATAATGAATTTCAAAAAATTAAAATAATTGCACTGTCACACGTCGATGTTTCTAAAAAATAAAAATGAACACCAGTGCATGTCAGTTACTGTAGACCGATGTGTTTGTATTCTGCAGCGCATTGGTGCATTTCTACGACCTATGTGCATTGCACAAATACCGAAACAAATTAGAAAATCTCGGTGTGTTTGTGCGATAATGCACACCGATTCTTTTCTGTGAGACTACGCACCGGTGCATTTGTACGACACGCACCGGTTTGTTGAAACCTTATTAGCACACCGATGAAAAAAACATCCGTAATAACCTCCGGTCACCCAATTTTTTTAGTTGTGTTGAATTTCCATTAAAATCTCTGTCAAAACCTCCGTAACCATAAACAAATGTTGTAGCAAATGTTGTTTTGACACTTTTTTCCAATTTTATAACACTAAAAACCTCCTTTATAACCTCCACTAGAGAGTATTTTCCTTGTAGTGAAAACCATGGTTGGGAAGGACATTATAAATCTGAAAACTAACTTTATTCCTAAGGGTTTGGTTCCTTTAGAAATACTGTTTGATAATAATGATGTTTTTCTCAAGCCTGAAAGCAAGGTTGATGGAGAGAGTACAATAAAATGTAATTTTGGTAAAGAAGATCAGCCAAGATTAATCAAAGTGTCCAAATTCCTTTCTTTGGAAACCAAAACAAAATAAATCAAACTGCTGAAGGAATTTGTTGATATTTTTGCATGGTCTTATAGTGAGTTAAAAACTTATTATAACAGCATAATGGAGCACAAAATACCTTTGAAAACATATGCAAAGCCTGTAGCATAGAAAATTAGACACATCAATCCTCTTATACTCCCAATCATTGATAAAGAAATCAAAAAATTATGGGAAGCAAAGATTATTCTGCCTTTCAGATTTTCTAACTAGGTAGCTAATATAGTCTTAGTCCAGAAAAATAATGGAGAAATAAGGATTTGTGTTGATTTTCGCAACCTAAACCGGTGCTCCTTGAAAGATAACTATCCACTGCCTAAGATGGATTATATCTTGCATAAGGTTGTAGGATCCAAAATATTGTCAATGATTGATGGCTTTTCAGGAAATAATCATATTTTAGTTGACAGGAAAGACAAATAAAAGGCAACATTTACCACACCCTAGGGAAGATTCATGTACAACAAAATTCCATTTGGTTTGATGAACGCAGGTGCAACTTTTCAAAGGGAAATAGATATTTCCATTGCAGGAGAAAATGACATATTTGTGGTCATATACTTGGATGAAATTACAGTTTATTCAAAATTTGATGAAGAACACTTGAAACATCTGAAGCAAGTTTTTGACAAATGTAGAAAGTTTGGTTTGTCCTTAAATCCTAGAAATTCGTATTTTTTTGTCCAAGAGGGTAAGTTATTGGGACATATTATAACAAAAAGTGGCATCTGTATTGATCCAGGAAGAGTAGAATCTATTCAGAAGATTGTGTTGCCAAGAAATAAGAAAGAATTGCAGTCATTATTAGGGAAAATCAATTTTCTGAGGCATTTTGTTCCTAACTTTGTAGAGTTAATCAAACATATAAATGTTTTGTTGAAAAAAGATGCAGAATTTAAGTGGTGAGATGAAGCAAATAAATGTTTTCCAACAATTAAGTCTGCCTTAACTAAAGCACCAATTTTGATTAGTCCTGATTTCAAAAAGGAATTTCTGATTTTTTCATATGCTTCAGAAGAAAAAATTGCAATTGTCTTACTACAAAAGAACAAGGAGGGTTTCGAGCAACCAGTTTCATTTTTAGTCGTGCTTTAAGGGATGCTGAATTAAAGTACAACTTGACTGAAAAACAAGCACATGCACTAGTTAAGGCTTTGAGGTCTTTTCGATTTTATGTGTTGCATTCAAAAATAATTTATTTTGTGCCCGATATCACTATTAAATATGTGTTACTGCAGGTAGATACAGATGGAAGGAGAGGATCCTAGCTGACCAAGATTGTGGAATTTGATGCTGAAATCAAACCAACTAAATTGATAAAGGGTCAAGGCTTGGCTCTCCTGATGGCTCAATCTAGCTGCAAAGCTTTAAATCTCAATGTATAGGCAGCTAAAGGAGAATATGGAGAAGGTATTGCTAATTATCCTGAAATATTTAATTCAGATTGGTGCAAGGATATAGTTTACTTCTTGTTAAATTTCAATTGTCCACTTGAAATGGATAAATCTAAAAGAAGAGCTTTTAAATTGAGAGCTATGAAGTATTGCATTTTGGAAGACCATATTTACTGGAAAGATCATGTTGGAGTCTTGTTAATATGTGTAGATGAAGCATAATCCCAGGATATTATGACAAAGAAACATGCAAGAGTGTGGAGGGCATTTGTATTAGAGAGCCACTACAAATAAAATCTTAAGAGGTGGCTATTATTGGCCAAATATTTTCTCTGATGTCTTTTCCAAAGTCAGGAGTTGTGTTGAATGTCAACTATTTGCGGTTAAACATAAATTTCTATCATTACCTCTCATTCCTATTTCAGCAGATGTTCCTTTCGAGTAGTGGGGCTAGATTTCATCGGTGAAATTCATCCACCTTGAACAAGGCAGCATAAATGGATTCTCATAGCTACACACTATTTCACTAAATGGATTGAAGTTTTACCAACTAGGAATGCTACTGATATAGTAATTATCAAATTTATATTGGAAAATTTTATGTCAAGATTTGGTTGTCCACATAAATTAGTAATTGAAAATGGAATGGCCTTTAAGTCTACTAAGATGTACAACTTTTGTCAGCAATATGGGATTGAATTGACTCATTCCATGCCTTATTACCCTCAAGGTAATGGATTGGCTAAGCCATCCAATAAAATTTTGGTAAGGATTATTAAGAAAATTCTGCCTGAAAATAAGAGGAATTGGGACACTCAACTGATACTTACTCTATGGGAAGATAGAGTAAGTGGTAAAAAATTAATTGGAACATTTCCATTTCGGCTTGTATATGGTATAGAATTTGTAATGGCTTTGCAATTAGCTCTTCATGTGATGAAGTTACTACAAGATGAAGTTGATCATGAAAACCCAGTCCAAATGAATATGATATAGTTGATAGAGGCACACCAAATCAGAGAATCATTGCTGGAAAAAGTTCAAAAGTATCAGGCTAAAGTCAAATCTATTTTTGATAGAAGATAAAATCAACAATTGTTTCAAGAGAATGATTTGGTGCTGCCTTGAGATGCTAGGAGAGAAGACCATGGAAAGCATGGTAAGTTTGACAATCTGTGGTTTGGGCCATTTAGAATTGTTGAAGTTTTGGAGAATAATACTTTTCTGCTCAAACATATGGATGAGGATCAGCTGACTGCAGGCCCAGTCAATGGTTATTTTCTTAAAAGGTTCTTTATTTAGCAAGTTAGTTGAGTCAATCCATTGTAAATATCTGGTGTGATGTATCAATAAACTCCATGCCCAATGGTACTTATGTCTATATATATGGTCAGTCTTGAGTCCAATATGTAAATGGTCAATCCTAGTCATTATATTTAAAAAGAATTCTAAGTTTCAAGAGTTTTTGAGGCACTGAGTCTACAGTCCTTGAAGCCTCATAGGGAGGACTTCATCCACAATAGGAGCCACTGTTAGCACTGAAAATGTTAGTGGTGAAATTTACACTGTATTACTATTTTCAAATTTTTATTGTGTCCTAGTCCATGTCTAAAGTTTTAGTTATTTCCAATCAAAGTTAAAAAGTCCCAACATCAAGGTGGTTTTAAGTGAATAGGTGTCATAGTGTTTTAGAGTCCCAAAATAAGTTAAAATATCTCTTTTGGCTTATCTTATTGGTGAACGTTAGTTGATGTTTGGGTAATAAAATTGCAGTCATTTAGTCTGGAATAATAGCTACCTTTGTTGCAAATTCATTCTCAAAACAATAATATAGTAAAAGGCAACTATTTCTCAGAAATGGAAGTCATATATTCCACATAGTGAAAAGAACAACTATTTCACTGAGATTTTGGTTATCTCATAAAATAAGCTACGAGTAAACAGGTAATCAGTTTCCGAAGAAGGAAAATTAAGGCTTTGTGGCAACCAGAGTTCTTTAAAAAAAAAAGTGCAGCATCCAGAAAACAGATTGACCAACAGAGTGGGAGATCTGCAGAAGAGAAAGAGGAAATATTTAAAGGAAGATAGCCAAGAAATAGACTAAGGGATGAAGAAACTAAGAAGAATCACATGGAAAAGGAACAGATGGCCATGATCTAATCACATATCCAAAGGAGAGCAAACTGGCAGCTGAGATTAAAGCACATATGCAGCAATTTCGCACAACATAGTTTTTAAAGTTTATTTCTCTGTCAAATCGTATGGTATGTTAAGTGATTTGTGATGCGATCAGGCTAAGGGGGAAGCAAGGATGACCGTGAGATCTGGGAACAGATCAACGGTGGAGATTAAAGTGCAGATGGAGCGATTTTGCAAATCATAGTTTTTAAAGTTTATCGTTAATTTTTCGCATGGTATATTAAGCGATTTGCGATGCCATGAGGCAAGGGACATATGTCAGCGTAGCGCACCAACATGATTTTGCAAATAGAAAAGTTTAAGGTTTAGCCATTATCAGTGTAGATTTAAACATGCGGGTGACCGATTTACAATTTATTCCTATTGGTTAACTGGTTGTGCGGCCCAAGGACCATAATTCCACGTGATTGCTTATTGTTTGGGAGAAATTGTGGTTTTGTTTAAGGTTATGATAAATGTTGTTGATTGCATGCGTATGTATGTTTATAAAACTTTTGATGCATGATCTGTGATCAGTCCCATTTCTCTGCCACGTCAACTCCCCTCCCATCGCATATTGCACTTATCCATTTTCAACATTTAACTCCTACATTTCACAATAAAACTTCCGATGCGCAATCTGCGATCGGTCCCACTTCTTCACCATGTCACCACCCCCCCTCATTTTTCATTTATTTCACTCCATGTCTCCTCTATCAGTGAAACATATTTCAAAGGATTTTCTTTGTAATTCCTCATGAAATGAACCTCTGTCATTCTATCCAAAATTTTTGGGTTTTTCCACCATTACAAATGGTTTTCAACCAAAAAAGGGGAAGGAACAGTGGAACAATGGCATAGTTTCTCTCAAACAGATTTCTACGACTAATCTGAGTACCAACACGTTTTTACCAGGAACTGGGCAGCATTTAAGGAATAGCCACACACCATTTTCACTATTGTTTTCAATTTTTATGGAGTTGGTTGCACCAGTACAGAAGAGGAGTCTTCCCATAAAATTGCCACATCATACAAACCACTTCAAGTTGTAAGCCTTAGTGTTTTTATTTTCATTATGTCATGGCACTTCATATGAAGGTTTTAGATAAGCCTCCCCTCTTGCATGAGGTTGGAATGACTATTGAAACATATTTACCTTTTTTTGTAGAAGAGGATAGTATCATATTTTGTATATATATGCCAAACTGATATGAAGTCAAGGTTGGTTGGTGGTTATTGAATTTTGACTTATATGAGCTGTAATATTCTTTATTAATGAAATGGAATGATACTACTGAGGACTTATTACCAATTTTTTGTGTGTATTGTCTACTTTATTTGTGTTTCCATATCTTCTTTCTTCCAGTTCCAATTTGCAAATCATCATATTGTTATGTGTTTCTATTAGTCTCTTAAGCATGTGTTACACAACAATTTGTCACCATCCCTGCAATTCCCCATCCTGCACATTGGAGGGCTCATTATGTGACCTGTGAGCAGTAACATAACCTGAAAACACTTTCATGGCATTCCCCTAGAAATGGAATTTCATTTCCCTGAAGAAAACTCCTTGTGAAAAACCCTAAAAATAGCCTTTTCATCCTTGGCGCGACTAGCCAGTGTTATACCCGCGCCAATGGGGGAAATACTCCAAAGAGGGCATGCCAATTGGCGCTCTGTATCAGATTCGCACTCACGCCAGGCTTAATAAAGGGTGTTTAAAAAAAAAAAATGGCGGAAGATTGACTGCAACCAACTCCTGAACTGGTCTCTAAATTGAGTTGGGACGTTTGGCTTCGAATTTCCATGTAGAGGAAGTAGTTTTCCACCTCTCATGGAAGCTTCCTTGAGGATAGGGAAAATCCCATGATTGTAGGGATCCCAACTCCCCTTCCACCATCTATATAAGCTTTCCATTTCCCTTTGCAAGCTAGTCTCCAAGAATCTCCAAGAGCGTTCATAGCCTAAACAATGTTGCAAGAGCTTTGATAGTCCTCATAGTGCCAAATCCATAGCAAGGAGATTGACAATCGAGAGAGAGGCATGTCCCCATTCCCGACAAGCTTTACTGAGACGTATTCCGCTGACGACCCACTGAAGGAAGGTTCAGTGTTGGAGCCTAGTTGTATTTTCCTTTGATGAATTAATGATACGCGACTTTTGGTTATGGTTCCACTCATATTGTTCATTATGATCATGAGTTGTGTCCTCTCTGACTGACGTATAATTGTATATATTGGATTTTACACTTGTGTTTGTTGTGTTTCTTGCACGTGCAGGTGTTCAATCGTGACGAGCATGAGGATTTTGATCTGTCGGAGCAAAGGAACGAGAGCGCTACCTTCTCTACAAACAACAGTGTTGGATTCGAGGTAAGTCTTCTTCGCAAGTTGGTTTATTGAAATTAGGAACCTGCGCCTTAGCATGATACGATTTTTGCTAGACCCGTTCTGGGCTAGTAGGGATCTCCTCTGTCCATAGAGGGGATTTACCTCTACAAAAAATTGGCAACTCCGCTAGGGAGTTAGCTTTTTGTTTGCTTTATAAACTATAGACGGAGCCTGAAGTTAGCCAGATAGCCTTTGAAATGTTGTTGCTCTGCATTAGCGAAAGTAGATGAATGCTGCTTTAGTCAATCTCTGGTTTAGTTTATGAAATGAACACTTGGAGTATTGTCTTGTCTTTCGGTCAATTCTTGACTTTGCTTGTTTGATCAACTCTTTTGGCTAGTTCTTTTCGTGTCTTTGGCTTTTGGTTTAAGCTCCAACATCACTGGTCTGCTTCTTGGATTGCTTATTTTTATTTTTCCTTAGTAAACTCGGCTAGCGCGCTTTTCAGTGTGACAGTCGTGCCCACTGGCGCATGTTGTCAGTGTATTACTCGTGCCAATTCTATTCTGGTGCTAGTTTCAGCCTTACAGTTGCGCCAATACTGTAAGGTGTTAGGGTTTACTGTGTTTTGAGCCTTCTGAGACTGATCTTGGTGTTTGGTCTTGTTTTTTCGACTGCTTGAGTGTTTTGGAGCCTTGTTTGACTGACTGCGACCTTCTTCCTTTGGTTGTTTTCCCTTTTCTGTTGATTTTACATTCTAGCCCTAGGGCATCTAGGTGCTATTGTGTGTCGAGCCTCCCTTGGGAGTTTTTGGTTTCTGCCTGTTCAGTCAGCTTTGTGGTTGCTTCTCTACACTCATTTGGTGGTTGTATACTATTTTAGTGAGTTATTTGAGTGATTGGCTCCTCCTTCATCTGAATTCCGCCTTGTCTCGCTTTGAGCCTAGATTACATGGTTCATTTGAGTCTTGGAGATTCTGCTTGAAGTGGTGAGTCTGGTCTTGGTTGGGAAAAATTATTTGTTTTTTCATTTTTAGGCATTGGCGCTTGTTGTCAGTTAACAACCCACGCCAATTTTCCATTGGCGCTAGTTTTCAGTGAGCAAGTCGTGCCAGTTGGCACTAGTTGTCAATGACAAAGTCGTGCAAATTTCAGGGTGTGTGAAAATTGAGCTTTTTTCCCTAAATCCTTCACCAATGTGTCTTTCCCTTCCGATATTTTCACTGTATGAGCATAGATTACATTGCTCATTGTTTTAAATGTATTATTTCCATGATTTTTTGATGTAAAAGGGAATGAATGCCTTGTTTTGATCTCTTTCTTTGGAAGTCCTCTTTGTGTTTGACCTCATATGTCTTGTCGCCTTTTGAGGGATTTTGTGACAAAGTGTTTGAAACAACGATTGCATTCTTAGTGTTTGTTTACATCTCTTTTTCATTCATCCTTCATTAAGGAGATTTGTGTTCTTTTAGTCTTCGTCTCATAGTTTTCTTTTCGTTAAGATGCATTAGATCTCATTGCATTGAAAATTATTTTTGAGATTTATCATTGAAATTAGATCACATTTTTTAATGATTGAAAGCTAAAAATCACTTTGAGTGCATTCTCTTTCATTAAAATAATGCATTAAGTAGATTCTCATTTTATCGAAAAATGCATTGAGTGCATTCTTATTATTTGAAAAGAAAAAGGAAATTGTGCATAGATTACAATTGCATAGTTTTCGGAAAAGAGGATTTTGCATAGATTACATTGCATTATTCGCATCATTGGATGTTTGAAATTACTTTTCGATAATGAAATTCATCTAGTTTGGAAAAAGTTTCGTTTTTAGTATTTTTGTTTGTTGCATCATTGTTTGAAGCTCTTCCCTTAACTAGATAGCATTCATCGAATTGAAAAGATTTCTTTCGTCACATAGCTGCATATGGGGGATTGTCATATGACACTCGGTAGGGCCTTGAAACTGAGACATAATTGAAGATAAACCTTAAAATTTACTCAATCTACACTAAGGCAGCATTGAAACATTAATGAAATATTTATAGGTCTAGGTTAGTGACAAGTTCTGGCGTCGTTACACCTAGTAGCTGTCGTTCGCTTCTTGGCTTTAGACAGCACTAGTACGAACTTTTGCTCCTAGTACCGTTGCGTATATAAAGGGAGACCCCACTAGGTTTCTATCCTTTATCCATAGGAAGCCAAGTCTGCCGCCCTATACTCGTGATACACTAGACACAACATTCGGGGAGATTTCCTACACAAACGTTAAGTCCTTGGTTGATTTCTCTTTCATTTTGAAACCAAGGTGTATATTGCAGTTCACGGATATCTGGTACACCCTCTTGCCTAGCATTCCTGAGCGGTCATTTTGATTTTATTTTACTCCTTAAATTTGAAAAGATCACCAAGAGCTTGTCCTTTCACGCTTGCGTCAAAACTGAAAGAGATAGAGTCACCTTTCATCCGTTTCTCGACTCTTAAAACATGAAAAGGTGAAGTTTCTAAGTTTCAATGTGGTAAAATAAATCACCTGCGATCACACACCCTGTTAGAATTTGCTTGTTGGTCGTTTGATTGTGTGCCTTGGTTTTTAGCCCATGTGTGGTTTTGAATTGTTGATGGAAAATTTTCCAGAGTTCACCAACCAAGGAATCCCCTCCGATGGGAATCTTGGTCATTTTCCTCCTTTTGGAAATGTTGGTGCTCCTTATATGGAAATGTTGTTCCTTCCTAGGTTACCTGTTGGGTTGCCTGTTTGGTTTTTTTCAACCTCTGTGGTCCCAAATGTCTCGGCTACTGGTCAATCAGTTCCTCCACCTGAACAACATCATTTTTATTCCAAGGTGGACCTCTCCCCTACTTCTCCTATTTCTCCATCTTCATCTTCTACTTCGCCTAGTGAAAGTATGGATTTGAGTAACCAGGTGGCTAAGAAGAAGAAGAAGAAGAAAAATAAGAAGAAGTCAGATAAAGGAGAAGCTAGCTCTGCAGCTACTGCCTCCTATTCACCTCCTCTTGATAAACCTTTCAACCCTCCGCGGAAAGTCAAGTTCCATTACATGTTGTGCACGAGAGACCATCTTCTTTGAGATTTCCTTGGCATTTCCAAGGTGCTTGAAGTATGGTCCAACGGTCGTCCGTCATTGCCTTTGGATTCTGGGAGTCAAGTTGGGGGCACGTCTTCAACTGGTGCTGGTAAAGCTCCTAAGAAGCAGGGTAAGCTCACCAATCCCTGTAAGTTTTGTGAAGGGCACCATGCCATTCACCTTTGTCCGTATATGGATGAAGCCAAGTGAGTTTTAGACAACTCAACTGCTTCTGCACCATGGCTTTCGGCTGGTTACAAGAAGCTATCTTTGAGTCCTCCACCAGCTGATCCTACGATTGCTCAAGAGTCATCCTTGGTCGATCCCGCTCCCTCGGAAATTCAAATTCAGGAATCCATCCCTGACCAACCATTAGTTGTGGGATCAGTTGAACTAGCCCCATCTATGGTGCACCAGGTCTTTTCCATGGAGAGTGGATCTCACACTCCTCAGGTTCTTCTTGTTTCTTCAGATTCCTTATATTTGGAGAAAGATTCTCCTGTCCCCGTATCTCAAGAAGCTGCTCCTCCACCTCCCATGATGGAGGTCCCAGAGGATAATCCTCCCACCTTCGAGATGGAGGTTGTGGAGGATGCTCCTTCTTCTTCCGTAACACCAGGGGAAGACCATCTCATTTTGATGGTAGCCCCTCCGAGTAGTTTGGTCGCTTCCTTTGATTGGAATCGATTTACAGGATACCGCCTTCCGTCTTATGTGCCTTTCGAGATCACAGTACAGGCTTTTGGTCTGGTCGTACCCAAGACCATTATAGAAGAAGGCACGTCTATTAGTGTTCTATCCTCAACTACTTGGCAAGATTTTGGTTCACCGCCGCTTGCGCCTGTTACACAGAATCTGTTGGCATTTAACAGAAGAACGAGTCAACCGTTAGGGGTCCTTCCAAGGTTACCTGTTACTTTGGGATGTAAAACTATCCATATAGATTTGATGATTTTTCGAGGCCCCTTGGATTTCAATATGCTCTTGGGGCGTGATTACACCTATGCCATGGGAGCGCTTGTCTCCTCCCTTTTTCGTGTGGTCTATTTTCCACATGAAGGACGGATCATGACCATTGATCAGCTTTCGTTCTTTGGTCCCGATGTCGCAACTGGCCCACCATCATCCCTTCCTGGTTTTTATCCACCTGTTGTATTTGCCCCACAGGAGGTCAACTATGTGGCTACCTACCCCATGCCTGTACCCAATGATAGTGCCATTGTGCATCAGGTGCTGAGGGCATTGGGTCCTGACTTCCAGGATTTTTTCCTTCCATCGGGAGTGGAACTCTTGGAAGCGGTGACTTCTTGTTCATTATGATGAAGTTGGTCGGAGCATAGTTCATTTTCTTGTGTCAAGCTCCTTAAAAAATGAAACAAGACAGTCAGAGCATGGTTCTTTTCCTGTGTCAAGCTCCTTAAAAAATGAAACCGGGTCTGTCAGAGCACATTTCATTTTCTTGTGTCAAGCTCCTTAAAAAATGAAACAAGGTTTGTCGGAGCACAGTTCATTGTCTTATGTCAAGCTCCTTAAAAAATGAAACAAAGTTGTCGGAGTAGAGTTCCTTGTCTTGTGCCAAGCTCCTTAAACCATGACACAAGGTGTCCTGAGGATAGTACTTTTAATGTTTCAACCTCGTTAAAATAAAGAAACACGTTCTTGTTCAATTCGAGTCTTTGATCAGATCTTGTAAAATCCCAGTCGAGTCTTTCTTATATCTCGTAACTTGAACCTTCACTCCCTCCATCTGTTTACTCGGGTGCATGGATTGAAGCTTTGGGGGCATGTACCTCGAATTGAGTCACCATGCTGGGGGAATGCTTACTTTTTCAAGCATAGTTTGTTTCCGTTTCAAGCTTGTGTAAAAATGAAACCGGTTTCAAGCATAGTTTATCTTTGTTTCAAGCTTGTGTAAAAATGAAACAAACTTCAAGCAGAGTTTCTTGATTTCAAGCATGTGTAAAAATGAAACCATTCCCATTTTACCTCTTGTGATTGCCATTTTATCAACCTGTTTTTGCCAGATGAGCCTTGGTTTTCTCACTCCATCGTCACTATCTTCTTGGCCGATCATATGCCTTCACTTGGTTGTTTTACCCATTCCTGAGGAACCGCTGAGATGAGTGGTCTTGTTAGCCAACCTCTTGACCTTTATTTGTTTTGAGCAGTTCAACCATCACCGGAACCAGTTGCTACCCTTTATACCACTCGTTCCTCTAGGAGGAGTCATCTTTCAGCTCTTTTCTAACTCCCTAAACATGGAAAGATTGCCGAGTCACTTTTCGTTTTGATCTCATTAAAGTGGTTGCGAAACCACATCTACCCAGTATACGTTTACCCCTTTTTCAGGCTGGGATAGATTATTTACGAAAAAGGAATACCCTAGCCTATCGCGACTAGGAGGTTTTCTCAGACATAGTTTTCTACCTTTTCAGATCTGAGGAACTATTTACGAAAAGAGATCATTGGCGTTTAATTTTCTGTTGTCTTTTCAAACTCTCTAAACATGAAAAGAAATCGAGTTCTTCCTTTTTCAGACTTGTTAAACCCTGATGACATTGGATTCAGTCGGAATGACGATATTCGAGTTTCTCCTTCCTAGGGCTCGTTAAATGTACTAGGATGGATTCATCCGAAGGACGAACTTATATGACAAGCATATGGTATCCTCTTCAAGCTTGTGTAAAAATAAAGAGGTACTTGCCAGAAATGGTGGGGAAAAATGGAACCAAAATCATTATCGTGTCAGCAGTATGTTGCTCTTGAACATGGCACTTGTCTGCATTCATTTCGGGTTGGGGACATCTCATCTCATTATCTGTTTGCCTCCGTGGGTTTGGGTAATCCTTTTTGACCTCTCATCTGCTCTTTGCCTCATCACCATGACCTCTGATCTTTTGATGTCAAATAATGCCAAATCCACTGTCGTGCCACCGATATGTTCAAGAGAAGTTGACCTCTGCAGAATTTCAACCTTCCTCTGATTCTCATCTGATCTTGATTCACAGAGATATTATGTTCCTCTGTCTCGCGTTGATGATTTGGGAAACACTATGGCCCACCTTTGATCAAGGTCACTTCCTGTCGACTTTAGCTCATTATCTAGAAAGCTAATCTAGAGACTCCCTTTTGGTACCTTGGAGCCTGCATGCCTCAATGGCAGGTTCTTTGCGTTCAACGTGAGGTTTTCATCATTGGCCTTCGATCGAGTGATTCTATGGGTGTTCAACGCCATCTCACTGATCCACATGTCGTAGATTATACCTATAGTACCTTGAGGGCCATTGTCATTATTGGTGGTACCTCTCACGTCTGTTAACAACTTTCATCATTGGCTGGTAATCAGGCGATGTTCTTGCATGTTCGACTTCAGCTCACATATTCGCATGCTTGAACTTGTACTTTGTTCAGGTCGAGATGGAGCGCAAGACCCTGGATTTCATCTGTTTAGAGTCCAGGCTACGATTTTTTGGATTATTATGATTAGTTACATGACTCATTCATTGGATGGCTGCGACCATACCTGAGTCTATTTATCGATCCTCACTGGATGGCTGCGTCCATACCTTGGATCTAGATTATTGTATACTCTGTTATGGATGGTTGCGCCCATACCACATATATCATGTATTTGAGATATTAGTTGTACTTCTCTACATATGTTTTCCGATGGTAGTGTTTTCAGTTGGACACGTTCTCGTAAATCATTTCACTCCTCTCTCTCTTTCGGGCCTCATGCTTTAGGAGGCATCTGTTACACAGAAATTTGTCACCATCCCTGCAATTCCCCATCCCGCACATTTGAGGGCTCATTCTGTGTCCTGTGAGCAGTAACATAACCTGAAAACACTTTCATGGCATTCCCCTAGACATGGAATTTTATTTCGGTGAAGACATCTCCTTGTGAAAAACCCTAAAAATAGCCTTTCCATCCTTGGCGCGACTAGCCAGTGTTATACGCGCACCAATGGGGGAAATACTCCAAAGAGGGCGCGCCAATTGGTGCTCTGTCTCAGAGTTGCACTCATGCCAAGCTTAATAAAGGGTGTTTTTTAAAAATAAATGGCAGAATATTGACTCCAACCAACTCCTGAACTGGTCTCTAAATTGATTTGGGACGTTTGGCTCCGGATTTCCATGTAGAGGAAGTAGTTTGCCACCTCTCATGGAAGCTTCCTTGAGAATAGGGCCAATCCCATGATTGTAGGGATCCCAAATCCCCTTCCACCATCTATATAAGCTTGCCATTTCCCTTTGCAAGCTAGTCTCCAAGAATCTCCAAGAGCCTTCATAGCCTAAAGAATGCTGCAAGAGCTTTGATAGTCCTCATAGTGCCAAATCCATAGCAAGGAGATTGACGATCGAGAGAGAGGCTTTTCCCCATTCCCGACAAGCTTTACTGAGATGTATTCCGCTGATGACCCACCGAAGGAAGGTTCAACATCAGAGCCTGGTTGTATTTTCCTTTGATGAATTAATGATAAGTGAATTTTGGTTATGGTTCCACTCGTATTGTTCATTATGATCATGAGTTGTGTCCTCTTTGACTGACGCATAATTGTATATATTGGATTTTACACTTGTGTTTGTTGTGTTTCTTGCGCATGCAAGTGTTCGATCGCGACGAGCGTGAGGATTGTGATCTGCCGAAGCAAAGGAACGGGAGCGCTACCTTCTCTACAAACAACAACGTTGGATTTGAGGTAAGCCTTCTTCGCAAGTTTGTTTATTGCAATTAGGAACCTGTGCCTTAGCATGATACGATTGTTGCTAGACCCGTTCTGGGCTAGTAGGGATCACCTCTATCTGCAGAGGGGATTTACCTCTACAACAGCATGCTATGTGTTTTATCAGTTTTTGTTAGTCTCACACAGTTAGCATTCCTGATAAAATATATGTTATAATAGTGGAAGAGAATCACTCATGATAGTTATTCTTCATGATATTTCAGTGAGAATATTGTTAGAATATAAATATATTTCTCTCAATGGAATATTTTCAAACTACTACTTTTGTCAATTTCTACTAGATTAGTAAATTTATTTTTTACAGACCTATTGATTCTCCTCTCATCTTTCAATTTTCTCTCATCATAGACTACAAACTTTCACCTTGCTACCACATCATGTTACAATACCCTTTTTAGTAGAACTATGGATTTGACAGAAATCTCTCTTTAGTGAATCATATTTTATACCATCTTCCAATCCCATAAACAAAAAGCATTAAAATTGTCTTAGAGTTTAAGATGTGTCTTGTCAGGCGCTTGCTGCATTCCAAGTGCTGATTCCAGCTGTTATAGGTAAATTTGGGCACCATTCAAAATGACCTGGTTAACTAGACATCATATCTAGAACCAATGAATAGGGTCTATCATCCCCTATCATTTCAGTTGTTACATGCCCTAAGACAAAGAACAAGACAAATTATCCATGACTTTCATTACAAAGGTTTCCAAGATTTGAAGTTTATATTATATCATATGAGAGCTCATCAACGCTTCCTCTAAAGGGACTAAGTGCATTGCATATGCAGGTAACCCCACTCAACGGTGCTTTGAAAAGCACTTCCCCACACTCATAGGTGTGTTGGTCACATTGGGTGTGAAATTCTCATTGTTCTGGAATCTCCACTTGGCCAGTGCCTTCTAGAAGAGTTCACATGTGTCAAAATTTGAATCTATGTGTCCATTTGATACCTATGAGACTGGGAACATGTCTTGCCTATTATTATAAAGTCATTGATTGTAAAACTACCTTCAGCTCCTCTATAAATTGAGCACAGATTTTAGTGTTTGAGAAGGAAGAATTTGAGTAGAGAAATGTTGGTGGAATTTCAATTGAAGAATTGATTTGAGTGACATGCTGCTAGAGAGATGTGCATTTTGATGAGGCTAGGATGCTGCTGGAGATGGTGACACTAAATCAATCACTGGGTTGTAACCTCCCCTTCTATCCATTAATAAAGATTGCTACTTACTTTCCCACATATGTATCTGTATAAGCTTCTGTCGTTCATATTATGAATTATTATCTGATGTATATGGTTCATTTTTTATTGATTTATTTGAATAAATTGAATATACATCTGTATTATTGCTATCTTTAATTGTTTAGTATTCATATTTTCAGGAAATATTTTGGCTATCTAGCTCAGATTTGAAGCTACAACAAGAGTGACAGAAGGAGAATAGGAAGCGCTTGGACTCCAAGTAAGTTCTTTGATCTGTTTTGTGTGTCTATTTATTGTTCGGAAAATTAGTTTCAAAGTCTTTAAACTTTTTTTTATAGATGAGCACTACATCTAGGGAAGAATGTTTTATCCATAATCCATAATTCCACATAACAAATTAGCGACTCTACTGGGGAGTTTGCCCTTCATCCTTAGTGTATTTGCCTCTTATTTTCTCTATATATTCACCCAGTAGAATTTACTTAGAAATATTAGGATTTTTGAAATCAAAATTTTCATTACAAGTGTGTTAAACAATTGAGTTTTCATTCTCTGACTGCACTCAACGCACTATTGAACAAGACACAGTGCTTTGCATAACATTGTCTCCCTTCTAGGGGTGTGTTGCAACGCACTGTCTCTCCTTAGAGACTATGTTGGCCCCTAGAATCAACCAAATTCCATTGAGTTTGTCATTTCATTTGCTTTCAGTTTTTTGTTTGTTGCATTTCAAAGAACCTGATACCTCAGATTGATCAGTGATCTTACCTACTCCTTCCTCCTTTGAAAGAAAATTTTGTTCAATGTTTATTTAAAGTGTTTTTCTTTATCATTGATGAATTAATTTCGAAGTATTTTCATTGCTGCATTAGATCCATTTTATTTTGAAAAAGGAAATTATCATTAAATTCTTCATTTCCTGATAAGAAAAATTGTTGTTAAATTCCTCATTTTTCCTTCAAAAGAGAAATTGTTGTTCTATTCATCATTTCTCAAAAGTAAAAGGCATTTGTTTTTATTGATTTGATGCACTTAGTTTCCTTTTGTACATTCATAACATTAAAGGGAATAAAAAGTAAAATGTGCATTTTCATGTAGTGGATTGTGTGTTTTGCAAAAGGAACAATTATGAAAGTTTCACTTTAGTTTGTGCTCTTTTTTTGTTTGCTCTCAAATTGATTGCTCTTTCCCTCTAGTAGTTAGGATTTTCATTGAAAAAATAAAATTGAAAGATATCTTATTATTTTATTTTGCATTTTAGGAATTTCCAATACATCATCACAGTGAACCTTGAAAGGAAAATTGATAAACAAGATCAAATTAAAATTTATCTCAATTTACCTAACAAAGCATTGGAACCATAAGGATAACATTAGAAGGTCTAGGCTAGAGACGTGTTTCGACATCGTAAAACATAATAGCTTTCATTAATTTTCTGTGATACATTCTGAGTGTGATACCTCACTCCACGTACATAAGTATATCATAGCTCGTCCACATACTTTCGGGTATATCGGGCAGTGTTACAGTACGAAAAGTATAAAGGGGTGCTCTCAATGTGCGGTTTCGTATCAAACAATGCTAATACAGACTTGGGCCTCCACGTACCTTCGGATATATTCGGGAGGAAAAATTTAGGTTGCTACCCATCCATAGTGAACCGAGTCATCCACCTTATAAATTGTGATACACCAAACACAGCATTTGGGGAGATTGCATGCCCGTACTTCTTGGTTCACCAGGAGGTATTATGCAATTCACAGTTTCTTGGTAAACCTTTTGCCTAGAAATACCTTTTTATTTTGTTTATTTTTTTTTGTTAAAATAAATTAGTAATCATGGAAGAACAAAATCCTTTCCCACGTTGTTCACATAGATTAGCATTGAAACCACCTTTACCACCAGAAGTTACTCCTGATCGACGAAGGAGACAACACTCTACTGAATCAAGTACTATTAGTACCTTTGGTGAAGCATCATATTCGAATATACCAGAGTTAGCTCAAGTTGTTTATACACATCCAGGGATAATTTTAAGGATGGAAAATTATCTTGAAGTTTAAAAAATTGGCGAATCTCACTAGTCCCTAATATGCAAACTATAAAATGTTTATTGGTGTATTTGTATAATTATTCAAATTTATAATGATATTATATATATTTTCTATATAATGTGGGCAATTTTTAATGTAAAATAATTTTATATTGTAAAATTTGGGTGAATCATTTTTATAAAAAAAATGGAAACTGTCGAATATTTTTTTTGGAAAAACCATGGAAAATTAGCCCACCTACGCATATTAGCCCCTAAAAGTTTCCATGGTAACAAATCTCGTTTTTTCTACTATAGTCAAGACAGAGTCCTCACAGCTGCCTGTGGTCACGATCCATCCAATCAATGAGACCATACCTTCTAGACCCGACATTGTTCAACCAGAATTTGATCTAGATCCAATCTCCTTTTTTCTAGAACATTTGAATCCTGAAGTCGAACAACCAGAAGTTTTTCCTTCTTTGGTCATCCATTGAATCTCCCATATCACACAGTCAACCTCCTGAAATATACTTTGGGCCTGACAGTGAAATACTTCCACCTGGTTTAATTTCGATTGAAGAAATCCCACAAGACGAGACACCTTTAACTCCAACCCATTTTGGGGAGGATCTTTACCTGTACGAGTATTTTCCTCAATCACCACCCTCTGCTTTTTTTGATCCTATTCCTATTCAAAATCATGTCAATCCAAAAGGGTACACATTTGGTCAAGTGACCATGCCTGAACCAACATCTTCAATTGGGCCATCTGTTCCAATTACGTTAGTACCTGCCCTCGCTACCCCGTCAATGTTCACAACTTCACTAGAGTCATATTTTCATGATGGCCCTATGGTCCCATTAGGTTATAAATATTTATCTGGAATTTTCTCTGGTGCATCCTCAAATCCATGGAAATTGCCAATGTCATCGTCTGGTATTCTAACTGGTAAACCTATAGTGAGTACTGAACAACTTGATTCTTTATACACATCATCAAGGTAATATCAAGCCAGTCCTTCTGGGTCTATTCCATCAAGTACCATATCAACTGGACTCCTAGAATTTGGAAAGCAATATTTTATGTCTTATTATCCTCCTCATGCTGGGGGGGGAGATTTTTTCACCAACTATGATAATACTCTGTCACTTTTTGGTCAACCTAATGTCAAAATGAATGTTTGTTAATCGCAACTCACTATGCCTATCCAACCACAAATGGTTATACACTCGTATCAACCAATTCAACCTATTACACCCACATCATTTCCACTTGTTAATACATATTTATCCCTGTTACAGAATCAAAATTTTGTACAACAACCTTTTCAGGAAAGTCCTTCAACTCAATACCATCAAATATTGGGTCCACAGACTTCAAATGCTTCAGTTAATTTACAGCAACCTATATCTAGAATCATTTATTCACAAGTTGGTTTACCATTTTATGGGATGTCACAGCCACAACCTAGTTATAAATATCCTCAACCAAATCCAAGTTATTATAATTTGGGTTATAACATTGGTGGAGAGACCACTTGGCAGCCTCAGGCGCAAATACCTCAGACTTCATTTCAAAAAGTATCATATCCAGGTTTTGGTCAACAGAATCCTCAAGCGTTTACTTTTCAAAACAACCCCTATCTAGGTCACCAGCATTAGATTCCTTATGCTAGTGCTCAAAGGGTTGTTGCTCACAAAATTCCATCATACCCTGGCTATACTCAACTGACTTTAATAGATAGTTGCCCTTTGTGGAAACTTTAGTGTTGAGGAGGTAAATCCCCTCTGCGGACAGAGGCGATCCCTACTAGCCCAGCAGGGGTCTAGCAATAATCAAACAATGTTATGACACAAGTTCCTAGTTACGAATGGAAGGACTAGGAATAGGAGCCTACCTGGATTCCAATGCTATAATCTGAAGAAGAAGCGTCCCCGTTCCTCAGTATTGGCAGATCACAATCCCTCCACGATCTCCGTGGATGAACACCTGCACATGGAAGAAACGAACAGATACAAGCATAGAAACCAGCATACATAACTAAACATCAGTCAGAAAGGACGTTACTCACATTAACATGATGGAAAACAGAGTGGAACCATAATCATAATCATCTATTAAATAATAAACGAAGAAAGATTACACAACCAAGTTCTGACGTCGCGGTCTTCTTCGGATGGGTCTCCAGTCGTTCACGTTTCGCAAAGCTCGCCAAGGAAAGGGAAAACCTCTCCGAAGTCTCTTGACAATGGTCTCCTTACTTGAGTCAGCCTTAAGGGAAAGAGAGGATTCTTTACAACACAAAGGCTCTTGGGAATATGGAGATTCAGAGCTTAGGCACTTCAAGACTAGCTTGCCATGGATTTGAGCAAGCTTTTATAGATGGGGAAGGAGGAGTTGGGATCCCTATTATTATGGGATTGGCCCTATAAACAAGGAAGGTTCCATGAGAGGTGGAAAAACCACTTCCCTTCCATAGAACTCCCGCAGCCAAACCTCCCAACTCAAGATAGGTAATGGTTTGTGAGTTTGTTAGAACTCAACTTCCGCCATCCTTATTTAAAAAACAACTCCCAAAATGGGTGGCGCGACTACGGCTCTATTACAGAGCGCCAGTTGGCACGACCTCTTTGCAGTAATTTCCCCATTGGCGCGAGTACTGAACTGCCTCCCCGCGCCAATGCCAAAAGGGATGTTTTTCATGACTTTTGCAAGGAGATGTCTCAAGGGAAAATAAAGCTCATGTTCAGAGGGATGCATTGATGATGTTTCCAAGGCATGATAATGTTCACAGGTCACAGAATGGGTCCTCCATTGTGCGGGATGGGGAATGGTAAGGACGGTGACAAATTACTGTGTAACAGATGCCCCCTAAAGTATGAGGCCCGAGAGGGAGAGGGGTGAAATGCTTTACGAGAACATGTTCAATTGAAGGCCCGCCGTCGGAAAACCTGCGCAGAAAGATACAACTGATATCTCAAGTACATGATGTATAAGTGGTATGGACGCAGCCATCCGAAACAGAGTATGCTATAATCCGGATCCAGGGTATGGGCGCAGCCATCCAACTAAGATCGAACAAATAGACTCAGGTATGGTCGCAGCCATCCAATCAGTGAGTCACGTACATAATGATAATAATCCACAATCGCAGCCTGGATTACAACAGACACAATCCAGGGTCTTGCGCTCCATCTCGACCCAACAAAGTACAAGTTCAAGCATGTGAATATGTGAGCTGAAGTCGAACATGCAAGAACATCGTCGGATTACCAACCAATGATGAAAGTTGTTAACCGACGCGAGAGAAACCACCAATAATGACAATGGTCCTCAAGGTACTACAGGTACAATCTACGGCGTGCGAATAAATGAGTTGACGTCGAACACCTGCAGAATCACTCGATCGGAGGTCAATAATGTAAACCTCACGTCGAATGCGACGAACCTGCCATTGAGGCATGCAGGCTCCAAGGTACCATAAGGAGTCTCTAGACCAACTTCCTGGATAATGAGTTGATGTCGACAGGAAGTGACCTTGATCGAAGGTGGGCCATAATGATTCCCACATCATCGACACGAGACAGAGGAACATGATGTTATGTTGTGAATCAAGATCGCATGAGAAACAGAGGAAGGTTGATATTTGCAGAGGCCAACTTCTCTTGAACACATGAATGACACGACAGTGGACTTGGCAGCATTTGACATCAACGAATCAGAGGTCATGGCGACGAGGCAGTGAACAGATGAGAGGTAAAAAAGGATTACCCAATCCCACGGAGGCAAAGCGAAGCAACGAGATGAGATGTCCCCAACCCGACACGAATGCAGACAAGTGCCATGTTCAAGAGCAACATACTGCCGACGACAACGACGATGGTTCCATTTTCCCCCCACCATTTCTGGCGAGTACCCCAATTATTTTTAATAACAAGCTTGAAGGGGATAACATATATGCTTGCGATATTCACTTCGGCGAATCCATCCTAGTGCATTTAACGAGTCCTAGGAAGGAGAAACTCGGAGAACGTCATTTCGACGGAATCCAACGTCATCAGGGTTTAACGAGTCTGACAAAGGAAGAACTCGGCGTCTTTTCATGTTTAGAGAGTTTGAAAAGACAGCGGAAAAGAAAACTCCACAGGTCCCTTTTCGTAAATAGTTCCCCAGATCCGAAAAGGTAGAAAACAACATCCGGGAAAACCTCCTAGTCGCGATAGGCTAGGGTATTCCTTTTTCGTAATCGATCCAGCCCAGCCCGAAAAAGGGTTAAACTTATACTGGGTGAATGTCGATTCGTGTCCATTTTAACGAGATCGAAACGACAAGGGCCTCGGCGATCTTTTCATATTTAGAGAGTCGGAAAAGAGCTGAAAGATGACTCCAGAGTGACTTTTTCGTGTATTTACCGAGTCCGAAAAAGTATAAAATACAACTCGTTTCCATCTTTTAAGTCGCAAAAACCTGCTGCTGCACATACCAAGCAAGCGTAAAATCCATTTTCGACATAACATATGCAAATATTCGATAAAAATAACTTTTTAAAACTCATTTAACGTCGAAAAAGTTATAAATATGTCAAATTGGTAAAAATAAAATTACTTTTACTATTTACCTTGGTGGAAAGCAACAGTGGTCCTTTTGGAGCAGAAACTTCTGACGGTGATTGCGAAAAATCCAGTTAACCATTCAGCTTCTCGTCTGTCACAGGTAAGAGGCGCTCTTTTGCTCTTCATTTTCATTCATTTTTTAATAACTTTCCCTTAAAAATCAGTTCTGTGTGGCCACTTTTAGAATTTTAGGGCTGCGCCCATTGGCACGGGTATCAGACACGGACCCGCGTCAATGAGCTTTTTTGTATAAAGGGCTCGCGCCACATGGCGCGACTGTTCACAAAACAGCCGCGCCAGTGGCTGAACCTAAAAATTTGCCCAAAATTTTGACATTTAGACCAAATTGCATGGAATTTGAAGCTCATCAAAGATCTAACTAAGGGTTTTTGACCATGTGAATGCAGATAATCACTCAAAATGGCAATCGAATGGAAGGAACGAGAGCACGGAGAAGAGGATGAACAGGCCATGCAAAGCCAAACTTGCATGAATGCACTTAGAAACTGTGGATTGAAAAAGTTCTTCCTCACGCCATGTTTATGAGCTCAGCCCGAGCTCCTCCAGTATCTAATCAGTATCTAGGACGAACAGGAACAGGTGTTCAGGTTACGAGACCAGGTGTTGGAACTGGAGGTCACTGATGTTTATTTCATCACTGGATTGTCCCGTAGAGGTCCAATCCCTGTACTGACTGGAAGCAGACCATCTGGGGAAAATATGGAACAAGTGATGGCACGGGTGTGCCCAGGGGCACAAACAGGATCAGGAAGCAAGAAAGTGGATATCCACACCGTCCCTGATCTGGAACTGAGAGTGGTTCTCCATACCATCACGCGGGCTGCTGGGTCATAGGCTCCGCACGAGGCCACGAAGACCCAACTCCTGCTGGCCTCAGAATGCATGGGTCCCTTACTGTTCAACTGGGCAGAAGCAGTAACTATCAACATGAAAAGGCAGCTCACAAGGTGCAAACAGGGGAAACTGAAACAGTTCGGTTATGGTTCCATCTTGGTATCGTTCATTCTGGAACACTTACCAATCTTCCAGGGCCAAGGGGCCGCAGTGGCGAGTCTGATACCACGAGAGCCAAGAATGGTTCGCTGGGCAGCATTGATGCCCAGATCTGGAGGTGGCCAACAGATGTCCTGGAGGCCAGAGTTTTTTAGGTGGTTACGGCGCCCGCTGATTGTCGTGGAGGACTGGCCCTATTCGGGAACTGACTTTACCGGGGACCCAGATCTCCCACTACCAGAAGGAGATGACTGGGACGAGGAGCTGGGTAAGACCTCATATTTTGATTTTATGTTTATATGTTTTTTTTTTTTTTGTTAATACACATTTGTCTTAACACAATTATATATGCATGCAGATGTAGGACCTGAGGGACCAGCCGGGATGTCTCCAATCTACCGGAGGACACAACTCGCCCCTGAGATTCAGGGGGAGGGTACCGGAGGAGATGAACTGATCCAGAACCTCGAGGGGATTTCCCACGGGATCCCAGACTATGCCCGGCTAGCAGACGTACCGATGGCATACCAGCGCCACATGGTGGGAGTTCCGAGTCGGATCCATCGAATCCTGAGGCGCTTAGTGCGTGCAGTCACGTGCTATCATGAGCACCATGCGGATTAGTCCTTAGGATTTACACCACACCTATTTTTTGAGAGACATAACGTCTCTGGATGTACTAAGACGTTTATGTATATTTTTTGAGTTTTATGTGACACACTCTATGTAAACATTTCGATATCTATATATATACATATCTATTTCTGGATGAGTCTTTCTTTACATGTGATGATGTTTTATAAATGTCATGCAAATGTCTAATACAGATGTAATCTAATGTATCAGTTACATAACAAACGACCCAATCCGAAATGTATTCACACAATGTATCTAATTACACATTTCATTTTTACGCAAGCTTAAAAGCACACATGAACACACACATATGCAAACTATGCTTGAAATGAGGAAGACGGGCATGCCCCCCAGCATGATGTCTCAATTCGAGGTGCATGCCTCCCAAGCTTCAGTCCATTGAAAATGGAGTGAAGGTTCAAAACAAAAAGTAGAATTGAACATGCTCGTGTTTCATTATTTTAACGAGGTTTACACACTTAAAATGAACTATCCTCAAACAACTTGTTTCATGTTTTAAGGAGCTTGACACAAATGAAGGAACTATGCTCCGAGATCCTGGTTTCATTTTTTAAAGAGCTTGACCCAGGGAGGAAACCGTGCTCTAACCGACTTACATCAAAATGAACAAGAAGGCGGTGCTTCCAAGAGTTCCACCCCTGATGGAAGGGAAACATCCTGGAAGTCAAGACCCAATGCCCCCAGCACATTATGCACAACGGCATCATCACTGAGCACAGGCACGGGGTAAGTAGCCACATAGTTGACCTGCGGTGGAGCAGATACAACGGGTGGATAGAAACCAGGAGGGGGTGATGGCGGACCAGATGCCATATTAGGACCAAAGAACGAAAGCTGATCAATGGTCACGATCCGTCCTTCATGTGGAAAGCACATCACGCGAAAGAGGGAGGAGACAAGTGCTCCCATGGCATAGGTGTAATCGTGCCCCAAAAGCAGATTAAAATCTAAGGGGCCTGGAACAACCATCACGTCCATATGGACGGTTTTACCTCCCAAAGTAACCGGTAACCTTGGAAGGATCCTCAATGGTTGACTCGTTCTTCTATTGAATGTCAACAGATTCTGCGTAACGGGCGCAAGCGGCGGCGAATCGAAAGCTTGCCAGGTAGTTGATGACAGAATACTAACAGAGGCACCTTCGTCTATAATGGTGCTGGGTACAACCAGACCAAGAGCCTGTACTGTGATCTCGAAAGGCACATAAGACGGAAGGCGAAATCCTGCAAATCGATGCCAATCAAAGGAAGCGACCAAACTACTCGGAGGGGTTACCATCGAAATGCGAAGGTCTTCCCCTCATGTTACGGAAGCAGAAGCCTCCTCCATGACCTCCATCTCGAAGGCGGGAGGAATATCCTCTGGAGCCTCCATCATGGGAGGCGGAGGAGGGGCTTCTTGAAGCACAGGGACAGGAGAATCTTTCTCCAAGTCTGAAGAATCTGAAGAAATCAGAAGGACATGAGGGTTATGAGATCCACTCTCGACAGAAAAGACCTGGTGCACCGCGGACGGGGCCAGTTCAACCGATCCTACGACCAATGGTTGGTCAAGGACGGATTCATGAATTTGAATTTCTGGGGGAGTGGGATAGACCAAGGATGACTCTTGACCAATCGTAGGATCAGCTGGCGGAGGACTCAAAGAAAGCCGATTATAACCAGGTGGAAGGCGTGGTGTAGAACCGGCTGGGTTGTCCAAGACTTGCTTGGCTTCGTCCATATAAGGACAAAGGTGAATGGCATGGTGCCCTTCACACAACTTACAGGGATTGGTGATCTTACCCTGCTTCTTAGGGTTCTTATCAACAGCAGCTGAAGACGTGCGCCCAACTTGACTCCCGGAAGCCAAAGACAACGGTGGGCGGCCATTGGACCATACTTCGAGCACCTTGGGAATGTCAGGGCAGTCTCGAAGAAGATGGTCTCCCGTGCACAACAGGCAAGGGAACTTGACTTTCCGTGGAGGGTTGGAAGGTTTATCAAGAGGAGATATCTCAGAGACAGTAGCCGTACATTTAGCCTCTCGCTTATCAGACTTCTTCTTCTTTGTCTTCTTCTTCTTGTTCTTAGCCACCTGGTTACTCGAACCCAGGCTTTCACCAGGCGAAGTAGAAGATGAGGACGCAGAAATAGGCGAAGAAGGGGAGAGGTCCGCCTTGGAATCAACATGATGTTGTTCCGGCGGAGGAACTGACTGAACAGTAGCGGAGTTATTCAGAACTACAGAGGTTTAGAATAACCAAACAGGCAACCCGACAGTTAACCCAGGAAGGGACAACGTTGCCATGTAAGGAGCACCAACATTTCCAAAAGGAGGAAAATGACCAGGATTCCCTTCTGAGGGGACTCCTTGGTTGGTAAACTCTGAAAAATTCGCCATCAAAACTCAAAACCACACACAGGCTGAAAATGAGTTAAGACACATGATCAAACAGTCAACAAGCAATGTCTAAATGGGTGTGTAATCGTGGGCGATTAATTTTACCACATTGGAAGGTAAGAAATTCTACCGTTTCATATTTTAAGAGTCGAGAGACGATAAAAAGATGACTCTATCTCTTTCAGAGTTGACACAAGCGTGAAAGGACAAGCGCTTGACGGTATTTTCAAGTTTAGGGAGTCAGAAAAGACCAAATGACTGCTCAGGAAAAACTAGGCACAAAGGGTGTACCAAATATCCGTGAACTGCAATATACACCTTGGTTTCAATAATGAAACAAAAATCGACCAAGGACTTTCCGTACGTGCAGGAAATCTCCCCGAATGCTGTGTTCGGTGTATCACGGGTATAGGGCGGCAGACTCGGCTTCCTGTGGATAAAGGATTGAAAACCTAGAGGGGTCTCCCTTTATATACGCGACGGTACGGGGAGCGTAAGTCCGTACTAGCGCTGTCTAAAGCCAACAGGCGAATGACAGCTGCTAGGTTTAATGACGCCGGAACACGTATCTAGCCTAGACCTTCTAAATGTGTTTCGTTAAGTTCCAATGCTGCCTTAGGTTAATTGAAATAAATTTTACAGTTGATCTTCAATTAAGTTTCAATTTTCAGGCCCTATCGTATGTAGTGTCTCGGAAGACTCCTAAATGCAAAGCTATATGCCACAGTGCAACATTTCGTTCGATGAAAACTAGTTAGAGAAGAGTTGAGAGCTTTTACACAAACGAAATGAACGGAAGACAAACAATGAGATCTCTAATGCAACTAATGCAATTGAAAACTTTTCATTCAAAACACTAATCACTAGCGATATGGAAAAGATCACAATTTGCACTAATTAACAAAAGCAAAAGAGATTTTTTTATTTTTTTTTATTTTCAATGTTTAAGAGCCAATATGCACTAAGCAATCTTGAAAACAAACGGAACAACTTGAGAAACGATTTTCAAGAGAGCGAAACAAACAAATTTCACTCAACAATACAAGCAATCAGATCCCCAAATCGACCAAAGCCTCTCAAAGCAAAGAAAAGACTCGAAAGCTTCCAATGGACCGTGTGATCTAGGTCCAAGGCAAGACCAAACGAATTTCGAATGAAGGAATAAACAATCACTCAAAAATCGCAACAAAACAATGAACAACTACTTAGAGGGTGTGGAGGATCAATCAGATAGTTGACAGGACAATCAAAACACCAAAACTCCCAAGGAGGGCTCGATACACTAAGCCACTAGATGCCCTAGGGCTTAAAACGTGAAATCGGTAGATAGAATCAAACAACCAAAGGACAGAGGTGAATTCCCAGTCAAACAGGACTCCAACACACTCAGGCAGTCGGAAAATCAAGAAGAAAAACACTGATCAAATTCAGAGAGCTCAAAAATGAGAAAACTCACAAAACTTACAGGGGTGGCGCGACTGTAAGTGTGAAACTGGCGCCAGAAAGCAATTGGCGCGGGCTGGACAAAGGCAACATGCGCCAATTGGCGCGACTGTGGGGTTAAAAACCGCGCCAGTCGAGTTTCTCAGCCAAAAATTAAAAACAAGCTACTCCAGAAACGGACCAATGCAAGCTAAGCAATCCAAGAAGAAAAAACAAACAAAGAACCCAACCCAGAAGGTTCATCAAGCAAGGAAAAGCAAGATACAAATGGCAAGGCAAGACAAAGACTCCAAGTTGTTCAGTCTGTAAACCAAACCGGAGATTGACTGAAGTAGCGTTGATCTACTCCGCTAATGCAGGGCAAAAGCGTTTCGAAGGCTATCTGGCTGTACTTCAGGCTCCGTCTATAGTTTACAAATCAAACAACAAGCTGGATCCCTAGTGGAGTCGCCAATTTGTTGAGGAGGTAAATCCCCTATGTGGACAGAGGCGATCCCTACTAGCCCAGCAGGGGTCTAGCAACAATCAAACAATGTTATGACGCAAATTCCTAGTTACGAATGGAAGGACTAGGAATAGGAGCCTACCTGGATTCCAACGCTATAATCTGAAGAAGAAGCGTCCCCGTTCCTCAGTCTTGGCAGATCACAATCCCTCCACGATCTCCGTGGATGAACACCTGCACATTGAAGAAACGAACAGATACAAGCATAGAAACCAGCATACGTAACTAAACATCAGTCAGAAAGGATGTTACTCACATTAACATGATGGAAAACAGAGTGGAACCATAATCATAATCATCTATTAAATAACCAGCGAAGAGAGATTACAACCAAGTTCTGACGTCGCGGTCTCCTTCGAACGGGTCTCCAGTCGTCCACGTCTCGCAAAGCTCGCCAAGGAAAGGGAAAACCTCTCCAGAGTCTCGTGACAATGGTCTCCTTACTTGAATCAGCCTTAAGGGAAAGAGAGGATTCTTTACAACACAAAGGCTCTTGGGAATATGGAGATTCAGAGCTTAGGCACTTCAAGACTAGCTTGCCATGGATTTGAGCAGGCTTTTATAGATGGGGAAGGAGGGAGTTGGGATCCCTATTATTATGGGGTTGGCCCTATCAACAAGGAAGGTTCCATGGGAGGTGGCAAAACCACTTCCCTTCCATAGAACTCCCGCAGCCAAACCTCCCAACTCAAGATAGGCAATGGTTTGTGAGTTTGTTAGAACTCAACTTCCGCCATCTTTATTTAAAAAAACAGTCCCTAAATTGGGTGGCGCGACTACTGCTCTATGACAGGGCGCCAGTTGGCGCGACCTCTTTGCAGGATTTCCCCCATTGGCGCGAGTACTGAAATGACTGCCCGCGCCAATGCCAAAAGGGATGTTTTTCATGATTTTTTCCAGGAGATGTCTCAAGGGAAAATGAGGCTCATCCTCATAGGAATGCATTGATGATGTTTCCAAGGCATGACAATGTTCACAGGTCACAAAATGGGTCCTCCATTGTGCGGGACGGGGAATGGTAGGGACGGTGACAAATTACTGTGTAACATTCAGAGTTACCAAATTTAAATTGGCTAACCAATGATCCAATCAACTATGCTCCTTGGTGGTCAGTGACACCTCACAAATTATCCTCAAATATTCTTAAGTTCAATGGAAATTATAGGGAAGAAAATTTGACTCATGTAATGACTTATCATTTACGGTGTTAATCAAATACCCTAAATGATGATTTTGTTTAACCACGTCTTTTCCAGCATACGCTCATTGGTCCGACTGCAAAATGGTATATTGAGTTACCTAGAGCTTCTTTTGCCCTAGCTATTGTCTTTCTGACTCACTTCCAGTTATCCATACAATATGAAATTGGAACAAAACCCTTGACCAATTTCAAACAGACTAATTCTACTCACATGTCTAATCATATTCATGAGTGGCATTGTCATCATAGAATGGTTAAGACATTTGTTCTGGATCAGCTCCTTGCTGAGTAGTTCATTAAGTCCCTATTACCATCTATAACTGAGGATGTGGCTAAGGGTTTCATCACAGAAGAGCAGGTTATTTCTCATTCCCAATATTTAAGCTTAATTTACACTCAGTGTGGCGTGATCTATGAAAAAGTTCCTAATGCGTAGAGATCTAATTTTACTATCCCTCCTCAATTAAAGTACTCTCATTCCAGAGATCGCTTGATTGGCACTACAAGCACACATCATACTACTGCATCTGATCCTACACCTTCTTCTGAAATTAATGCCGTGTCGTTCGACAAGGGAAAAAGTGACAGGAAACTCGAAAGTAAGAAAAAGGGGAAATGTAAGAAAAAGAAAACTTATAACCCACAAGAAAGATCATTTGATCAGTCATCTGGACCTAGGAAACCTCTTTATCCATGCATAATCTATAATGAAGAATAATTTGTTTGGGATTGTCCTCACTGCACTGAAGTCTAAAAAATCATTAAGACTTCCAATGTGTCAGCTGTGTTGATAGATCTGTTTCCAAATCCGGACACAAATTTGGTTGCTATGGATCCAGCTTATAGTTCCCAAGTACTTATGTTATCTGTCACAAAAATTCAATAGATATTTTGGTGTCAACGCATAATAAATATTATGGTAGTCAGGCCACTGATAAACCTACTACCTCGACTACGAATCCATCTACGGAATCGGTACTGCCTACTACTATTCCTGAATTGATAATCAAACCACCAAATGGAGTGATTCAGAAATCGACATATAATCCTTGAGCAAGTTGTGCTCAAAATTATAATATAGTTGAAGATTTGGCTCAACCCCCTTCAGCCATGTCTGCTCTTAAGGTATTACAAAATTGTCCCTCCCAAAAATAGGCTTTATTGTCGGCTATTGGTGGAATTGATCCGACTAATTCTAATCTTGTTGTCCTTAATCATATGGTGTATGTGCCACAACTACTAGCATAATTGGAATTATCCATACAAGTAAATGTTCTCAATCACCTTGTTCATCTTACTATTATTGATGAGGGAGCATCGACATGCATTATGTCTCTAATTTGTTAGAAGTCACTTAGCTCGCCGCGCTTAACTCAATCATCAATGATGTTGATAACTTTCAATGGACGTACATATAAGCCTTGTGGTATTATTAATAGCATGCATGTTGAACTAGGGGGAAAAACACTAAATGTTGATGTCAAGGTTGTTGACAGACCCCTTGACTATAATATTCTATTTGGAAGGCCATGGGTATATGCAATGACTGAAATTGTTTCTACATATTTCAAAATGATTGCCTTTCCATATAAAGGTACTATCACAATCATTAATATGCTATCCTTCTTTACCTCTACTTCGCAGGTAACTGGAAGTGTTCCATTTGTTCATGCACCCCAACTAGCACTTTAGAAAATTGGTGTAGGACTCTTAAAGGATTCCACTCTCAGGGGAACCTTTTCATTACCGCTTCCTGCGACATCGGTAGAAATTCCAAGTATAGATACCTGCTACATGATCTCTTCCACTCCATTTGGCTTAAGGGAGAGTACGGGTGATTCTGAAATCATTACGTTGGATGATTTTTTGCTGCCCATCCCTATTGAGTTGGCATAGCAATCAATCTATCTATATTGGGTGTCGAATCCGAAATCACCATCGTTGGTTGTTTGGGTTGATCGTTCCTTAGATTTTGGTACTCCATCTAATCCATTTTCATTAATTTTCTTGACATATGAGAATATTTTGGAAGCCATGATGTCAGAAGGAGAACCGTGGGAATATTATCATCATCATTCCCACCTTCCTGATTATGAAGAGATTTATCTTAGTGAACTATATCACCCTTCAATCAAAAATTTATTTTCGAATTATTTACCTATTAATGAAATTGATCCTGAGCAAAATCTATCAAATATTGAAGAAACCATTTCTATCGATATTTCGACCAAACCTGGCGTCGTAGAAAATATTCATGTTGGTGTGTCTTGTTCTTCATCAGAACTAGAAAACATCGCTATCTATTTCATGAATTCCATGATATATTTGCTTGGTCTTATGAGGAAATGCTAGGCATAGATACTAGTATTGTTGAACACACTATTAATATGTATCCTGATGTCAAACTGGTGCGTCAATGGCTTCATCTTGTTCATCTAAAAAAAGTCGATGCCATCAAAGTAGAAGTTGAAAAACTTTTACGTGTTGGTTTCATTTACCCTATTCCGCTAACTGAGAGGGTTTCTAATATCGTAATTGTCATGAAAAAACAAGGAACCATTAGAGTGTGCATTGATTATCTGGACGTCAACATTGCTTTTCCAAAAGACAACTATCCTACTCCATTTATCAACTAGATTATTGACAATTTTGCTGGATGTGAAATATTTTCGTTCATGGATGGATTTTTCGGCTACAATCAAATCTATATCCACCCATAGGATCAACATAATACAACATTCATCTATCCCTGGGGCACATTTGCTTATAGGAAACTATTGTTTGGTTTAAAGAATGCTGGGGAAACTTTCAGAGAGAAATGGATTATGCTTTCAAAGACATCAAGAACATTGTTCAACCTTATCTAGATGATTTACCTGCACATTCACAAAATCAGACTGATCATCCGATGCATTTGAGAGCCATATTCTTATGCTACCGACACTACAAAATATGCCTCAATCCACCTAAATGTTTGTTTTGTGTTGGTTCTAGTTGTTTTCTTGGATTCATAGTCTTAAAAGAAGGAATTCAAATCAAACCATTGAAGGTTCAGGCCATTCTTGATTTTCCTGCACCATCAAATTTACTTCAGATACAGAAACTTCAAGGAAAGGCTAACTTCCTGGCAAGGTTCATTCCAAAATACACCAAAATGGCTAAAGGACTTACTCGACTCTTGAAAAAGGGGGTTCCCTTCCATTGGTACCAAGTTGCAGAAGCTTCTTTTTATGTTGTCAAGGATACTCTTGTCTAGGAATCATTAATGTATCCCCCTAATTATCAGAATTATTATTTCCTATATATCGTCAAGGTCAAAATGACCATTGCTATGGTTTTGGTCCAAGTAGAAAATGGAATTGAACATCCAATCTATTATTTGATTCATAATCTCAATGATATGGAAGTTAAGTATTTGTACATAGAAAATCTTGCCTTGTAAGCTGTTCAAGATGTCCAAAGATTTTGCCACTATATCCTTCTCCGAAAGACCACTCTCGTTTTGGATTGCAACCCCATGAATTATATCTTATCACGTCAATTTCTGGGGGGAAAATATTCAGAATGGATTGTCATTTTGCAGGAATTTTATTCGGAATTCATCGAATCCAAGTCAAATAAGTCTTTAGTTTTGGCCGAGCTTCTCTGTGACCTTCCCTCTGATAATATTGCAACTACATTGGAACCATCAATTACTAATGAGTCTCTATTTCTGATCAGATCATCTGATCCTTGGTACGTTGATTTCATCATTTATCTCCAAACTCAAACTTTTTGGTCTGATACCTCTCACTTTGAACAACGACGTATTCGATACCAAGCCAAATATTATCTGATCGTTGGCGATACACTTTATCGTCGTGGTGTCGATATTATTTTAAGAAGGTGCCTCACTCATGAGGAGCCTAAAAAGGTTTTAAATGATTGTCATGTTGGGGCTTGTGGTGGATATTTATCTGGATATGCTACCGTAAAGAAGATACTCCACATTGGTTACATTTGGCCTACAATATTTCACGACAGCATCCTCATGGTCAGAAGTTGTCATACGTGCCAGATGTTTTATCATAAAATCTACAAACCGCCAGTTCCAATGCATCCTGTTGTCTTTGTGGGACCATTTTAGAAATGGGGTATTGACTTCATGACCTGTAACCCTCATTTGTCCAGGGGGCATGGTTATATTATTGTCGCAGTCGACTACTTTACCAAATGGGCCAAAGCGATGCCTACATTCAATAACACAGGATAGATAGCTGCATTGTTTTGTTTTTCTTTAATCATGTTATTGCATGGTTTTGGGTCCCATAGGCTATAGTTATAGATCATGGGAAGAATTTTCAAAACCAGATGATGATTGAATTAACTGCCAAGTTAAGATTTTCACATGATAATTCTACTCCTTATTATCCACAATCAAATGGATAAGTTGAGGCTATCAACAAGATTATTAAACGTATGCTTCAACTAATAATAAGAGCTCATAAAATAAATTGGAATTTTATCCTGTACTCGGTCTTGTGGGCGTACCAAACCTTGGTGATAAATGCAATTGGATTTACTCCCTTTCAATTGGTGTATGGTCTGGAAGCTATCTTTCCAATCCAATGTGAAATACCGTTGTTAAAACTCGCAATCGACCTATTACCTGACACCTCAGAAGAAGAAGTGCGTCTTTTTAATCTCATCCATATTGATGAAATTATTCGTGAAGCCCAATTGTCCAACGAAGCACATAAGAGACATATAAAGGCACAATATGACAAAAATGTCTAGCCTCGCATTTTCTTAGAGGGTGACTTGGTCATACTTTATGATCAAGAAGTTGATGTAATAGGTATAAGAGAATTTGATCCATTATGGCATGGACCTATATTGTCAAAAGAGTTCTTTCTAAGGGTTCCTATGAGTTAGTTGATTACGATGGAATTATGTTGGCGCAGCTCAGAAATGGGTTGTATCTAAAGCATTACTATGCTTAATCATGAGCGTAGTAATTTTTTGTATTATATTGTATATATGCTCTTGATTTGCATTCACTATCTCAATTTTCTTTTTAGAGTTTTCTTGATGTTAGTAATCCACTTTAAATTTCATTGTAGATGTCTGAATCTTCAAAAAAATTTGTTGGATATGTTGATAGTGCTAGTCATAGTACGCAGAATCTATCCTCTGCAGCGTGGGCTAATTTCCCTCTGAATGGCGAGTTAGTGAGTTTTCAAGGGATTTCTATTGGTAGATCGATGAAAAATATCCCTGAGTATAGAAAGTTGATCGAACTTCTCTCTGATGCCATTTCATTTGGTATTAACCGCATCATCATAAGGTTAGACTCAAAACCTGTGGTATTACAACTTACTAGTGTTTGTAGTGTTAGAAATCCAACACTGCATCGATTTTTCCTAAGAGTTCGAATTTTGGAAAGACACTTTTATTTTATTCAATATCAACATATTTTCAGACTGATTCTTTATCTAATCAAGTTTTAGAATATAAATTTGCAACATAAGTAAATAAAACATTTACATCATTGAATAAGATTGCACAATAAACATAGGAAAACATTGAAATCAAATAGATAGATAGTTATAGTTTTTTACAAAAAAATTCCCAAGACACATTGGTCATCTGACCTCAAAATGTATGCAAAATGTCAAAACTAAACTAGTGATGCTCGTGGTAACATGCTATAAATCTGGCTATCCTACGTAGTAACCGCATCCAACGGTTAGGAATAGCTATAGTGTGATGTTGTATTTGTATGGGTAACTCTTTGATCTGGCAATCCAAAATCCCAAAGGTCAACCCCTCTATGTGTTACCAAAGCTCAACCAAAGTCTTAGCCATATCAATATCCTGAATGAATACTCTCCCGACAACCCTCTCTACTGACTCATATGCTACATGCTCTGGTTCCTCCATCAATTGAACTCAAAAAACATCTTCATTACATCAAAAAATTATTTTAGTCTTGGGAAAACATCAAAAATGAAAAAAAATTATATAAACCTTAAAAAATAAAAAACATGGTCAAAATATTCTTACCAATTGCACCCCACTGAGCACCTTTTAGTAAATCTTAATCTGGATCTCCTCGGAAATCAATGCCTGTGTATGCATACTCATCGATGGCGACAATTTGTCACTGGAACTAGGCAAAGAACGTAGATGAGAACATAATGGTCGATTGGACTGTATGCATACCCATTAGTTCTACCCATCTCTGCATCCTCAGATCTCTAGGATTAGACACATACAGTGTCACATGTTGTGGTTGCATCAATGGAATTAGTTCTAAGGAAAAATATATGAGGATCGAACCATAACTAAAATTATTTCTCCTTCCTCCCTTTTCCTTGTTCAGTTGTTCTTTTATCTAAGAAAGTATAGCTTCAGACCAGTTGAAGATTGTTTTCTCCATACACTCTAGCGCGTACAGCATATACGATCTATTCGCTACATGTAGTGTAACAATGCCAACAAGTTTTTCAATCGTGAAAAGGAGGGTTCTCAAAGGAAATATCTTACATCCCAGATTTTTTTCTTTCCATCTTTGCTTGGCTCTACTAACAATGTTGCAAAACATAATCTCTCACAATCTCTCCTCCAACAATAAACCCTAAGAGTGAAATAGGCAAGCCTCTCCTCGACAAACCTGTGAGAAAGTATACATCCTCTACTGTTATGGGAACCACTTGGTTCTTAATATGAAATGCCTCGATAGCTGGATCCCGTGCTTGAACTAGGAACTCCAAGAGTTCCCATTTATGCCCTCCATCCCATTTCACACTATAATCTGATGAAAACCTGAAATATAACCATAATAAATATTAGATTCCATTCAATGCAAAATATTGCGCAAATTTTGGGCATGATGCAAAAATAAAAAATGAATATTGTGCCCAACGCAACCCCATACAAGAGACAGTGCATTATATATGTAGCTGGCCTTCATTTTAACTACTATGCAATGCACTTTTTGATTTCCAAGGGTGTGTTGCCCTCTTTTGGAGCAGAATTTACCCTAGGGAACCCAAAACCAAAAAATTTGCAGTGAAAAGGAAATGAAATGATTGCTGAAGGAAAGAGAGGTTTCATGGAACTAACCTGGATCAAACGACAATGAAATCCATCCACAGAAATGATTGCAATCAACAACTAAAGTTCAGGGAAAAATCAGGTTTAGAGCTCCAAAATACAAATGGTAACTATGGAATGGTAAAAATGAATAGTAAAACACTTTTTAATATTCATTTACTTGTTTGCAAATAATATTTATTGCTATGAATATGGTTTTATTATGTTTTTATCATGAAACATATATTTTAAATCCATTTTATGTTGTTCTGAACAAGTCTTACAAATGATGAATAGATTAGTCGTGCAGATTTATTTCGAGAATGATTTGACCACAAAGCATACTTTTTATCCTTATTTTTTGAGCTTTGTGAAAAATGAAAAAGGACTTGAAGCACATTTTTATCTCCTTTTCGAGATTTGATAATAGCAAAAAAGGAACCCTTGGAGTCTTTTTTCAGCTCTTTTCAAACTTCGATAATGTGAAAATATTTCTGAGCACTTGTATTTTCGAGCTCCTAAAAGTAAATGAATTGATATCTACTCAGTATAATTTTAACCCTTTTCTAGACTGAGATAGATTATTTACGAAAAACAAATACCTTGGTCAAACATGACTAAAGAGGTTCTCTCAGATATTATTTTACACTTTTTCTGGTCTGAGCGACAACTTTGTGAAAAATTACTTATGGAGTTTTCTTTCGTCTTCCTTTTCAAACTCTCTAAATATGAAAAAGGATCGGGCTTTCACTGTCGTTAAGCTCGTTAAAACATAAAATAGCAATGGGCTTGTCAATCATGGGAAGACTCAAGTTTCATTCATCGCTAGACTCATTAAAATATTAAATAGAGATACTTTATTCTCCCGAAGGGTTGAATTATAGATCAAGAAAATGTTATCCTCCTCAAGCGTGTTAAAAAATAAAGAGGTATTGGATGAAAAATGACCGGGGAAAATTTGGGAAAGTGAAGAGAACTTTTTACGGTAGCAGGTCACTCTTGAACAAGAGACTTCACTCCATCACCGTGACTGTTTGGGTTGGGTAATGTTCTTGAGGGTTCATTCATATCTATGGTTCATCATACCTTCACTTCGGTTTTGGGTCAATCCTGCCAACTCATCTCAGTGTCGCTGATATGTTCAAGAGAAGTCATCTAATGAATACTCATCCTTCTTCAATACTCATAAACCTTCATTCTCATGACAGTCATCCCTGAACATTTCTATATCAAGTCATACTTTTGTCTCCCAAATCAGTAACTCTCGTTTTCTAATAAGGTGGCTTCCTATCGACGACAACCCATTATCCAGGAACTTCACTTAGAAATATTATATTCCAGTACCATGAGGCTTGCTATATTATCGACAAGATCCTCGCTTCTAGACTTTCAATTGATATAATTTTTTTGGCGTTCGACATCAAATCATCTATTCATGCCTTACGAAAGGTACTGCAGTACCTTGAGGGCCATTGACATCAATGGTGGTTCTATCGCATTTGTTAACAACTAACATCATTAGCTGGTAATCAAACAATGTCTTCCCATGTTTGACTACAAATCATATATTCACATGGCTAGACTTGTACCTGAATGATCAAGTGAACGAGATAAGAAGACCCCAGATCTAGTTTCAGCCATCCAAGCTGCGATTTCAGGATTTTTATACACATCATCTGTATGGTGACCTTACATACAGATCGTCATCCGAACATGGGCATATATTTGTAGCCATGTATATATTTTTGCACTATTTACATGTTGTTAGTATGAATCTTGATTCGAGGTGTACGAAAAAAGTCCACTTTAGCTGTGCATAACAAACATCCCTAACAGTAGAAATGACTACTAATATCTTCAGATACGTAGTTTGATGATCAAGACAAATGCTGCAAAAATCTAGATCTATGCATTAGAAGACATTAAATAGTAGAAAAATAATATTTACTCCATAGATCCAATAGACAAGACAAGAATATATACAATAAAATTTTATATTAAGGGCACCTGGGAGGAAAACACAAGAGGGTGTTCCCTGTTCTCCTCAATGGGATGGGTTCTTGTAAGTCCTCAGCACTTTAGATTTAGAATTCCTCTCTCTTGATGGTGTAGAAAAATCAGACAAAAATGGAAAAGTATGTCTATGATTATGGATCAATAGCCAGACAAAGTGTTGAGATCCAGAGTGATCTTTAGGCAACAAAAGGTGACAAATGAATGGGAAAACCCTTCTATTTATAACAAAATATTGAGTTAGTCTAGAGATTGGTGCATAGTTAAAATATTATTAACCAAATCTAGATCCAACTTTTATGGAATATTTTATTATATTTGTTGGAGCAAAAAGGAATTTGACTTGAGTCAAATCCCCTTATTTGTAAATAATAAATAAATAAATGATTTATTTATTATTTTAAGGATATGGTCGAGTAATAATCAAATAAATAATGATTTACTTAATTATTTAATGGTGAATTAGTCATATTTAACAAAGAATATTATTTAAATAAGATTTAAACAATTATTATTAGAAAATAGTAAGATAAATAATGATTTATCTAATTAATTTCCTTGTTTTGGGTTAAATATAACGAGAAATATTAATTAAACTATTGTTTAACTAATTATTTCTTGAGGAAAATCAAAGAAATGTATATTTATTTAATATTTCATTATGGGTTTTCCTGTTTAGACCATAAACAACTTAATAAAGGTGGTTTACTAATTTAGTTTTCATAGTGAATGCGATTTTACTTGGGGTAAAATTGGTCTTACTTGGTGTACTTAGGTCCATCTAATAACAATGGATTAGATGACCAAAAAATGGAGTAACAGATTGCCCCCTAGCGTGCGAGCATTAGGAGCTAATCGTATGACTAAAGTATGTTGTAAGAGGTCAATCACTAGACAAAAAAGGGGAATTTAAAGAGAGAGGATTGTAAGGTAGACCAAAGTACTGAAAGAACTAGACCCTGAGGATGTAACTTGCAGGTGCGACAAATATTTTTGATGAGTGAGTACTTGCTATAGGCGGCGGGGGAGGCATACCTATGCTCGCCGAGGCAATAGTACAAACAATAAAGCGCCCAGAAAACCACGGAACGCAATAATAAAGCATATGCTGGCATAAACATTAGCCATATAAATAACATGATAATGAATCCCACATACATATTGTGCCTGGGATAATAGCCAGGGCTTGTACAATAATATCTGAGTACATGAGATATAAATACAACCCAGATGCCCCTGAACATAGTAGATGGCTCTGAAAATCTGACTAATACATGCAAAAAAAAGGCACTACAAGTGGCTGAAGGCCAACATCATCAAATGTATGGAGCTGCATCAAAGGCTGAAATGAAGAGGTTGTCCGAGTGTGTGGGGGGCTACTTGTAGGGCCACCCCCTCATGAGGGCTGAGACATCTCACACACACCTAGGAATCATCGATGTCAACTGTTTCATCATTGAACCATCGAGTCTACGGATCTCGATCATGCTAGAAAGAGCCGGAGCTGAAAAAAATCAAGTCAAAGGGAAAGAAGGAGTCCCTTTGCCTCATCGGAGGCACCAAACAAGAGTGGAATTTGGAACCAAGGTACACTGCCCTCTAGACCTATCTTCTGGAATGAATGAGCTGATGTCAACAGAAGGAGATCCGCCATAGGTGAGACAATAAGGGATCCTCAAGTAAGGCATGAGAGAAAATAGTAGAGTGACTGACAGACTAACACCAATGATGATGATGAAATGGGGGAGTCTGAGTAGCGAACGGAAGGCTTCCCTTGTTAGAGCATAAATGGCATGGATGACCTGGCAGCGACTGGTGAAATATTATGAGGGATAGGGGACAGTGGAACTGGAGGTCATAATGTGTGACACAAGAGAGGGACCAAGTAATGAAGGATGAAGGACTATAGCGATATAGACTCCATGAAAGCTATGATGACTCAACTCGGATGCTCTAAACAAGGGTGACTTGATGGTGCTAACACACAAAAAACGGGTCCAATGGGGACCCTAAAAGCATGAGTACAATATGGTAGCTCATGACGAAAGTCGACACGAGCATGGACAAGTATGGAGGCAACATGATGACCCTGGCACAAGTGTTGCAACTAAAGAAATTCGGTTTTGAGGAAGGGTGAAGTGGCGCTTCTTGGACAAAATGTGTCCTGGTGAAGTATCGAATCACAAAAGGCTAATAGATAACCCTTTGAGGGCTTGGTGAGATCATTCTAGTGGTATAGAATATTCGTCAAACTGAGCTACAGTTTTACTACAAAAAGGGAAAGAAAAAACAAGAGTTTTCTTTTAATAAGGCATTTTCCTTCCAAATTCACTCATGTGCAGGTGGAGTTGTGGTGAATGTATTGAGGAGAGGACGCCTTAAATCTTGTGGTGATTGTAGCAGACAAACCAACCATTGAAATTTGATATCCATCAGTTGTAGGTAAGATGCCTAATCCTACTCTTTCATTTCATTAGGTTGAAAGTTCAATTTAGGTGCCCAAAGCTCATGAACATGCCAGGTCAAACTTTGTGGTGTCTGCTCTGCGACCTGGGTAACAGGTTTTGGGAAAAAAACTACGACTTGTCCCAGGAAATGTCCTGAACAGTGCGACCTGTCATAGAAAGGGGTTTTCAGTGCTGTTTTGGGTTGAGATCTGGGATTTTTATGGTTGGGGGGCATAGGTTCCCCCAAGCATGTTGTGGACATGCCAAAATGTATTTAGAAAAAGGGAAATCTAAACAAATTTTAATGATGTGGTGCACCATTTGTTTTCGGTATGGTTATGCAGTTTGAGAAAGGAAATAGATGATTAAAAATCTCTTTTGGTACTGCATATATGAATCAAATGGACTTTAAGTTTCTGGGTTGGAATACATGGTGTTGCTATCCCAAAGGTAGGACTTGGGGATAATAAACTGATGTTCTCCCAGAAAATTCATAGTTTGGTCAACCACAATGTCTATGAGACTAGGTTGCTAATGTAATATGAAGGAATGATGAGGGCTATCATCCCTGGAGTGATCTGAAGTGATATGGGACTCTATATATTCTTCTAAATGTGGAAGAATAATTGGACTAGAGTCGACACAAATAGATTCACTAGGATAGTTGTGGAGAATTGCTTCTCCTGGTCTCTCAAATATGGGTGCCCCCTTACCCAAATATTGGGTGTCAATGTAATGGCTACAAGGTGCATGTGGTTCGAATGCATGAGTTCGATGTAAGGGGGGGTAGATAAAGTTAGGGGTGGTGGCTGCTTCCACAATGTCCTCATCATAATAGAGGGTGGGGTGACTGGTGAAAGAAATACCATCTAACGTGGTAAAGCTACCTGACTCATCATCTTGAGAAGAGAGGCTCACATGTGCATCGTCACAAGTGGTGACAGACGAATAATAAGATAAAGGATCTACCGATGTTGAGCCCAGGGTGATCGCTGAAGGGATGTCAAGCGAAACATCAGGGGAAGTCTCCAAGGGGACTTCTACCGAGGGTCTCATAGATGACGATAGGTAGAAAATGGTGGGCGAAGACTCCGTCATCTCGACATCAGGAGGTGTTGCATTGAAAATTGTCACCTTGACATTTTTCTATCTGTATGAGCTCATTATCACTCACACTTTCCTCCTTTTCAAGTCTAAAACATTAATTCCTCATGTCAAGCCTTAAAAATAAGAGAAAATCTCTCAAAAATTTCTAAAACTCTGGTATCGCACTTTCTCTATGTCTTACCTGTGGTCCCACACCTAATGGTCATGTCTCCTGCGTACCTGATTGCACTTTCTCTGTGTTAAGGGTGCAGACCCCTGTAGAAGATTAAAAGGGTGCAAGTAAACTAAAAAATCTCACTTTCAGTCATTTCTAGAAGCTTCTGGAAGGAATCTTGCGTTGGAAAATCCGCTCTTTTCAGGTTCATGTATCCCATGCCTTAATGAGCTAACCCCTTGATGTGAGGAGCTTATCCCTTTGAAGGAGGATTCTATCCCATCATAGGTGGAACTGTAGCCTCCTCTTTTGCACTATAAAAGAGGCATTGGGCAGCCTCAAAGGGAGTTCAGGCTTTAGTGTTATTGGAGGTAAAGTGCTGTTGGAACATAGACTCCTTTAGCTGAGATTTTATGAGGAAACATTACATACTTGTATGTATCTCTGTTGGAAGAATGCAAGGCTTGTTGGATTAAATGAAATTCTTGCTTTGGACCCTAGGAAGACCTGTTCAACATCAAGGATGAAAAGTTTGTAACGTTATTCTACTATTTCAAAGTTAATACAAATAAGTTTGTTTTTTTCAATAAGCTGTCATTTGATTGTTTATTTTATGGATTCCTTGATCACCATAATAGATATGATTTATGAATATATGCTATGCAGGTGCTATTTGATGTTTGTTTGTTTGTGATTGCAGATCTTCGAAGATAACTCTTTTGGGTGACTGAAGGATGACTACTACAAACAAGCGTTGGATCAAGGTAGGATCGTAACACCTTTGTAGCATTTACTTATAAATCGTGATATATCTAGAGAAAGATAGATTTAATTGCTTGTTTGTTGCTAGACTATCTTCTGATACTAGGGAGATCGATCTTGTCTGCAAGATCAATTTATCTGGCCAACAAATTCCCGAAACACACTTCTATGCTATGATATATCATTATTACCGGCTATCTTGTGTAGCATGTTATTGAATGTTGTGTAATTTATTATTTTTATTATTGCAAATTTCTATTTATCATACTATAAGAAACTGCATCTGCTAATTTATTTAAATTTCTTGGAATATGCTGATATTCAATGTAATCAAATTCACGTTCCAAGAGACGAACTCTAAAAAATAACCGTAATAACATTGGATTTCTAATGGCATAAACCCTGTTAAGTTGTAATACAACGAGTTCAGAATCCAACCTAATAATCTAACTCCAAATTCCAAACGATATGGATTCAAATAATAACTCATTCACTGCAATATACTCTACAATTTTATTCATTGTTTGACCGAGGCTTACCCCATGCATAGATACTAACTCATCAAAGGGTGAATAGATAACCCAAGTTGCGAAAGAAATGTTCTGTGTACTATGACAAACACCATCAACAAAACCAATGTATGTTTGAAGAGACGTTGACATCTGCAATATGAAGAGTAAAACTCAGATAAGAAGAAATATTGATAAGAGCACACTCTAGCCTAGGCACTCTTTTTTAATCTAAGACACACCATCTGAAAAAAAAAAAAAAAAAAAAAAAAAAACTAATCTAACAAAAATCTCCACACAGAATTTAAGCATAACATCTCTTCAGATAAAGCCCATTTCTGGGTTTATCTAAAGAGACACTGTCAAAATCTATCAGTTCATAGGCCCCTCTTTCCAGCTTTCGCTTAACAATGTAAGGACCATGCCACATAGGTACAAATTTTCCAGCCCCTAGCTTATCGTTTGCTTGATCGTATACTAAAACTAGGTCTCCTTCTAAAAAGTTGCGAGGTGTAACATTTCTGTCGTACTGATCTTTCATTCATTTTGCATGAGTCTCATTTGCTAACGCAACAGTGCGTCAATTCTCATCTAGCTGAGCTAAGAACAAAATTTTTTTCTCTTCTTCAAAAGTAGCTGGGAGTAATTCTATGGCTAATTGTAATGATGGAATTTCTCATTCAATAGGTAACACAGCTTCTAAACCGTAAACCAGTTGAAAAGGAGTGAAACCAGTTGATGTTTTTACTGAGGTCTGATATGCCCAAAGTGATGAAAATAGCATGGTATTCCAATTCGACTTATGAATACCAATAATTCGTTTGATCATAGTGACTAAAAATTTATTGATAGCTTCAACCAGACCATTAGCCTGCGGGTAATATGGAGTAGAACTATCGTGGCATAGGCCAAGTTGATCTGTCAGATCAGTCATCATGATATTTTGAAAATGACTTCCATGATTCGTAATGATAGCTTGACGAACACCGAATCTAGTAGTTATATGATTGAACACGAAAGTTGCAGTAGTCTTGACGTCTATCAAAAATGTAGGCATCGCCTCAACCCACTTAGTAAAATAATCTACCGCTAAGATAATATACGCATGCCCCCCAGCCGAGTGAGGGTTACATGTAATAAATTCAATGCCCCACTTTTCAAAAGGATTGACAAAAAATATAGGGTGAAAAGGAGTGGGTGTTGCACGCATTTTACGATCAAAGATCTGACAATTGTGGCATTTCCAGATTGCATAGATATAATCTTTGAATAAGGACGACCAGAAATAACTAGCACGCAATATCCTTTGGGTTGTGGCATACCCAGACATATGACCGCCACATGCTCCAGAATGACATTCATTCAGAACCTTCTCAGCTTCTTCATGAGTAAGGCAACGTCAGAAAACAAAATCCTCTCCACGACGATAGAGTGTATCACCAATAATATTGTATTGTTGGGATTGGAAATGTATTTTCCATCGCTGAGATCATGAGATTTGAGGACGAAAAGATTGGGTTTGGAGATAAACAATAATATCCCCATACCAAGTATTAAGAGTACTGATAAGAAACAAGGATTCATCCACAATGCGCTGCTCTGCCACAGTTTCAGTGTCAATACACAGGAAATCACACATCAGTTTAGCAAAAACCAAAGACTTGTTTGCCTTGGATTTTTCAAATTCCAAGTCAAATTCCTGCAAGATAACTATCCATTTGGAATACTTGCCCCCTAGCAATTGTTTGGTCAAGATATACATCATGGGGTTACAGTCAAAAATCACTGTGGTTTTGCGTAATAAGATGTAGTGACAAAATATTTGCACAACTTGGACAGCTGCCAAGGCCAATTTCTCCACATGTGAATATTTTATCTCAGTCGGATGCATATTTCGACTAATATAGTAAATCACATGTTCATTTTTGAATTCATCTTCCTGAACTAAAACCATCCCAATGGTGGAATGAGAAGCGGCGAGGTACAAAAAATAATCCTGGTTGTAATTGGGAGGATGCAATAATGGTGCATGGGTCAACGCTTGTTTGAGTGCATCAAAAGATAGATCAGTGATCTCATCCCAAAAGAATGGAACGTTTTGTTTTAACAACCTGGTAAAACCCTTTGTTAACTCAGCGTAGTTAGGAATGAAACAACGTAAAAAGTTTGCTTTCCATTGCAAACTTTGGAGTTGGCGAAGAGTCTAAGGAGGAGGTAGATTGATGATAGCTTCAAACTTCAATGGATCGACATGAATGCCTGCTTTTGAAATGAAAAATCCTAGTAAGCGACCTGATTCTACACAAAAAAAACATTTGTGTGGATTCATCCGAATTCGATAATGCCTACATCTCATAAAGATAGCTCATAAATGAGTGAGATGATTGGCTCTATGCGATGAATGGGCAGGTAAATCATCAATATAAGGCTGCATAATGTGCTTGATGTCATGAAATGCGTAAGACATTGCCCTTTGAAAATTTTCCCCAGCATTCTTCAATACAAAGGGTAGTTTGCAATAAGAAAATGTTCCCCATGGACAAATGAAAGTTTTTTTAGGTTGATCAGCAGGGAGTATGTTGATTTGATTGTAACCAGAAAAACCATCCACAAAGGATAAAATTTCAGTACCGGAAAAATCATCATTCATTTGATCGATATAAGGGGTTGGATAATTGTCTTTAGGAAAAGCTCAATTAATATCCATATAGTCGATACATACTCTTATCGTTCTTTGTTTTTTGTTGACATGAACAATATTCCATACCCAATCGGTTAAATGAATTGGATAAATAAATCTTGCACAAAGTAATTTCTCAACTTCATGTTTGATAGCAACAAATTTTCTCGGATGTATTTGACGTAAGCGTTGTCAGACAGGTTTAGTATCCAGGTAAGGCTTAATTTCATGGACAACAATTGACGGATCGATTCTTGGAATTTATTCATATGAACAAGCAAACACGTCAAGGAACTCTTGAAATAGGGCTTTATAAGTTTGGATTTCATCGTCCATACAGGAAGCACCTATATGAATGTTTTCAAAAATTCCTGGTTTAGCTTAAATGTCAATAGGAACCATTGGAGAGATATTTTCCAAATTTAACTCAGAAGCAGAATGTTGCAATGGATTCTCTGGTTATTTGACATAATCAGTAGTAAAAATAGAAGAGAGAATTTTCAAAATAATCAAGCTCAAGTAAAAACGAAGATCGGTGATGTAGATCTTCCCATGGTAAATCATCAACAGACAAGAGTTCACAAATCTGCTCATTAGTATGAACAAGATCAGGAAATTTTGTTGTAGCTGAGTTAGATATAGAAAGTGATTCCTCATGGATCACATTCATTGGATCAGTTTCGGTTGAAGAAGGATCAGAAAATGACTGTACAACCTGATATGCAATTTCAAAGGGACTCAAAGGCATCGTGCCATCAAATGAATCCACCTCGAAATTGGAAGGTACGATCCAAGGATCATCAAAAGTAACAGTATTCGATGAAATCATATGAATATTTGTGATAGGAGGCGATACATTAGGAGCAGGGATGGAAAAGGTTCCCCGTAAACTAGAATCTTTATTCAAACCTACGTCGACATCCTTGTAAGGGATAGTCATTTTACCGATGTGCTGGACACTATCTGTAGAGGCTGGATCGGATGAAAAATAATTCAGATGGTCTATTGTAACGATCTTTCCTTTATGTGGAAACTTGATAAGCCGAAACACCGATGAAACAACGGCAGTTATAGCATAAGACCAACTGCGACCCACAAGAAGGTTGTAATCTAAAGGGGCATCAACCACTTCCATATTGAGATTTACGGTTTTTCCTTCTACCTCTATAGGTAAATTCTGCAAAATACCAAAAGGATGGAACCCTCGGCCATCAAAATATTTTAGAATTGTCGGAGATTGATTGATTGTGGGAGAACCAAGCGATTTCCAAAATTGGATCGACATAATACAAGTAGAATCCCCTTCATCAATTACAGTACGAAAACAAGGTCTATTTTTGACAAATACAGGAATCTAGAAAGCCATTTGATGGGGTAGGCGGGGTGTACTATTCTCTAAATAAAATATTATTAGGTTCGAATCTTGAATATCGACAGCTCCTATGGCAGACAATAGTAATTTACGCTGTGCTGGGCACGATTGCAACACTTCCAAAGCCGACATTAATGAAGGGGAAATAGCTAAGTCCTCAACAATGTTGTAATTATGAGCAGCTCTCGCATGTGGATTGAAAGCTGATTTACGAAGTACACCTTTAGTATGCAGTTTTATTACTAAGTCCGAGTTGGGTTTCTCGATCTGTAGTAGATTGGAAACAGGAGGAGGTGTAGTTGATGTGTTTGAATTAGAAGATTCTGCTTCTTTACCACCAACAAGATTTTTACTACCATAATCTTGTGATCGCGTCGCAATAATAATATGAGACATCATCAGAATGGGTTCTTCTGAGATGTTCGAGGAAGAACCAATCATCTTACTATCTTGAGTAGGAAAAGGATCCTTCAAAACAACATGTGTTTGAAAACCTTTAACGAATTTTGAAACCTATGCTCGATGAGGGCATTCTTTGGTAAAATGATCCTTGTCGCAAATGAAACAAGGATAGAAAGGTTTGCGTTTTTCGTCAGTAGATTCATTTTTACCTGTTTTATCTTTTGAATTTTGTTTTTTTTATTCTTCCCCTTCCTTTTACTGCCATATTTAGATTTGATTGTAGATGACTCTACGACATGGATTTCGGCAAAAACTTCAGCAGAAGAATCTCCTCTCAGGGAATCAGGTAAAGTTATTATAGGAGAAGAATTATTTGAAGAATTCTTCTTGATTTTAGTACTAAATAAACCAATCATACCATCAACGGCATGATACCCTGAAGGAGTTGTAGTTATTTGACCGTGTTTTGTAAGATAAATTATTTTTTCATGTAAAGTACTTGACTTCATATAAAAAAGGTCAAGGTACTGAGCCTGAGGAACGAATTTCTATTCAGTAACAACTCCTCCCTTAGCTAAATATTCAGTGATTTTAGGTAATAATGATTTAATGAACCATTCTGCGAAAATTTTATCCGGAATGAAAATTTTCACTAAACGCCTCCTACGTCGCCATTCATGAATATGATCAGAAATATACATGGACGTAGATTGTTTTAGTAAAGTCAATAGTTCCGTGCCATTGTCGTATCTGACAAGCAACTGAAAATGAGTTAAGAAATTAGTTTCTAACTGATTGAAATTATTAAAAGAGCCTTGTGGTAACTCAATGTACCATTTGGCAGCAAGACCAATAAGAGTTCATTGAAAAAGGTGTAACCGAATTGAATCATCAATTATCGAATTAGATGCACACCAGAGGTGATAAGTCATAACGTGATTTGATGGATCCTCTCCTGATTTACCCTCGAATTTTGGTATATCACTTGGCAACTTATTAGGCATTGGCAGCCAATACGGAAGATTGTAAATAGGATTGTTCGTGAGGTGCAACAAATCAGGTAAATCCAAAGTTGCAATAAATGGTAACTGACGGTTAGGGTCACAAAAACCTTGAGTAATGAGACCAGTTCTGGGAGGAGGATATTCGGGATAACTCAGAATCGGATTTGCATTAGGAATGATATAACCTCCCAGAAAACCAGGATTAACCGGACCAAATTGGGGTTGTTGAGGCTGTTGATAAGTATAGCCAGGATATGGTTGATACTGATAAACTGGGTTTTGTGCAACGGGGCTGAATTGATACTGTCCCTGGTATGGTTGATATGTGAATTTCGGTTGACTTTTGGAAGTCGTACTTGTACCAGCCTGTCCTACAAGCATCTGGACCGAAGTCTAAACTGTAGGTCCTGACTGGGGCACAAAGACTTGAGGAATTTGCACGGATGCAGGGATAGAAGAAACCAGAGCTACAAATACTCTAGAAACAGATATTTTAGGTTGAACAGATGTTGCAGTAGTTGCAGCAGTTTGAGGCAGAGTCTGAGGTGTACTAGTCCCAGGCTCCTAAACAGATTCAGGTGTAGGGACTTGAACAGTAGGCTGGACAGGTTGTTGGGTTGGACCAGAAACCAAAGGTTGTCCAGGTTGATTAGGTAACTGCACATTAGGTTATGTATTCTATTGAATTTGAGATGGATTCCACACCATGTTCATTCTGGGGTATTTTCCCATAGAAGGTTGTGCATATGAAGGACCATAGCCTGGTTGAACATAGGTTTGATAATTAAATGGTAAATTTCTAGCTCCTTGTACAAATGATTGACTAGAAGGTGGTTGGAAACCTTCAGTTGGGTACTGACCTTGAGGTTGATAACCCTGAGGCATGTACTAAATCTGGGGTTGATAAGGACCCTGAGGAATATATTGAGTCTGAGGTTGACCTTGGGGTATGTATTGTCCTGAAGGTTGATAACCTTGAGGTATGTACTATCCTTGAGGTTGTTCTCCAAGTAAATAATATTTTCCTACAGTTTGTCCTGGTAAACAATTACCTTGAAGTTTCTCCCCAAGTGGTAACTGACTGCCTTGAGGTTGCCCCCAAGGTGGTAACTGACTACCTTGAGGTTTCCCCCCAGGTGGTAACTAACTACCTTGAGGTTGCCCCCCAGGCGGTAACTAATTACCTTGAGGTTGAGGATTTGGGATATTACCAGACATCATAAAGATTTGTTCTGCATTCAACATTTCAGTTTTAGCTCCATTAATACCAGATGATAACATTTTTTCAATCGGTCGAGGAGTTGCTCCTGAGAAAGTACCAGAGAGAGACTGGTACCCCGAAGGAACAGAAGGACTACTATATAAAAAAAATTCTGAGGATTGGGAAAACATAGATGACTCTCCTAACATGATCGATGAAGGATAATAACCTATTGGTTTAGGATGAAAAGGAATTAGAGGTGGTGAAAAACTAAGACCTGGGTTTTCTAAAAAATCTGTCAAGGATAATTACCAAGCGTCACTTCTAAAAGGACTGTAGAATATTGATTCACGCTCCCTAAGATTCAAAGTCTATTGGTTTTTGGGAAGAGTTACATCTTCGTCTGGACCGACAAGTTCTTTAATAGATATGAGGTCAGATGGAATATTTTTAGTAATGATATTTCTTACCCTAGGTGAGCTAGGATCACTAGAAGTTGGAGTAAAAAATCTTGAATATGGTTCCAAAACAGCAGGTTCAATGTCAGGCTCATAAATTTTAGGTTCTTCAGCTAATTCATTGGAAGGATAGATACTACCAGTAACTTCGGAAAATGAAATTGGCTCTTGAATATGCTCTGTTGTTGGTATTTGATGATTAGGATGAACAATTATAGATGAATCTCTAGCTTCTGTTGATCTAATTCTACTATCACTAGGTGATACTAGAGCTTGCAACCCTTCAAGTTGACTTGGTGTATACTCAGGGGGATTCCCCTAAATTCTACAGGACTGTCTCAGTAATTCTATCATGATTGAATATTAATTAATTACACACAAACAAATAAAATTTCAATAAAAACACCTAAAGTCTCTAAACGAACAAACAACTGAATCACACGCCTAAAAAAAATCTAAGAGTTCAAACCACACACAAATAGTAACTTCCTGTACTAAAAACACTAGTTGGTGATGAAATCCAACTTAGTAAAAGTTTAATACAGAAAAAGCAGTCGAAACAGTTACCCCGACAATCTGCTTAATGAAACAGACTGGCACAAGTTTCTTCACAAAACCATCTCAAGTGAAGAGAACCCCCCAGAAAGTACAAGTGAGTCTAGTCGACGTCTGCTCTAGATACAGTGAGATCTTTCCTTCACCGTCACCTTAGGAAATATTCTTAATTTTATGGACACTAAGGTTACCAACAGCAACAAATACAACTGGGGGAACAGTCTACGATCTGATTCTACGAGCAAGGGCAAAGTAACAAACCTCAATCCCCTTGAAGGCTCCTCGACATGGTCAATCCGAGGTTTACCAATAAAAAACCCCAGGCTCCTCAACAATGGTTAATCTGAGGTTTACCATTTGTAATGCGTACAGATCTTCTATCTTTCCCAATGAAACATAATTGATTGTCTCAAGGGTTTAGACATGATATCCTGACTAACTCCTTTAAGAGAAGCTTCCCAGAATGTACCAATTACAATTGGATTTATTTCCTACCACAAAATATATCTACTTGTTTGTTTTTACTATCTTGGAGAGATAATTACTCCCTATTCCAAGATACTAGCCTAAGCTATATTGGTGATAAGAGCCCCAGAAATAGAAAAAATTACTAGATCAATTTTAATTAAGCATTGTTTTTATGGGCCGTTTCTTTAAGTCAATAGGTATGGAAATGACACTTTGATGGTGTGAAGACTCCACTCCAAACATACTAAAAAATTCACCTAAAGTTATAAGCAATTCGTTTTTCTTTCAATGAAATCTAGCTAAAGAAAGAGTTTGAGAAATGCAATTTCTTAAGAGACAACTCTTTCTTTCAACATGAAGAATAAATGAAAAGAAAATATTTTTGTTTTTCAATAAGAACTCAAAAAAAGAAAAAAAATCAATTCTCACAATAAATCCCTTTCACTTTCAAAACTCGAAACTACAAAAAACAACTTTTCTTTCAAAAGAGATCTACAAGTTCTAGAAAAGCACTCAAAACTACGAAAAACTAATTTTTGAGATCTAAAAACTTTGAAAATTTAATTGAATAAAAGCTTCAAATTTTTTTGAGAATGTTTTTCTTAATTGTTCAGTAAACTAAGGATTCATTTGCACAAAATAACAAACAAATCAAAAAAAACATCCAGATATGTTTTCTTTTGTAAAAATGAAATTCAGAACTTATAACAAAGTTTGTTCAAAGATTTGCAAAGAGAAAACTAGAGCTATTCCTCAAAAAGGATGGATTTCACAACCAAGTTAGACTCATCAAGAAGATAAAAATACACCAGTGTGATCTAAGGTATTTCAGGCTTCTAATCTTTGAGTCACTACAGAGACAAAGTGAAAACCACTCCAAGTATGCAAAACTTTTAGAAAATCACCCAAAACAAAAATACTATTGGAACTCACTCACAAGAAATTTTTGAAAAGAAAAATATAGATCTGGGTAGACAGTAAGAGTCCTAAATCAAATCTAAACTTAAAATGGAAGAATAAATCGTGAGATTTCAAAAATTTTAACAGGGTCTGCATGCCCTAGAGGCAACAGGTGCGGTCCCGCATTGGTTACTTAAGGAAAGTGCGAAGATGCCTACACTATGTGTGACGATAAATTTTTGTCCCCGGAAAAAATAAATAAAAACAAAAAATACTTCAAAAATTTTCAAAGAAAATTAAACCTAAGCTACCCAAGTGAGTATACATCAATCAAAAACTAGAAAAAATCATTTTCTCAAGTCAAAACAAAAGAAAACCAAAAATAAAAAGCCATTCCCTTGTGGAGTCACCAATTTGTTGGCTGGATAAATCAATATTGTGGACAAGATCGATATCGATAGTATTAGAAGATAGTCTAGCAACAAACAGATAATTAAATCTATCTTTCTCTAGATATATCAAAATTTATAAGTAAATGCTACAAAGGTGTTACGATTCTACCTTGATCCAACGCTTGTTTGTAGTAGTCGTCCTTCAGTCACCCAAAAGAGTTATCTTCGGAGATCTACAATCACAAACAAACAAACATCAAATAGCACCTGCATAGCATATATTCACAAATCATATCTACTATGGTGATCAAGGAATCCATAAAATAAACAATCAAATGACAGCTTATTGAGAAAAACAAACTTATTTGTATTAACTTTGAAATATTAGAAGAACCTTACAACCTTTTCAGCCTTGATGTTGAACAGGTCTTCTTGGGGTCCGAAGCAGTAATTTACTTTACTCCGAAAAGCCTTACACTCTTCCAACCGAGATACATACAGGTATGTAATATTTCCTCATAAAATCTCAGCTAAAGGAGTCTAAGTTCCAACATCACTTTCCCTCAAATAACACTAAAGCTTGAACTCTCTTTGAGGCTACCCAATGCCTCTTTTTATAGTGCAAAAGAGGAGGTTACAGTTCCACCTATGAAGGGATAGATCCTCCTTCAAATGGATAATCTCCTCACATCAAGGGGTTATCTCCTTAAGGCATGGGATACATGAACCTGAAAAGAGCGGATTTGCCACCGCAAGATTCCTTCCAGAAGCTTCTAGAAATGACTGAAAGTGAGCTTTTTGAGTTTACTTGCACCCTTTTAATATTTTACAGGGGCTTGCACCCTTAACACAGAGAAAGTGCAGTCAGGTACGCAGGAGACATGACCATTAGGTGCGGGACCACAGGTAAGACAAAGAGAAAGTGCGATACCAGAGTTTTAGAGATTTTTGAGAGCTTTCTCTTAATTTTAAGGCTTGACATGAGGAACTGATGTTTTAGACTTGAAAAGTAGGAAAGTATGAGTGATAATGAGCTCATAAAAAGAGCATAATTTCAAGGTGACAATTTTCAATGCAACAGGATGGGGAATGTCAATGGGAGCATTCATGTCCTTTGGTTTTTCTGAAGCAAAACACGCAAATAAGGGAGCGGTGGACTCGTTGCGCTTGGCCTCGAATTGGCGAATCACTTCTAAAGAGGAAAGGTACTCTTCAAGGTGGGGATAGAGGTGAGTATAATGGCCATGGAAATCATACAAAGCGCAAGGGTGATTTGTGCACAAAGACTTGAGTTTAGAGACTGAATTCGGTATAGTGACATATACCTCTGGGATATTAGATTCCAAAAACGTCTCATTGACCATGGAATTAAGGTGAGGCAACTCCGGAAAATTATGGGTGGCATGGCTGGTGACATCACATAAAGTGCACTGGATGTTACGCTTTGGAGGTTGAAAAGAGGCGGGGTTTGTCGGGGCAACCTTGTCCTTTGATGCCCCCTTGCGAGCTTTGGCCTTCTTACGCAAAGTGGTCGCAATGGGAGGTGGTTCCTATTGAGGTAAATGAGGCACTGTTGTAGCAGGAGAAGTCATAGGGATCATTTTGACCGGGGTCAAATAAAGATAGGTTTGGGTTGACTAGGTGGGGTAGCGGGTGGAGGATCGAGGTACCAAATGGGAATCCCAAGGGTCAGGTTAGGAAGAGAGAGGGTGGCTATAATAGGTACTGTGTACACTCCTGGTGGGGAAGCTAGGAACAATATTTTACCAAAGGGGTAATGACCAGGCGAGACAGCTCCAAGATGGTTAAGGCTTGGAGGAACCATTCTAGGAGGGTAAGGGGGGTTATGAGTACCAGTTGAAGGTGAAGGGCGAGGAGAAGAAGGTTCATAAGGTTGATCAGAGGACATCGTGAGAATCTGGTAATCAAGGGAACCAAATGGAAGAGGTTGAGTGGCCACCTGATCTTCAGGTGGTTGGGTAGCTACAAATCCCTGTTGTGCAGCCACCTACACCTGAGGGGACGGTGACTATTGTTGCAGGGGTTGAGCAGGCGAGGGAGGCGGAGGTGATGATGCTGGAGGACCTGGAGCACCAAGATGCAGATACAGATAAGGGGGTTGGGTAATAGTGTGGTAAAAAAGAGGTTGGGACAAAAGAGGGGGCATTCCATATCCTATATATGTGCTACTGGGAGGGGAAAAAGTGCGGGAGGTGCCCCCCCCCCCCCAAGGAAAACCATAACCCATGGGAGGTTGAGCGTATGGATGAGAGAAAGCTCCAATGAACCGTCAGTGGCATGAGGTTCCCCTGGTGCGTCGGCACCATAAAGTCTGGGGAGATCAGGTAAAAAGGTATAAACATAACCTGTCTGAGCGTAGATCGGGTCATATTTTAATGCCATTTGGAAGGCAGCTTTTGCGGTTTGAGGAAAATGTGATGCGACATATTTCCCGATAGGAGGCAAGAGAGATCTAAGGAACTAGTCCATGTAGACACAGTATTCGAAGGTAGGGGATTGACATAGGCTCCTTATTCTCTGCCATTCCAGGACGTGATCAGATAGGCAGGTCGCAGATGATTGATAGAAAGAAGTCAAAAGTTCGATACCAGTGTCATAACGAAGGGTAAGCTGGAAGTAAGATAAAAAATCCCGAGCAAGAGTCACAAAGGGGGTATGAGAGGAATTGGCCTGATCAACATACTACTTAGAAGCTTCACATGTAAGCCTTCGTTGGAACAACCGAAGACAGATAGATTCATTGGTAATGGAGTTAGATGAACACCACATGTGGAAATATCGAACATGATTTGAAGGATATTCTCCAGTAAGTCCTTCAAACTTTTGGATGTTGGAAGGGAGCTTTTTCGGCATAGTAGGCCAACTAGCGTCATGGTGTATAGGGTCGTTTATCAACCGGTCCAAGTCGGGGAGGCTGAGGCCTGCCATGAAGGGGAGCAAGGGTGCAACCGGTGTAGCGTCTCTAGCGGTCCCACTAGTGGTATTCCCAGTCTGAGGGCCAGGGTGGCCACCAGCATAAGGTCCTACACCAGACATGGTGAAGGTGTCAAGGGGGGAACCGCAGGTAGAACAAGAAGGAGAACCCAAAGGACCAGAAGAAGATTTGGTGTGCAGACTCGATGGAGGAATAACTTGAATCCTATGCGGAGGAGTAAGTCTTCCTACCAGAAACTGAGGATGAAGGCCAAGAAGTGTCTGGGATAAACACCTTGGTGGTGCAATGGTGATGGCACAGACACGGTACAAAGGAAAAAGAGACCGACAAGGGCAGGGAGGTGCAGGATCAACTGATTACAATGTCGAAACAAGGGTAGAAAGGTGTAGGATCAATTGATTTCAATGTTTTAGAGTCTTTTCTTACCGATGTTAACCAAGCCCTTTTTCTCTTAGGGTGTGTGTGTAAAAGTGTGTAAATTTTAATTTTTAAACCTAGACATTTGTAGAGAAAAATAAAAAGTGTGCTGTATGGCTGTAAATAAACCTGCAAAAGACAGCATATAGGCCTGTAAAAACAGAAAATAAACAGCTAATAACGCAATAATATAAACCTAAGGAGGTGGGCCTCTCAACAACTAGTCTATAGGTGAGTAAAAAAATATTCAAAACACACTAAAGCGAAAAATAATAGATCTAAGGCCAAGAGGGATAGGGATCTAAAAGACAAAATTTGCTGGAAAGTGGTGCAGAAAAAAACAACACATCAGAGGAAAAATTGTTGTAAAAATGGTGGCGAAAGGTCATATCCTCAAGGGAAACATAGTGAACCCTAGAGGAAAACCAAAAAAAAGCTATATGAGGTGATTTGGATGATAACAAGCCGATCTGAAGTGGATATGAAGATGAGGTATTAGATCTAAAAGGATAAAAAAATGGCTGAAGGCTCGGAAATTTCAAACCTGCAACAGAAAAACACTCTTCCACAAAAAGTGGAGGGTACTGAAGCCCTAGGGGGCTAGGTTCCCACTTATTTAAGTGACACAGAACAAGTACATGTCCAAAACATGCTGAGACGGAGGTCATACAACCCTGAACAAAGGCTCAGCAAAACCCATAAAACTTTCAGAAAAATCCCTACAAAAAGTCCAAGTTGCAGGTTTTGGCCTGTTTTCAGCAGAGGTCGCACTTTTTAGGCTGTAAAGTGCGCCCTAGAGGTCCAAGTCGTAGGTTTTGGGTAGGAAAGTGCGATATGCACTTCCTTCACTCTCGGCAGCAGGTTTCAGAAAAAATTGTCCTCTGAGTTACGACTGATGTCTGTCACCTGCGCAATGGGTCGGAAAACACATGGAAGTTAGATTTTTTATCATTTTAGGGTTTTATGGGTTAAAAAAAACATCAAGAATAAGAAAAAAAATTGGCTGAAGAGAAATCCTAGGGTTTGAAGTAGATGGATATGCAAGGATTAGAAAAACGACAGCGGTCGTAATGGTAAACCTGTGTGGAGTCGCCAGTTGTTAGTATGAATCTTGATTCAAGGTGTACGAAAAAATACCACTTTAGATGCACATAACAAACAACCCTAACAACAGAAATGACTGCTAATATCTTCAGATCTATAGTTAGATGATCAAGATAAATGCCGCAAAAATCTAGATCTATGCATTAGAAGACATTAAACAGTAGAAAAATAAGATTTACTCCATAGTTCCAATAGACAAGACAAGAATATATCCAATGAAATTTTATATTAAGGGCACCTGGGAGGAAAACACAAGAGGTTTTTCCCTGTTATCCTCAATGGGATGGGTTCTTGTAAGTCCTCAGCACTTCAGATTTAGAATTCCTCTCTCTTGATGGTGTAGAAAACCCAGACCAAAAAATGGTGTAACACATGTTATTAGATAGTTTATGTGTTGAGCATGGGAATGCCTTACCTCAACAATTTATGACCAAGAGGATATATCATGATTTAATGTATTGTAAGGTTGATGTAGGTCGCCACTCCACTTCATCTCCAGCCCATCACAGTGTAAAGCATCTCAATCAAAATATTGTTATTATTATTTTGACTTCATGCTTTAGGGGGAAATTGTTATAGGTCAATTTGGGCACCATTCCCAATGACCTGGTTAACTGGACATCATCTCTATAACCAATTAATAGGGTCTATTATCCGCTATTATTTCACTTGTTACATACCCTAAGACAAAGAACAAGAAAAATCATCCATGACTTTCATTGGAAAGGTTTCCAAGATTTTAAGTTTATATTATATCATATTAGAGATCATCAACGCTGCCTCTAAAGGGCTATGTGCGTTGCATATTTAGGTAACCCCACTCAAGGGTGATTTTCAAAGCACTTCCTGACACTCATAGGTGCATTTGTCACATTGGGAGCGAAATTCTCATTGTTCCGGAATCTCCACTTGGCCAGTGCATTCTAGAAGAGTTCACATGTGACAAAATTTGAATCCATGTTTCCATTTGATACCTCTAAGACTGGGAACATGTCTTGCCTATTATTAGAAATTCATTTATTGTAAAAATACCTTCAGCTCCTCTATAAATTGAGCAGATATCTTAGTGTTTGAGAAGGAATAATTTGAGTAGAGAAATGATGGTGGAATTTCAATTGAGGAATTGATTTGAGTGACATGTTGTTGGAGAGATGTGCATTGTGATTAGGTTGGGATGCTATTGGAGATGGTGACACTAAATCAATAATTGGGTTGTAACCTCCCCTTCTATCCATTAATAAAGATTGCTGCGTACTTTCCCACATATGTATCTATATAAGCTTCTTTATTTTATATTAAGAATTCCTATCTGATGTATATGGTTCATGTTTTATTGACTTAACTGAATAAATTGAATAAAAATCTATATTATTTCTATCTTTTGATATTTTGTGTTCATCTTTGCAAGAAATATTTTGGCGATCTAGCTCAGATTTGAAGCTACAGCAAGAGCGACAGAAGGAGAATAGGAAGCACTTGGACTCCAAGTAAATTCTTTGATCTATTTTGTGTGTCTATTTACTATTAGGAAAATTAGTTTCAAAGACTTTAACTTGTTGTTCTAGATGAGCACTACATCTAGGGAAGAATTTTTATCCATAATCCTTAATTCCGCATAACACCAGCGCTAACACTAGGAGCAAAATTTCACAAATAAGGCTAAAACAACTAAAGAAAGGCTAAGAGAAACTAAAATGAAGCTTAAAGAGAAGGATAGCTTATATTTGTTGTCCGAATCTTCTTCGGTTGTTTAACCCATTACTCACAGGTGATTCAAAACTAATTTTCAGAATATTTTAATAATTTTGGTATTTTTTTTTTTTTTTGCACAAATCTGGAAATTCCCTCCTCACAGAAGCATAAGAATATTTTGCTATGCTTATTATAGGGGCATCCAAATAATGATTTTATTATATGTTTGGATTAATTTTTATGATTAAATCATATATTAGTAACCATTTTTGCATGAAGAGCTTTAATTTTGATGAAAAGGCTAAAAAACCACTCATTTTGTATGCTTCTACCACTTTTTTGGAGGCCTTGTTACACGTCTGGAGTAACCTTGGGAGAATGAAATTTTGGAGGCCTTCCCCTGGGTCATTTTAAAAAATTCAAGATGTTCTGGAAACTAGACACATAGGTTGAGTTGACCTATCTTTCAGAATTGGATTTGGACTCATAAACATGCCTTAAAAATGGTTGGAAACATCTGTTACGCTTTTGTAAAATTTTGCTACGCATCTGTCAGAAAGTGTTACACATCTGCATAGGATGACTCAAGACGCTTGTCAAGCTCAGAAAATGTCACAATATCAAGGTTTTTCTTTTCTATGAGTTGGAATTAGAGTATTTGAGTTGGTTGTTTCCTCTTATCATGAGGGAACATGTAATTTAATGTGAGGGATACACACTCCTAGTTCATAGCTCAAATTTAGGGAATGGTTTCTAACCTCCCTAGAATCTAGGAAATGAATCATCTCATGTATTTATGATGCATTTTGGATTTTATTTCGATCCTATGAGGTGTCATGGCTCATAGTTTCTATAAGTAGACTCTCCTTAGCCTTTTTTTGGGTTGGATAGTCTTATTTTTCCATGGATCAATTGTACAACCTTTTTGGAATGAAATCAAAGACAAAATTGTAGAACTTGTGTTGAGAATATTGTGGTATGCATTGGAGAATTTTTTCTTTATCTATATGTTTATTCATTCATGTTGAATAATATATTTTCCTCTTTCATATGCATGCTTCCATGTGTTTATATTGTAAGTTTATAAGCATAAAACATGTATGTTCATGATCTGTTTTATACAAGGTTTACATGATATGTATATGCTCTTATAAATGAATGAATTCACCTCAGTGCTCATTCATACTTTATATCACTTCATCCTATACTCAATTATTGATTAAGCATGCTTTCAAGCTACTTATCTAGCTTCACACATTCTCTGCAATTTGAACTTGGAATTCATACCTAATAACCCTAGACCTAGCCTTCTCATTGACATTCCTATCCAACACTTAACACATCAAACAAAAATCCTATTTACGGATCTTACATACCTAACCTAATATCAATAGATATTCAGTGAATCCATTGAATTCAAAGTGAAAATGAGATAACCCTCTCTTGTCCTGGTAGGGAAAACTACCTGACCTAAATCCTGGTCTATGGTTACCTTCCTTCAATCCCACTCTTAGCCTAGGGAAGTTAGGGGGAGTGATAATAGTACTTACCTAATTAATTGAACATATAGTACATAATTCCCAAATATATGAGTAATAAAAACAAATAATACATAATTATAAGACATGATTGGACATATATGAGTAAACACAGAAATAAAATACATAAGTATGAAACAAACAAGACAAATCATGATATGTTATTGTGTAAATAAATATATTTTTTATAAACAAAATAATACTTGGAATAATAATTTTCAACATTATGTGCTCCCTCTTCATTAACATCCATGGAAGAATGTTATTGTTGATAAAAAAAATAGGCCACACCGAGTAAATATATCTTAGCTCTCCAAATGGATTGACTCCATCAGCTGCAAATGAAAGTTTAAGATTACGATGTTCTTCTTTAAACTTTGGCCATATTTCCTCTATATTCATAAATAAAAATCCATCTAGAAGCATTCAAAGAACACCATATTGACTTCTTTTAGTTGCATGGTAATCCATAAATTGTGTTATGCTTTTGCACCTGAACAATTGTCGCAGACGTGGAATTATGGGAATATAATGAAGAACCTTGTGAGGAACCTTTTTTGTTACTTTATCGGTTTGATATCTACTCTCATCACATTTTTGGCATTTTTATTTCGACGCATGTTCTTTATAATACAGAATAGCATCATTATGGCATGCATGGATAACTTGATACTCCATTCCAATATCTTTCATAATGACATGTAAATATCGGTATGTGCGAGGTAAAACATTTGACAGTGGTAACGAAAATTCACCTAACAATATACAATACCATAAATTAGTAGTTTTGGTTAATGTAAAAATATACATATTATATCTAAATAATGTTACAAATGTTGATCGACATACTAACATTGAAAACAAAGGAAAAAAAATAATTTCTTTATCATGATGTACTACATGTAACAAAATATATCACATACCTCAGGAGCTATGTCACACATGTGTTTGACAAACCATTCACCACCTTTAAGTTGATGAGAAGCAATATAGTAGAGATAAGAGATGTTTATGGGCCTTCATAAGGAGCGTTCCCCTCTCAAGTACAACTATATCTTAACCACCAACATATGGGTCGTCGTCATCATCCCTTCCTGCAACATTATTGAATGTCTCCTGGATCAATCTATTCATCGAATATTCATCCAATGTGTTATCAGCATCATTATCTTCTTTCATAGGATCATTAGATTGATCCGATTTTATATTCACTTCATGTTGTTGAACATGCACTTGTACTACAACAACCTCTTCCTTGTCAATGAATTCCCTAGGAGCACCATACTAGACAATTACAGTTAGTAAAATAATATTAGTTAGTTATCGCAAATATTTAAATTATAGAAATGTTTACAAATATAATATAGGAAAAAAAAGACAACAAAGAGCTAGACAAAGACAACTTATCTAGTTAACTAATCATGATTTGCATATGGCTCAACTTAAAACTTACATGTTCATAATAATCAAAATAAAAATACCCTTAATGGGAATGATTCCATTGAATATATTAAAAAATCAATCTAAATAAATAGATCTAATGAGTTTAATAATATGAACATGTAGTAGTAAAAATAAATAGAAACTAGTATAGACCCATCTAACTCTGGTTCTACGAAGCATCGAGAGGGATAAAATCCCTGAAGGTGAAAAACCATTTTTTGAGGATAGGGTCGCACCTCAATGGATTTTATCTCTCTTGATGCTTCGTTGAACTGAAGTTATATGGGTCAATTGTACCTTGGGAGAAAATATCTGGCTGAAGGAGATTAGTGTAAGCCAAGACATTTATTAATAAACATGATGAGAATATTTTGTTCTTAAAACCCCAGAGATTTAATCCTTATCAGTCTCCAGTGTGATAAAAATATTCCAAGTGGCCTTCTAGTGATAAATACAAATGGAAAATATAAAACATGAAGAAGTGACAATGGAAAGTCTTTGACAATAGGTTGCCTATGTAGAATCTCTTGTTTCAAACTTGAGAAGAACAATGGCACAATTAGCAGGTGAAAAATATAATATATGAGTGAATAATTAAGGACTGTGAATCATTAAGAATTTTAACTTTAACTTAAAAAATATAAAATTAAATACCAACAGCTTCGTTACTCAATTATAAGTAAGAAATACATAGAAAGTATGATGCAACATGGAAATATGAATCATAATCAACAAATTTTGGAATCAATGTGAAAGTTTTATTCATAAAAACCTGGATATCCAATGTACAAAATTTCTTCCTCTCAGGCCAAAAACTTGGAATCTCTACAATGCCTTGATTTTCCATTTTTATTTCACCCATTAGCCTAGCTCACTAACTGTCCCAGATTTGGTTATGGAATTAAATCATGGGAAATTTCCTAACCATCTCTATTCACTAATAATAACTCCTTCTTTTAAATACATGAGATCTTCTTTTGGAATACTTTTATAAACTTAATATCATATATATATATATATAACATAATATATCTAATATTAATTTATATCCTCTATGTGTTAAAAATACAAAATGAATTTCCCTCCTTTTTATCATGATTTTGTCCATTATCATTTAAACATATATGGGAGTTTTAAATCATATGAAACGATATTTGGATCATAACGAATGATGTGTATATCGTATAGAAAATCAAAAATGGTTTTCAGAAATCTCAAACTTCCTAAGGAATCACCTCTTATAGGTTTCTGGAAATGAGAACAGTGATGCCACAATATTTATTGTCATTGATATTAGACTAAGAGGTTTTGATGAATCCACCCATGGGATCACTCGTTAGCATAAGTTTCATGTACTTTGTGCACCCGTGACTCTATTGGATATGGGCGTGAATGTTCGGGATCGTCGATTTATTTCATACCTGCAAGCTCTCTACTAAAAACATATTTTCCGTCATCCAATATGGCATATAAATAATGCCTTCCTCGACAATAAACTTAAGTAATCTATAACACGATGTACACTTTGTTATATGAATTTTTTCCTTTGTAACTTCTCTGTAATGAACAAGAACAATATGCTCATAAGACCTATCAAGCATCCAATATATTATGCGTTGGAAGTTTGGGTTATCTTCCCCATGTGCATAATTACAATGTAGAGCATCATCATTTTCAACCTTCAACTATTCATGTGCTTCAGAGCTTTGATTAAATTCTACGAATGACCCTAAAATACAGTAATAATGCTACTCAGTATAATATGGATAAACGAAAATATTATTTTTTATCCATAATCACTCTTGTATCTTCCATGGTAAATCAAGATCATAATCTTCTTGATCTTCACCTTCTACATCAACATCCTCATCAACATCTTCCTCGTCACTCTCTTCTCTTTCAACACCTTCCTCTCTGTTCATTTTCCTTCCATCCAAGGATAGATTCCAACAAAATTATCCACTGTTTAAATTTAGAAATTTTAATCATGTACTAAAATAGAATTATTTTTTTATATTTTTAAAATTTTAGTTGTGCCAGATTGAGCTACAATAGGGTCTATTCAAGTGTTTTTTTTTATTATATGTTTGCATTTGAATATTCATTTCTATTATCCAAAGTAAATTGTCCCTTTATAACCAATTTAGGAGAAAAAGGATGAAGTAAAAGATGGAAAAGGCTCAAAAGGATGACAATTTCAAAATCTAGCACTGGAAAAAGGAACAACTGTGAAACTCATCAATGCTGGAATGAGGAATTTTGCAGATTCCTAGCACTCGAAAAGGGTATAATTTCAAAATCAATGTTCTAGAAAATAACCTAATTGCAAATCCTACTAATAAAATCAAATCATAAAACACATAAAAACATCAGAAACATAGAAAACTATACATACACCAGACATGGCGGAAAAGGCTTTAGAACCTCACAACATTCCTCACATATTCTTATTATTAAAAGAAGGTAATAATACAAATAAATATATGAGGAGGTTGTGTCAAGTTAGTGCATCTATCTTGGATAAATTTTTTGAGAAAATGTCTCAACCACACACACTAATCTAAGAGATAGGCCTAAACTAACTCCTAATCAAGAGGAACTAACATAATCCTTATCTGTCTCCAGTGCGATAAAAATATTTCAAGTGGCCTTATAGTGATGAATACAAATGAAAAATATAAGACATGAAGAAGTGATAATGGAAAGTCTTTGACAATAGGTTGCATATTCAGAATCTCTTGTTTCAAACTTCAGAAGAACAATGGCACAATTAGCAAGTGAAAAATATAATAGATGAGTGAATAATTAAGGATTGTGAATCATTAAGGATTTTAACTTTAACTTAAAAAAATATAAAATTAAATACCAACAACTTCGTTACTCAATTATAAATAAAAAATACATAGAAAGTATGATGCAACATGGAAATATGAATGATGCAGGGCTAACCTTGCAAACCCAGAATCTTCCCAATTTTATGCATATAAGAATGCAATTCTTGTTTCCTGTCAAGAAATTCCCCTTTATGGCGAATTCAACTCATGCGGAAGCTTCTTTGTTACCAAACAAACAATGGTTATAAAACCATGACTATTAAACTCAATAAACATCATCCCAAAACTTCAATCTGCATTTCCAATCCAAGCTCACAAGCTTTCATACCCAATAAACATCATTCCTCATTTCCATTTACATAGGGCTTTTAATATCGGATTTCATTTTACAATCAAAAGTCAACAAAACAAATGCGCCCATGTGTTAAAAATTGAATCTGGAAATTTAATACCACCACATATCGATTTCATGTATTACAACTTCATGCAAACACCATCATACCTTACTCCGTTCAATTCCTGCAATATATCAACTTCTGGACCATGCCTTCTGACACATCATTTCTGCACCAAATATAAATTTGATGTCTCTATATAATTTGTGTGGAACTCTTCACGGGTTTTCGGACTTCAATTCCATCATGACATGGATCATAAACTGTCTAATTTTATTTGCAATTCAACTCAGTGTTTGCCGCTGCAGTTCAATCTCCTGTGACGTTACAACTCAATGTTATTACTCTACCTCGGATTCCACAGATCGAATTCATCCCCATCACTAAATCAACTCACCATTTCTGTTTTAATCCTGGTACCTTATCTCAATAGATCGATTTCATTGAAGACTCCACCTACAATTTTCAATCACTCAATACAATTCTTCAGCGCTAAGATCTTCAATAAAACATGGGAATCGATTCACAAATGAATCTGGCATTTATAAATAGATGTTATTAAGCAGACTTATACAATTTCAAACCTACCAATCGAATTCCATTCGATTTTATACCACCCAATCTTCAAACTGTTTCGTTCCTGCTAACTTGGCTTTAAAATCGATTCTCATGCCAATGATTTCATAACTTGCTTTTACTACAGTTGCACAGAGAATTAACAACCTCTACGTCCATAATTTTCCTTACGCCATTCTGAAAGTCAAATTTCCAAAGCCGATATAAATTTCCAATTGAACTGAACTATGATTCAGCCTCCTCTACACCGATCAATCCCTCTTGCATCCTTTTTCAACAATTGTAAATTTCATTCGACTCAAACATGAATCGATATTAACTTAATCGGTTCTCTCTTCAACAATAATTTAATTACATTCAACTTTATTTGAATTTAATTATGTACATGAATGAATCAGATTCATACCTTTCTGCTCAACAAGCAATCACGTTACGTGATAGTACCAATTCTTGAGTTGCGTACCTCTTTTAAATCCGTGCCACTAACTCGATTTCAACGCTGCCCATACCAACACAATCCGACTTTAAAATCAACTTCCTCATTTGGTTAAAAATTGCAATATCATTCTTAATCAAATTCCCTTGCATCGAATTCAATCCCCATAATTTTGAATGTGTTTTCAATCCTTTAATCTTGTAAATGAGAATCAAATTCTACCGTAGTCTCATTCAAGGGTCACTTTGCATTTAATCAATTCAAAGCATAAATTGATTTTAACTGAAATCGATTTTCTCCTCCTATGCTTATTTCAAAAAAATCCAAGCACTCTTTAAACAGAATTTGATCAAGAATATATACATAATTTCACACAAAAATTCCAAGCAAACTTCTCATGGATATAAACAATTGCAGTCAATTACAAAAATCCTTTGTACATGGCCAAATTTTCAAATCGATGGCCCTTTACAAAGCTCGTTGGCTTACAAGTAGAAACCCTCTCACTACTCACTCTTCTTCAACTATTCAAGTGTATTTTCCTCACAAAAACCAATCACATTTATACATAAATAATGAATTTAATTCACTCCAAAAATCTCTCCACCTAATCCTCAACTAAATCTATTTTAGGTGTGGACTCAACAAAGTCCCATACATAGAATTCCTACTCCCTAATTTTGCTCCTAATTTTATTTCTCTCATATCCTTTTAATTATTAAAAGAATATTTACAAAATCCTATATCTCCTATTTTATTTAAAAATAACAAATTAATTAATAAAATAATAAAAATGTCACCCCCCCCTTTATTACTTATTAAAAAAAATGAAAATTGGACTTGATGCTCCTGCATCAATGAATCATAATCAACAAATTTTGGAATCAATGTGAAAGGTTTATTCATAAAAACACGGAGATCCAATGTACAAAATTTCTTCCTCTTAGGCCAAAACCTTGGAACCTCTACAATGCCTTGATTTTCCATTTTTATTTCCCCCGTCAGCCTAACTCACTAACTGTCCCAGAATTGGTTATGGAATTAAATCGTGGAAAATTTCCTAACCCTCTCTATTCACTAATAATAACTCCTTCTTTTAAATACATGATATCTTGTTTTGGAATACTTTTATAAAATTAATATTATATATATATATATATAACATAATATATCTAATATTAATTTATACCCTCTATGTGTTAAAAATACAAAACGAATTTCCCTCCTTTTATCATGATTTTGCACATTATCATTTAAACATATATGGGAGTTTTAAATCATATGAAAAAATATTTGGATCATAACGAATGATGTGTATATCATATACAAAATCACAAATGGTTTTCAGAAAGCTCAAACCGCCTAAGGAATCACCTCTTAGAGGTTTCTGGAAATGAGAACAATGATGCCACAATAATTTATAGTCGTTGATATTAGACTAAGAGGTTTTGATGAATCCACCTGTGGGACCACTCATTGGCATAAATTTCATGTACTTTGTGCACCCGTGACTCTATTGGATATGGGCGTGAATGTTCTGGATCATCGATTTATTTCACACCTGCAAGCTCTCTACTAAAAACATATTTTCCATAATCCAATATGGCATATAAATCATGCCTTCCTCGAAAATAAACTTAAGTACTCTATAAAATAATGTACACTTTTTTATATGAATGTTTTCCTCTGTAACTTCTCTGTAATGAATAAGAACAATATGCTCATAAGACCTATCAAGCATCCAATATATTATGCATTGGAAGTTTGGGTTATCTTCTCCATGTGCATAATTACAATGCAGAGCATCGACATTGCCGACCTTCAACTATTTATGTGCTTCAGAGCTTTGATTAACTTCTACTGATGACCCTAAAGTACAGTAATAATGATACTTAGTATAATATGGATAAATGAAAATATTATTTTTTATCCAGAATCACTCTTGTATCTTCCATGGTAAATCAAGATGATAATCTTATTGATCTTCACGTTCTACATCATCATCCTCACCAACATCTTCCTCATCACTGTTTTCTCTTTCAACACCTTCCTCTCTGTTCATTTTCTTTCCATCCAAGGAGCGAGTCCAACAAAATTATCCACTGCTTCAAATTTAGAAATTTTAATCCTGTACTAAAATAGAATTCTTTTTTTATATTTTTAAAATTTTGGTTGTGCCAGATTGAGCTACAATAGGGTCTATTCAAGTTTTTTTTTCATTCTATGTTTGCATTTGAATATTCATTTCTAATATCCAAAGTAAATTTTACCTTTCTAACCAATTTAGGAGAAAAGGGATGAAGTAAAAGATGGAAGAGGCTTAAAAGGATGACAATTTCAGAATATAGCACTGGAAAAAGGAACAACTGTGAAACTCATCAATGCTGGAATGAGGAATTTTGGAGATTCCTAGCACTGGAAAAGGGTACAATTGAAAAATAAATTTTCTAGAAAATAACCTAATTGCAAATCCTACTAATCAAATCAAATCATAAAACACATAAAAACATCAGAAACATAGAAAACTATACATACACCAGACATGGTGGAAAAGGCTTGAGAGCCTCAAAACATTCCTCACATATTCTTATTATTAAAATAAAGTAATAATACAAATAAATATATGAGGAGGTTGTGTCAAGTTAGTGCGTCTATCTTGGATAAATTGGTTGAGAAAATGTCTTAACCACACACACTAATCTAAGAGATAGGCCTAAAATAACTCCTAATAAAGAGGAACTAACATAATCCTTATCAGTCTCCAGTGCAATAAAAATATTTCAAGTGGCCTTCTAGTGATGAATACAAATGGAAAGTATAAGACATGAAGAAGTGATAATGGAAAGTCTTTGACAATAGGTTGCATATTCAGAATCTCTTGTTTCGAACTTCAGAAGAACAATGGCACAATTAGCAAGTGAAAAATATAATAGATAAGTGAATAATTAAGGATTGTGAATCATTGAGGATTTTAACTTTAACTTAAAAAAATATAAAATTAAATACCAACAACTTCGTTACTCAATTATAAATAAGAAATACATAGAAAGTATGATGCAACATGGAAATATGAATCATAATCAACAAATTTTGGAATCAATGTGAAAGGTTTATTCATAAAAACATGGAGATCCAATGTACAGAATTTCTTCCTCTCAGGCCGAAAACTTGGAACCTCTACAATGCCTTGATTTTCCATTTTTATTTCCCCCATCAGCCTAACTCACTAACTGTCCCATAATTGGTTATGTGATTAAATCATGGAAAATTTCCTAACCATATCTATTCACTAATAATAACTCATTATTTTAAATACATGAGATCTTGTTTTGGAATACTTTTATAAACTTAATATTATATATAAAACATAATATATCTAATATTAATTTATATCCTCTATGTGCTAAAAATACAAAACGAATTTCCCTCTTTTTATCATGATTTTGTACATTATCATTTAAACATATATCGGAGTTTTAAATCATATGAAACGATATTTGGATCATAACGAATGATGTGTATATCGTATAGAAAACCAAAAATGGTTTTTAGAAATCTCAAACCACCTAAGGAATCACCTCTTAGAGGTTTCTGGAAATGAGAACAGTGATGCCACTATAATTTATAGTCGTTGATATTAGACTAAGAGGCTTTGATGAATCCACCCTTGGGACCACTCATTGACATAAGTTTCGTGTACTTTGTGCACCCATGAGTCTATTGGATATGGGCATGAATGTTCTGGATCATCAATTTATTTCATACCTGCAAGATCTCTACTAAAAACATATTTTCCATCATCCAATATGGCATATAAATCATGCCTTCCTCGACAATAATCTTAAGTACTCTATAACATGATGTACACTTTTTTATATGAATCTTTTCCTCTATAACTTCTCTATAATGAACAAGAACAATATGCTCATTATACCTATCAAGCATCCAATATACTATGCGTTGGAATTTTGGGTTATCTTCCCCATGTGCAAAATTACAATGCAGAGCATCGACATTGCCGACATTCAACTGTTTATGTGCTTCAGAGCTTTGATTAACTTCTAATGATGAACCTAAAGTATAGTAATAATGCTACTCATTATCATATGGATAAAAAAAAAAATTATTTTTTATAGAGAAGCACTCTTGTATCTTCCATGGTAAATCAAGATGATAATCTTCTTGATCTTCACCTTCTACATCAACATCCTCACCAACATCTTCCTCATCACTTTCTTCTCTTTCAACATCTTCCTCTCTTTTCATTTTCCTTCCATCCAAGGAGCGAGTCCAACAAAATTATCCACTGCTTAAAATTTAGAAATTTTAATCCTGTACTAAAATAGAATTCTTTTTTTATATTTTTTAAATTTTAGTTGTGCCAGATTGAGCTACAATAGGGTCTATTCAAGTGTTTTTTTCATTCTATGTTTGCTTTTGAATATTCATTTCTAATATCCAAAGTAAATTGTCCCTTTATAACCAATTTAGGAGAAAATGGATGAAGTAAAAGATGGAAGAGGCTCAAAAGGATGACAATTTCAAAATCTAGCACTGGAAAAAGGAACAACTGTGAAACTCATCAATGCTGGAATGAGGAATTTTGGAGATTCCTAGCACTGGAAAAGGGTACAATTACAAAATAAATGTTCTAGAAAATAACCTAATTTCAAATCCTACTAATCAAATCAAATTATAAAACACATAAAAACATCATAAACATAGAAAACTATACATACACTAGACATGGCGGAAAAGGCTTGAGAGCCTCATGGCATTCCTCACATATTCTTATTATTAAAATAAAGTAAAAATACAAATAAATATATGAGGAGGTTGTGTCAATTTATTACATCTATCTTGCATAAATTGGCTGAGAAAATTTCTCAAACATACACACTAATCTAAGAGATAGGCCTAAACTAACTCCTAATCAAGAGGAACTAACATAATCTAGAAAATTAGGCATAAAATCCTAATTTTCAATATTTAACTAATTTAATTTATTTTGGATTTATAATTGTTTATGAGAAAGAGTCTAACCTTCCCCCCCTCAATTATAAATCCAAAATAAGAATGAGGAACCATATTCCAAGTTCTCATGCTGAAATTGTTGATACTCAAAAACACTGCCTGAAAAACTGCGAAAGATGGATGCTGAAAAAACAACAATCTGAAGAGACCATGAGTTATTTGTATGCCTTAATCATCTCTAAATTTTTCTTGACAACTTCATCATGTGCCAAGCTACAAAAGGATCCTTCTGTCATTTGTTTGCAATCAGCATACTTTTTCCACTAAACAAAAATTTGATGATGCCCACTGGCGAATTTTCTTGTCTACTAGCCAAATGTTGAAGACACATAGTGGAGAATTTGTTGATGATGATAGCCCATTGGCTGATGATGTTGATGATGTCAAAAAACAACTCACTACTTATTTTGTTTATGTTGTGGGAAAATTATCATTGTTGATTCCCACTGGCTTCTTGGATGTTTGAACACCCACTCACTGTTGAAGGTGCCCACTGGCTACTGAAGATGCCCACTTGTTTATTTTTCTGATTCTCTAGAAACTTTAGTCCAAAAAACACCCTCAATTTCATTAAAATTCCCCCCCCCCCTTTATCGGTTGAAAGGAGAGAAAATTATCTAGAAATTATTTTTGAACTCTGCCCCTTAAGGTGTAGGAGTGTGGCACTAGTGTACTCCCTCGTTCAACTACACGAGAGTACCATATTCAATTGAATATCAGCTGCAATAGGTGTGATTTAATTTGGTTGTAGAACTTATACAATATTTTGACTATTGACAACCATTACCAAGGATCAATCCATTCATAAATGATCTTCAATATGGCTGGTTGGTTTTGGTTGGAGAATTTCTCTGATGAATGATTTGGCTTGCCACAATGGCGACAAGGATGGAGATCAAAATAATGATCTTCCATATGACATGTTCTTTTACAATGTGAGCATTTGTGTTTGACTGCAACTTTGGTTTGCATGCATGTTGGTTTGTCTGCAACGGTCGCAAAAGTTATTGGCGTGATTTATTCAAGAAATCCTGCATTGAAGAGCTTGATGCGATTTGAATAATATGGGATATGTAAGTTGGAGTCATCTTTTACATATCCTAATCCTCATCTATTTCAGTTACTTTGGATTTCTTCCCCTGGCTTTATGATTGGTTTGGAAGAAAGTTGAACTTGAACAACTTCGACACTTGAAGCTGTTTGGATGAATGGCTTAGAATCATCTTTTTTTGTATGGTGCAAATACTTGGAAGCATCATTCTTCTCTTGCAACTGATTTCATTGTAGTTTCCACTCTAGTTGAAGGAACAATTTTTTTTCATTTGTATGTTGTAGATGCCTTGAAATATCAGCAAGAGTTGCTTTGCTGATTCGCACCATGTCTTCATCACTTGATAGGATCAAACTGTGAAGAACATGTAACAATTGTATGTGTTTCGCCATGTGAACTTGCTCTATTGAATTCAGGCTTGCTTTTCGTGAACTTTATTACTTGATTTGAACTTGTTGGATTGAATTTTCTTGCTTGATTTGAATGACATGCTCAGCTACTTTGGAATTTTCTTGATCTCTTTCTTGGTGAAACTTATTTTTCTTTTTTCATGCTCACTGGAACTCACACTCGCTTGCCGTAGATTTCAACTTTCTTGATTATTGTTTGAATATTACATGTACTTTCGTTAGTGCTGAACTCGGTCGCTTGCATTGATTTTTTCTTCAATGAACTTGACGTTGGCTCACTTGATGTTGTGAAATTTTTACTGACTTGATTGTGCTTATTAGCAAAGGGTGTAAAACACTGTCGAAAATTCACCAAAAAGACAAATGAAAAGTTCAAATAATATGAATTATTTGAAGAAATAATTGAATTAATTGTCTTAATTTGACCACCTTATCAATTCAAACTTGGGTGTCAGTTTCAACCAAGAATTCACCCGTACAATTCAAGTCAGTGACAAAAATGTTTATCTGCAAGGGATACAAAAAGTGTTGTTGATGTCATTTTGTATTGGAATGCTTGATTTTGTGGTGTTCTTAACTTGATTATTTTGATTGCAAGATGTGGAATATGGTTGTAGAATAACTCTTTATCAACTTGATTATGTGTTGCACAAATGCGTGTGATTGTTTATGCTTTTGCACTTAAGATTGATTACATGAGCTTGATTACTTAAGATTGATGACTTGTATACTTAAGTTTGCTTATGTGCATGCAGAAGTGTAATTTTTTGGGTACCATATTACAAAAAGAGTGTCAAAAAAAAAAAAAACTAGACACAAGTCACGCACATGCTTTCACTACACATGGTCTACCTAAGATCCCCTTATTCCATTTTGGGTGGATCTAGGACACAAGCACAAAAAAAATATTTTTTATTAAGTATGAGGTACATCATCCTTCTATCTTTAAAAAAATTTCATTGAAGCTTCTCAAGCAAAGATTGTGAGAATTCCTTGTCTTCAAAAACTGGATCAACCATCTATGAACAAAATATTAAAATGAACTCCTTATAAAAAATACACCTTATCACTCCATTACAAGAAAATAAACCCTCACTTTATCAAAATCCCACTTTTCACTCAAAAATAAACCTTATCACTCTGAAATTACAAAAATAATTTCACCTTATCACTCCACAAAATCACAATGCTTAACCATTTAAAGTTCCCTCAAAATTTAATTATACCTATCACCTCATCAAAACACACTATCATTTATTGTTAAGTCATATGACAAGTGTGATGAATTATTTATATCAATCACTTTGTGCATCGTTTTCAATTTCTATTAACACCTCTCTTCAAATTTACAAACAAAATTTAAAAATATCTACTCCAAAAAACTACTCCCGTCACCTTATTCTTCTTCAAAAAATCAATTTCGGAAAAATAATACTTATCTCTCCATTAAAAAAAAAAAAAAAACTTCAAGTTTGACCCTTATGATTCCAACAATAAAATATAAAATAAGTCACTTTTCTCTCAAAAATGCATCACAAAAGATAATTATTACTCTAAATATAAAAAAAATATAATGTAAGCAGGAGCAGAGGCGTTTCGAGAGAGAGAGAAATGTGTTAGCCCAAAAGTAATTACCAGCAATGTTGATAGTTCTCGAGATTTGAACAGGGATTTTAGTCCCAATTGCAGGGGATCGTCAACGTGGAGAAGAAGCTCGACCAATTGCTAAAGAGTAGAGGCTCATTGGACCCGACCATTAGAGGCATCTGCGTTAGCCTCCGGGATAGCAACAAAGCCCTCTTTCTCACATCAGATCCCTCTACCCACGCTTATGCTGCAGAAGTTTAACAAGCTCTCTGGAGTTTTCACTAAAGAGGAATCGAACAATTCCACACCAGAATGTGAAATGTTTCTGCATCTCCCAACAACAACAAGACTGACAGATGAAACCTCAACAAAGTCAGTCTATCGCGGGTCATCAATTAATTTAAGGGATTTTAGACAAGCCTTCTTGTTGTTTCCATGGGTTTATTGTCAAATTCAGGGAAAATTATGTGTGATTGGAATTGATATAACATGATTGAAATTATTACATTAACATCATAATAGAAGTTAATCCAAATTCATATGGTACAAAAATAACACAATTTCATCAATTCCACTCAGTAATGACTTCTATTTCCTCTTCCAGCAATTGTATTTTCTCGATCACTAAATAAGCTCATGTTGAAATGTGGTCATTTTATAAAATAAATCAACTTAGAGACGTAGAAAATACCAAAATACCAGATCAAATGATCCTCTGATCGGCTGCACAAACTCCAGTTCTAGCTCCAAAGCTCCACGCATACTTTCTCCTCCTCCTATGGCTTGACTTCCTCAAGCGCACTTGTAAACCACTAAGCAAACAATAATCGAATGAATTAAGTGGAGGGATAAATAGGAATATTTGCATCTGAGCTTACAATCAAGATCTATTTCAAGAACGTCCAAATAATTAATGAGCGAGCCAATGTATTCGTTGATAAGGCTAGCCTTTGACTTATCCACCAACTTCACCGCATACAACAGAGACATCTTTCTCATCTCTTTCTACGTGGTTTCGGCACATGCTAGCACGAACCTGTTTCCGAAGAAACCTTCAAGAAGTTGAGGCTGGAGCCTCTTCCAAAAATTCATGCTAAATAGATGCTTGATGATCAGAAAAAAAAGATCTCTTGCAGTATTTTGTTTCCACTGTGGCGTTCTCTAGGTTTGCACTTTGGCATGTTAAATCCCAAAAAGCCTCAACAAACAGAGCCTTCACAACTCGAGTGCACCATGTCACCTTTACGCCAACACTTAGATATTTACATGAAAAACAATATACGAGCACCAATAATTATACACTCTAACCCCAGTAAGGTTGGATTCAACACGTAGATCAAATCAACTCACGCGGGTCAACAAGGCCAAGGTGGTTATAGTCTTCATGTTGCTACTAACATAATTTTCTGCTACAAGAGGTCTAGTCACGTCAGATTCACCATTAGATCTAACGTAGAGGGCCTCCACCAAATTGGTGTTTCCATTGCATTGATCTGATCTACCAACAATACACAAATCAACTCTTTCTTCTTCACCCTTCGATAAGAATGGTGTTGCAGTGGTTGACCTCACATACTCCTAAAATCACTGTATGCTCTGATACCACTGGTAAGAAATCAAATCAACTCATAAAACACATAAAAACATCAGAAACATAGAAAACTATATATACACCAGACATGGCGGAAAAGGCTTGAGAGCCTCACGACATTCCTCACATATTCTTACTATTAAAATAATTTAATAATACATATAAATAGATGAGGAGGTTGTCTCAAGATAGTGTGTCTATCTTGGACAACTTGGTTGAGAAAATATCTCAACCACACACACTAATCTAGGAGATAGGCCTAAACTAACTGCTAATCAAGAGGAACTAACATAATCTAGAAAATTAGGCATAAAATCCTAATTTTCAATATTTAATTAATTTAATTTATTTTGGATTTATAATTGTTTATGAGAAAGAGTATAACACTAGAAAGAAGTTTAATTGACAAAATCAATGCTATAATAAAGAGAAATTATGAAGCCTAGGACTACAAAAGGGCACATTTAGAATTCCTAGCACTAGAAAAGGAATCAAGGAGGAATATTAGTACTATAAAACAAGGTAGATGAGAAACAATATAGCACTAGAAAGTTAAAAAAAGTGAAAAATATAGTGTTATGAAAAGGTCAATTTTAAAAATATAGTGTTAGGAATGAAGGAAATTGAGAATCGTAATGCTACGAGGGAGGGAAAAATGAAATCATGGCATTATAAACTTGAACAAATGAGAAACATAGCTCACCAATGAGGACAGGAGGTTAGGCTTGGAGAGAGAGAGAGAGAGAGAGAGAGAGAGAGAGAGAGAGAGAGAGAGAGATCGTCGATGAATGCCAAAAATACCTAGCATAATTAATAATTGCAAACTACCATAATATTAATTCCAAACTACCTAGCATAAATATTAATGGCAAAATAACTAACATAAATATTTATGAAAAAACGTAAATATTAATTGCAAATTAACTACCTATAAGAACTCATCATGATATTTTTTCTCAATGCATAAAACATAAAATGAGTATTTTGTAAGATTTTCACTTGTGCAATTGACTATATATTTGAACTAAGTAAAGAAAAAGTCTCTTATGGCGTGTATAAGAAATATAAAGAACATGTGTCGTATGGTATAATGGATGATAATGAATAAGTACTTACTAATGGATGATATTCATCTCCACCTTCAACATGTCCATACTTTCTACAACCCTTTTTAGCTATTGTCATTAGAAGTATCCTTACTTTCAAGCCCTTGCACTTTTTACAAGGGCAATAAATTTTTCTATTCTCCGAAGCCCTTGATGTCGATCCCACGTCTCCTTGGCCCGGTCCTTAAGGAATTTTATCTGACATTTTTCCTAACCAAATAGATTTTAGTGATGATTATCAATCAAAATTAACCTCAAAATAGGCAAATAACATTTAAAAAGCATGGTATGTATAACAAGAATGTGGTATTCAGACCTACATATATATAATTTCCTATCGAATATTCGACGCTAGTCTATGGGATAAACGTTTCAAAATGGTAAAATGCCAATAATGCTAAAATTTGGCCGGTAAAATGCCATTAATTCCAATCGTTGAATATCCAACTCTGTCTAATTAGCACACATTCGACAATCATTGGGCTTTTAAAAAAAATACATTAAAAGTCTGACAATGGCTTCGATTTTATCCGTTTTTCAGATTCCGCTGTCGGATTTTAACCTGAAATGTGGTAGTGGGGGCGAGCAGACGCCCATGGGGGCATCTTGTGTTGGGAACGCTAGGGTGTCCCTCGATAGGGGTGCCTCTGCAAGGAGTTGGGGGTCGAACCAACTTGGAAAGGGGCACCCGCGCAAAAGAAGAAATTTTTTCCCATGACTGCTTATGAATGAAGTTCCCATAAGCGGGTCTCATAATGATTTTTAGAAAATTGACTAAATTAATGTTTTGGTGTTAAAATATATTTTATAATTGATTGATTATATAGCATGTTACTAAAAAAGATGAGAATATATTATTTTCATTGATGAGTTAATGATTCGTGTTCACTGATTTACACAATAGGGTGAATGCCCATGCCCTTGGTGTTTCCACACCAGGGTGGGGCACGTGAGTGCCCATGGGGGCATCGCGTGATGGGCATGTCAGGGCGCTCGCCTAGTATGGGTTCCCATACAAAAAGTTGGTGGTTCAGCCCAACTTGGAAAGGGGAATCCGCATGAAGGAAGTAATGTCAGACCATACATGTATGACTTCCCATGACTTGAGAATGGGGAAAATGTTGAAATTTTTTCATTTTGTGCTCGTATGCACTGAAATTTGACATGTTTATAGTAGATTCATGCATTAATGATATGGGAGTGTTTTGAGACTCAAATACAACTCATAGAAATAATTTTACAATCAAACGACAAAATTATAACATTTATAAATGTCAAGGAGATGAAATTATTTATTACTATTTTTTAGTTGTGGGATTGTAATGTACTTCATAGTCCAAAGGTTAAGAAAAATCCTTACCATTCCATTTGAGAAAATTTCTTACCCTTCATCCTCATCATCAACAATGTCATCATCATCGTCATCTTTGTACCGAGAAAGTTGGGATATGGGTGAACCAGGTGACACAACAGTCATGGAGACATGGTTTAATAAAGATTTAAAAACTAAGACTTGGTAAACAATGTCCCATAAAATTTTTCATGGTATAAAACCTTGTATAAATATTTTATTAGTATTATCTTATTATATCTAATTCTAGTGTTCAGTCTATTGATCACATAGAAAATTTATTCAAGGTTTCATTAAAAGTCTCATTAGAGGAAATTTCAGCCTAAAAGTTCCCATGAAATTTTCATGTAATTTCCATGCCATAATATTTTAACCAATCAATATTCTTTAAATTTAAAAAGAGGTACATGTAAATATTTTGGAGGGACAAGAAGAAAAACTACTTTTTGTAATTGTATTTTTTGCTTATCTCCCTATAGGTTTACTCAAATTTCAAGTTTAGACATTCATTAGATACGAAATTAAATTCAACATTGAGCTAGTTCCCATTATGCATAAATTTTGATACCCACCTTGATACAAATTGCAGATATGCTAAAAAAACTTGCTCTAATACATTTTTTAATGTATCTGCATTTTTTATCAATGTGGGTCCTCTCAAAAGTATAAATAATGGGTACTCGTTGGATTTGGAATTTAATTATGCATCTAATGAGTGTCTAAACTTGAAATTTGAGTAAACCAATAAGGAGATAATTCGAAAATACAATTAAAAAAAGTAGTTTTTTTGTTTTCCCTCCAAAATTCATAACTCTTATTTGATTATTTTAATTCTTATTTTATTATTTTTCCTTAGGAGGCCACTTTTAGGCTGAAATTTCCTCTAATGTTAAATGTGACTTACTTCTTCTCATTATTACATGCAATAATCAAATTCCTTGAACAAACTTACCCTATAATTTTTTTTTGGATTTATACAAATACACACAGTTGATATGATTCACTTAGTTTCCATAGGATTTATGATTTCAAGTGGAATTCCCTCCAAATTTTCATCTTAAATTATACTCGTCCTCAATAAAATCCTAAACTTGACATGTTATAAGCTAGAACTATCATATTCCAAGCTCAATATAACTAATTTAACAACTCATATCCATTCAAAAGAATAAATTATTAATATACGCATATGGTTCATAAACAAATGTAAGCATAAATATAATCAATCAAATAGCCATAAATAATGAACACATCGATTTCTGAGGAAAACTCAGCATAGAAAAGCTATAACGTTTAACTTATTAATCACAAAATATTTGTCATTCCATGGTGCTCCATCAACATTCTTGAATAGAATGGGTTTCCTATCAACAGATATAACACAACTTTGGCTTTGCATTACTTAAATTGTGTGGACAATATTTTATTCCGTGACTCATAATGTTTGGGTATATATTGTAGAAATATACAACTTTTACTTAGGGTAACATTTGGGTCTCTATTAGTCAAATCTATATTTTCAAAATTCCTAATTAGATTGACCTTCATTTGTACATATTATACACCATAGACCACTTCATTAAAGGGTCAAGTCTGTAAGACATTTTTGAAGCATCTCAAGCATTTATTAAAGTAGTTGACTTCCTCATTTTCCTCAACATAATGAATCTTAAATGTGTATCAACTAAGATTACTCCATTTTAGGAATTATTACAATTTGTCACCCCCCACCACAAAGCCAAAATTACTTTTACTATTTAAGAAAGGTAACACAATTAGCCATTCATTTTTAAATTATTCGTAAGATTCTCAAGAAATTTTTCAACTAGAATTCAAAAAATATTCCCATGTAGATTGAATTTTTTTCTATTAGGTACTAGTTAGTCTTGTTAGTGGATATTTGGGTTCAATAATGTTTTAAATGCCTTGGAAAATCAATAGTTTGTGAATTAAAGTGGGTACTATGTAGAGGAACTAGTCATACAAATTTTCATAAAATTTTATTTTCACATCATCGAGGGATGCCTTTCTTCTATTGCTTCTCCTCACAAAATTCATCTACATTTTTTTTGACCCACTCATCTAAGTTTGTTTGAACTTTTTAAACACACACATGGTGGATGAAAAAGTAAACACACACATAGGAAAGATAGGCGTAAGTTGTTTTACTATTAATGTTACACCATTTTTTGGTCATCTAACCTATTATCATTAGATGGACCCAAGTACACCATGTAAGACCAATTTTACCCTAAGTAAAATTGCTTTCATTATGTAAAATAACTTAATAAAACACATTTATTAGGTTGTTTATGGTCTAAACAGGAAACCCCAAAAAGAAATATTAAACAAACCTATATTATTTTCCTCATGGAATAATTAATTAAAAAATAATTTAATTATTATTCCAAGTCATATTTAACCCAAAACAAGGAAATTAATTAGATAACTCCTTATTTATCTTATTATTTTCTAGGAATAATTATTTAAATCTTATTTAAATAATATTCCTTGTTAAATATGACTAAATGTGGGAATCTCAGGCTACATTGCAAGGACAACAAGCCTCCCCCACTATTCCCCCCATTGCAGCTACTTCTCAACCGGTTGTGTTTACCGATCCTTTCCCTTTGCAAGGATTCATGGCTGCCCAACCACCTCACACACTGGTAACCACTCAACTTTCCCCTTCTAGTTCCTCTGATTACCAGATTCTCATGATGAACTCTGACCAAACTCTAACCATCGACCTTAACCTTCAAACTCGGTCTCGTCAGTAACCCAAGCCTCCCGCTCCCTCTATCCCCGATTCACCTTCTTTAGGTCCTACAGAGCCTCTTTCGACACCCAATGGTACTTTGCAGATCCCTCGGCCCAAATTTGAGGTTCATACCAAGGTTCCTGAGGGCCCATTATGCCGAAATGTTGTTTATAGATGAGCTGCTCATTTGTATATCATAGTAGATGATTTGGTGCAGTCTCCTGCTTCCATTTCAACACTGGAACTCCTCCAGTTGTGTCCTTCTCAAAGGAAGGCTCTACTATCTGCCATGGGTGTTGTAGATCCAGCTGATGACCAATTGATTGTTTTCGACACCCGTCAGTCAGACCATCCTCCCCTTCTTGCTTCCGTTGCTTTCCAAATCCCAGTCAAAATCCAGAATGCTAACGTGTCTCAGTGTATTATTTATGAGGGGGCATCTACCTGTGTGATGTCTGCTTCGGTTTGGAAACAACTCGGATCTCCTGAGCTGGCCCCTTCCACAATCACCCTTCGTGCATGGGATGGCCATGCCTCCCAGCCCATTGGTCTATTCTGTAATTTTCCTATCACTCTTGCAGGCAAGACTGTTTGCATTGACGTTGAAGTCATCGACACCCGTCTTGATTATAACATTATTTTAGGACGTAGCTACACCTATGCCATGTCTACTGTCCCATCCGTGGTCCACCGTAAGACGCGTTTCCCTCATAATGGAAAGATAGTCACCATTGACCATTTGACATATCATGAGCCAAAATCTGAGACCTTCCCTGAGTCAACCATCTCTTCTGTAGCCAATAATCAAATCGTCGATTCTTTGACCAGTGTCTCCCCCGACGTCTACAAAGACTCCTCCTTTCTTGGAACCTTCCCTGGTCTTCCTCCTCCTCATGTCTCTGATCCCAGCTTAGCGAATGTTTGCATGATGCAATCATCTCGGGCTGACCTTAAGCGGCCCGCTTCGGCTAGTCCCCAACCTCAACCTCACCCGTCACAACCTGCTCCTAGCCCTTCGCCTCAACCAGTCGGACCTTTTCCTTCTGGACCTTCTCATATAGCTGGTACCCATGAGCCTTTCTACCATCCTGTGTCAGTTCCACCAGGTCTCAACCATCTTGGAGTTGTCCCTCCTGGCGATTACCCCATTGGTCAGATCCCTTTCCTTGCTCCCCCTCCCGGATTTTATTCAGTCCCCATCATGGCCACCCTCTCCCTCCCCAATTTGACCTCGGGTATACTTGTCTGGTACCTTGATCCTCCACCTACTACCAAACCTGGTCACCCCAAACCTTACCTTGCTTTGACACCCGTTCAACCAGTTCCCTTAGCTTCTTCCATTGTTACAGTGCCACCAGCACCTCAACAGGACCTTTCTCCTATTGTGACAGCTCCGGAAAATAAAATAAAAGCTCGCAAGGAGGCATCCAAAGACAAGGTTTCCCTGACAAGCCCTACCCCTCCTCGGCCATCAAAGCACACTATCCAGTGTTCCTTATACGATGTTGTCATTCACGCCACCCATACCTGTCCTGAGTTGCCGCATCTCAAGACCATGGTCAACAAGACATTTCCAGAATCTGATATCCTTGAGCTCTATGTCACTATACCTGATTCAATCCTGAAACGCAAAACCTTGTGCACAAATCACCTTTATGCTTTGTGTGATTTCCATGGCTACTATACTCACCTCTGTCCCCACCTTGAAGAGTACCACTCATCTTGGGAAGCAGTTTTCCAATTCGAGGCCAAGCACAACGAGTCCACCACTCCCTTATTTGTGTGTTTTTCTTTGGCAAAACCAGAGGACACAAATGCTCCCATCGACAGTCCCCTGTTTGATGTCGAGATGATGGAGCCTTCATCTATCATTTTTTACCTATCATCATCTATGAGACCCTCGGTGGAAGTCCCCTTGGATACTTCCCTGATGTTTCGCTTGACCTCCCTTCAACAATCACCCCGGGCTCAACATCGGTAGATCCTTTATCTGCTTACTCTTCTGTCACCCCTTGTGATGATGCGCATGTGAACCTTTCTTTTCATGATGATGAGTCTGGTAACTTCGCCATGTCAGGTGGTCTTTCTTCCACCAGTCACCCCACCTTCTATCATGATGACGAAATTATGGAAGAAATCACCACCCCTGACTTTATATATTCCCCCTTACATCAAACCCATGCATTCAAACCACATACACCTTGTGGCCATTACATTGAAACTCAATGTTTGGGTAAGGGGGCACCCATATTTGAGAGACCAGGAGAAGCAATTCTCCACAACTCTCCTAGTGTATCTGGTCGTATCGACTTTAGTACCATTATTCTTCCACATTTAGAAGAACCTTTAGAGTCCCATATCACTTCATATCACTCTAGGAATGATACCCCTTATTGTTCCTTCATCTTACATCAGCAACCCAGTCTCCTAGACATTGTTGTTGACCAACCTATGGGTTTTCTAGGAGAGCATCAATTCATTATATCAAAATCCTCTCATTGGGATAGTGACACTAGATATGCCAACCCAGAAACTTAAAGTCCATTTGATTCATATATGCAGTACTAAAAGAGATTGGTAATCCTCCATTTCCTTTCTCAAACTGCATAACCATAACGAAAACAAATGGCGCACCACATCATTAAAAGGTGTTTAAATTCCCCTTTTTTCTAAATACATTTTGGCATGACCACAACATGCTTGGGGGCACCTATGCCCCTCAACCATAAAAATCCCACGTCTCAACCAAAAACAACACTGAAACCCCCTTTCTCTGACAGGTTGCACTTTTCAGGTCATTTCCTGGGACAGGTCGCAGTTTTCTGCCCAGTACCTGCTACCCAGGTTGCATAATAGACCCCAAAAAGTGTGACCTAGCCTGTTGATGAGCTCTGGGTACCTGTATACTTTTCCTTGCTCGTGTTGATGTTTGTCGTGAGATACCATCTTGTACTCATGTTTTTATGGTCCCCCATTAGACCTTTACTATGTGGTAGCACCATCAAGTCGCCCTTGTTTAGAGCATCCGAGTTGAGTCATCATCTCATTCATGGAGTCTATCCCAAGTCCCCTTGTATCTCGCTATAGTCCTCCATCCTTCATTGCTTGTTCTCTTTCTCGTGTCGCACATTATGGCCTTCAATCCCAATTTCCCCTATACCTCGTGATATTGTGTCAGTCGCTACCAAGTAATCAATGCCTTTCATGCTCTAACAAGGGAAGTCGTCCATTCGCTACTCAGTATTCTCGATTTAATCATCATCATTAGTATTAGTCTTTTAGTCACTCTACTATTTTCTCTCGTGCCTTAGTTAAGGATCCCTTATTGCCTCACATACAGCGCACCTCCTTCTGTCGACATCATCTCATTCATTCCAGAAGCTAGGTCTATAGGGCGGTGTACCTTGGTTCCAACTTCCACTCTTGTTCGGTGCCCCAGGTCAGGAAAAGGGACTCTTTATTTCCCTTTGACTTGGTTGTTTCTCAGCTACATCTCCTTTCAGCATGATCAAGATCCGTATACTTGATGGTTCAATGATACAACAACAGATATCGGTGATTCCTGGGTGTGTGTGATATGTCTCAACCCTCATGAGGGTGTGGCCCTACAGGTAGCCCCCCACATGCCCAGATGACCTCTTCATCGCAACCTTCGATGCAGCTCCATATATTTAATGATTTCGGCCTTTTCTGCTTACAGCACCTCTTTGATTTGCATATATCAGTCAGATTTTGTGAGCCCTTCCCCGTTCCTAGGGGCATTTGGGTTGTATTTGTATCTCATGTACTCAGATATTATTGTACAAGTATTGGCTGTTATCCTAGGCACAACATGTATGTGGGATTCATCATTATATCTTTTATCTGGATCATATTTATGCCAGCATGTACTTTACAGTTCGGTTCCTTGTTTACAGGACACACTATTCTTTTGTACTTTGTCTCGGTGGGCATAGGTATGCCTCCACTACCGCCTTTAGCACAGGTACCATCTCCTAAAAAGAGACTTGTTGCACCTGTAAGTCTCGTCTCCTCAAGGTCTAGTTCTTTAGCACATTAGACTACGTTACATTTCTCTCTTTGACTTCCCTTTTTGATGTCTGGTGATTGAGTTCTTACAACGTACTTCGATTATATGATTTTCTCCTAACACTCACACGCTGGGGGAAAATCTGTTACACCATTTTTTTTTCATCTAACCTATTATCAATAGATGGACCCAAGTACACCATGTAAGACCAATTTTACCCTAAGTAAAATTGCTTTCATTATGTAAAATAACTTAATAAAACACATTTATTAGGTTGTTTATGGTCTAAACAGGAAACCCCAAAAGGAAATATTAAATAAATCTATATTTGTTTGATTTTCCTCATGGAATAATTAATTAAAAAATAATTTAATTATTATTCCAAGTCATATTTAACCCAAAACAAGGAAATTAATTAGATAAATCCTTATTTATCTTATTATTTTCTAGGAATAATTATTTAAATCTTATTTAAATAATATTCCTTGTTAAATATGACTAAATCATTTATAAATAATTAAATCAATCATTATTTATTTAATTATCATTCAACCACTTCCTTCAAATAATAAATAAATCATTTATTTATTTATTATTTACAAATAAAGGGATTTTACCCAAGTCAAATACCTTTTCCCTCCAACAAATATAATAAAATATTCCATAAAACGTGGATCTAGATTTGGTTAATATTATTTTAATCATGCACCAAGATCTAGAATGACCCAATATTTTGTTATAAATAGAAGGGTTTTCCCATTCATTTGTCACCTTTTGTTTCCTATTAGATCACTTTGGATCTATGCTCTTGGTCTGACTTTGAGCCATTATCATTGTCAAATTTTCCATTATTTCACTTTGTGAGCTCCCTTTGAGTTCTATGTTTGTCTGGGTTTTCTACACCAACAAGAGAGAGAAATTCTAGATCTGAAGTGCTGAGGACTTTCAAGAACCCATCCCATTGAGGAGAATTGGAAACACCTTTCTTGTTTTCCTCCTAGGTGCCCTAAATATAAAATTCTTTCAAAAATATTGTTCTTGTCTTGTCTATTGGATGTATGGAGAAAAACCTTATTTTTACTGCTTAGTGTCTTTTTATGCATAGATCTGGATTTTTTCAGCATTTGTCTTGATCAAATAACTGCAAATCTGAAGATATTGGCAGCCATATTTGATGTTAGGGCTATAAGTTATGCATAGTTAAAGTGGTATTTTTTCGTACACTTCGAAAAAAGATTCATACTAACAGTTAACCATGCATGTGATTTTATAGTACATTAGGTGACCCTTGGATTCACTTTCCAAGTGGTCTCTTGGACTCCATTTTTCCATTCACCTTCCACGCCTACCCATTGAGGATTAGGTGTCCAACATTTCACGCCTTAATCTGAAGGGCCATGTGTGAGTACAAGAAGAGAGTTGTAATACAAAACTGCAAAGTATGCATGACAACACTTAGGCTGAATCAACTCTCTGAAATTTTGGCATAAAGAGGTGGATTATGGATGACCACTGACACTGGAATGCAGCGCTTATTGTAGTTCCTGAAACTCTTCCAAATCTAGCAAGAAGATGAGGGCTTCTGTTAGAGGAAGTGTCCCTCATATTTTAAAAGGGAGACCTTCCACCTATAGGAAGGGAGGTCTACAACCTATGATGGTTTAAGGATGACCATCAACGCTAGAATTCTTGATGCATTTCCTGGAACTCTACCAAAATTGGCAAGAAGATGAAGTCTTCTGCTAGAGGAAGTGTCCTAAATTCTTTGAAGAGGAATAATATCAACCTCGCTTAGATGGTTTAAGGGTGTCCACCAACCAAAGGAATTTTCATGGGCATATGTCTCTGGCTACAAATCTGAATCTGGAATGAAAAGTTGTGGCTCTGGCTCGCTTGAAGCAATATGTATCTGGCTACAACTTTGAATCTTGAATGAGAGATTATGGCGCAAGCTTGCTTGATGTGGCTTCAAAGCTTCTAGATGACCACCATTTCCCCCCCTGTCAAATACAAGGTGAGATGATGGCGAAAACTCAACTACAAGTTTTTTCAATATTTTAGAACAAGTTTTGACATGTGACTTAAACATATTCTTGGTTTTTGATGCCCATTTCCAAGAAGTGATCCATCCAAGATGAATATTTTTTTTTTTGCAGAAGGCTTGATTCTGAAGCATCTGTGTGAATAATGGGTGTGCCGACCACAATTCTTGCATGGGTGAAGATCGAAAAAATGATCTTTCATATGGTCAACGCAATCACAATGTTGGCATTTTAAAATCTGTTGTTGTTGTTGTGGAAGAGGAGCAGGATCTGGAACAACTGAATGTGAACTATCATGAAGAAATCTGGCACTCTAAAATTGAATGGGCTTGGATTAGTTCATAATATGAAAGGAAAATTCGTTGTCATATCCAAGACCATTTTTGTGCTTTTTGTGGACAAGTTGTTCCCAAGGTCTGATGATGGGATTGGGAAGTGCGGGCTGAGTTGTTGCATCTACATGTAAATCTGATCTTGTACAAGGAACTAAATGTGAGTCGACAGCAACATTATTGAGTTGCTATTTATGGGAGTCTATTTCAATTTTCTGAACATAAACAAGTTCAAAAGGATGACTCCGTTGTTGTAATTATTCTTGCTGAAGCTGAGATTCAAGCTGAAAAAATTCAATCTTCTCATGTGCAACATGGAGAGAGATTTCAATATATCTAAGAGTGTCTTTGTTGACTTTAAATTTTCTTTCAACAATAGACATGATTAAATTTCTCAATAATTATAATAACTTTTCAATTCTCGCCATTTAGAAAAGAACTATATGTAAATAATAATTTCAAAGAGCTTTCAATTTCTAAAACACTCAACACCTTACTCTCTTTGCTTTCAACCACCAATGTGCATATAAATCAATAAGAGAGAATCATGCAATATAATCAATACAAAAATTCATATTTAGTTCAACTCACCATGGATATAATGACCAACACATCTAAAAATTCAAACACAACATTCAAGACCAACCAGCACACGAATCAAGGAATGTTAATGCACAATTTTTAAACTCCATTAACTCTAGATGGAGAATTCCAAGAGCATTATCATGTCTAGGACTAGAATTCCTTGGCAGATATAGGGATGTCAAAAGTAGGAGGGCCGACGGGGCCAAGCCTCCAAAGTGCCAAGCACCAAGGATGAAGTGTTATGACGAGCAAGAATAATTCCAAACAAACACTAAAAGTTATGAATTTCTCCCCTTCCTTGAAGAGACACCACTACAAATCAACCTCCATCTATCATATTCTCACCCGTCGCACTGTAGGACTAAAATACTCAGATTTATGAATTTATTTGCCGAAATTAAGGGCTTAGTATCAAGATAGGCTCAGTATCAAGAAAACATTCCTACGCACCAGATCCAAAGCTCACACAAATAGCACTAGACCAAGCCAGGGTTGGGTTCAGATCTTTGCATCAGCCACCACGGAAGGACATTTATTTTCCTAAGGGAAATCTAACTACGCCACCACGTATAGAGCTAAACGATAACATCACCATGCTTCCGCTCTTCATGCTCTAGCTCGGTGAATGTGGGAAAGGGAATAATGAGAGGAGGTCATAGAATATATGGGACAACCACCCTTTATTCAAATGCAACACAAAATCCACCCTTTATTCAAATGAAAACATGCAAGCCATTCAAGCCTTTTGGTACCCTGTATGCTTAAAATATCAAAAGACTGATGGTGTGATCTGAGACAGGTTTAAGAGGTGGCATTGATGGTTTTAGGAGGAAAATTTTTGAGCAGAAGTGTTATGGAGTAGTGGAATGCGATTAGCTAAGGAGAAAAAAATGTAGTGGAGGAGGGATGTATGAGGAGAAGTGGAGAGGCTAGTGCGTGAAGGGAGGGTAGAGTGGAATCCACCATGTGGATAGTGTATCGGTGCGAGCAGGAGGTAGGAACATCATGGGAGGATGAGGGGAGTGGGAGCGAGCTGCGTGGAGGGAGATGCATGTAGTAGGTGGGGAGAGAGCAGCGTAGAGTAGGCGGAGAGAGAGGAGGGAGTTGTGGGAGGGAGCTGCATGGAGGGAGATGTGTGGAGCAGGTGGGGAGGGAGCAACATCGAGCAAGCAGAGGGAAAAGGATGTGAGGGAGTGAGTGGTGAGGGTCATGGGGAGGTGGCGAGCATGAGCCATGGCACATGTAGAGAGAGGAGGCAAGAGGGGAAGATGAAGCAAGTGGGCAGGGAGGTGAGCAGTCAAGAGGTGGAGTAAAAATGGGAGGAGAGCAGGGGAGGGGATCCCAAGCAGAGTTTGGAGGGGTCGATGGGGGAGACGTGAGCAGAGGAGAGAGAGGTAGTAGGCGGGGAGGTGGGAAAGCAGGCAGGAGGTAAGAAGCAACAGGAGGGTCAATATAGTGTGTGAGGGAGTTCAAGGACTAGCGTGAAGTGTATTGTGGCGAGAACGCAACTAGAAGACCTAGAGAGGAATGTGTGCTCCACAACTTCCTCCTGGTGAGAGTCCTTTGGTGAATCTCTGCGATTCACCTATATCTCCTGATATGGATGCTATATTAAGAGTGCACAAGTGTCTTGCAGGAATTCATGATTCCGAAGTTGAAGGTGATAGGCACAGGGCCATAACATTTTTATTCAGGAGATCCATTGCATCGTCAACTCTAAATTTAGAGCTAAGGAAAAGACACTAGGAACATTGACCGAACACATCAGCACATGCATAGGAATAACATACTAAAAATATAGTTGTGCCAAGGTTTTAAGGAATATTTCATAGCATTAGGATAGGTGCAGAGAGAGAAGGAGCATCTTGCATGCTCAACTGAGAATGGAAACACAATAGTAGATGGTAGAGCTAAAATGCACACAAATTCCACAAAACTAGAGGCTCTCACACAAGATTGGGTAGGTTAGGAAGGTACCCACTCTGATACCATGTTAAACACACACATGGTGGATGAGAAATTAAACACACACATAGGAAAGATAGGCGTTAGTTTTTTTACTATTAAACATAGATGTTCTTTTATAGTACATTAGGTGACCCTTGGATTCCCATTCCAAGTGGTCTCTTGGACTCCATTTTTCCATTCACCTTCAACACCTACCTGTTGAGGATTAGGTGTCCAAAAGAACTCTTAATCAATTTAGAGATAATTAATTAATATTAATTGATATTAATCATGTACACCCCATTCTATAATTTTCTTAGTTTCTTTAAGAATGGATATGAGAAAATATTGATGTGTTTTTTTGAAAATTTGTGCTCTTGCCTATGCGAGTGTGACATAGTTTCATCTAGGATTGTTTTTGATAAAATTTTAGAATTTTATTTATCACCACTCATGAAATTTGAATCTTCACTTCCTTCCTCCCATAAAATTCTTTCAATATGGTGGGAAACTAGGCGTACAAAGCATGAATAACCCTTGAATAATAAACTTGGATTGGTTTCCCACTTCCTTTGAGTATCATATCTACATGGGTAAATTCATACTTACTAAATAATCATGTAATAGAATGTTTCTTTTACCATGTGTTCATGCTGGATTATCAGTCACCCAACTCCACTAGCTTAATATTCAACGTGAGAAAGCATGGAATCAATCTAAATTCCATCCACTGGTTAAGTGAAATTGAAAAACATACTTCTGAATATTGCACCACTGAAAGGAAATATATAATAATATATAATATAATTTATATATGTTATATATGTTATATATATTATATATTATATAATAGATAATTATATAGGTTATATATAATATGATATACAATCATATAATCAAAAGTGCAGAGGTCATAATCGCATATAGGTTCACAATAGAGCAAAGGGCATAATTGGGTTCTCTGAGCGAGCATGAGTGAATAACACAATATGAGAAGAGGGAATTTGAGGAGGCCACATGGGAATTTGAGCAGTGGGCACAAGGGAATTCAAGCAGGGAAGAGCAGTGAGCATGAGGGAATTCAAGTAGGGTAGCATTAGACACCTATCGTCAATATTGCAGTAAGCTCCAAACTCAGTTCCTCAATTTGCTATTTTTTAATAAACGACTAAAATACCTTAACCCATGACTATAATATCGACCCCATCTCTCTTATTATTCTTAGTCCTTTACCTGCCTCAAAGTCACCCACCTATTTCCACCTAGGGAATTTACTCATCTTACCTGCAACGGGGTGACCCTTACCCATGATTGCAAGCTCAAAGCCCTTTTGTTTGTATTACCTACAAGGGGATGAACCCTTCCCCATGATCGTAAGCTTGAAACCATTACCCATGAATATAAGTTCAAATCCATTATTCATATTACTTGCAAAGGGGTGAACCCTTACACATGATTGTAATCTCAAAACACTTAACCATGGTTGTAAGTACGGATGGCACTTTTGTATAGTATTCATATATACAGTTTGGATGGAACTTTTGTATGGTATTATTATACAGTTCAGATAGAACTATTGTTTTTTATTCTCATATAGTTCATATGGCACAATCCATATACATAGTTGTATTATCATAATACATTATATATGTCCTTGAGATGGAAGTTAAATACAATCTTGGAATCGATTTTCTATAAAATTCATGTGGTATGTCTTATCTGAGAATTATGGCTTTTATACCAAATACATATGACCTGAATATAAACTTTGTTTTGCCTATGTGATGGAAGTTTGCATACAATCTTGGCATCGATTATTTATATATTTAGTATGGTATTTATTCTCTGAGAATTATGGATTCTATACCAGATACATATGACCTCAATGAAAAGTTTTTTTTTGTCTCTATGATGGAAGTTTGCATATAGTCTTTGAATCAATTATTTATATAGTTTTTATGGTATGTCTTCTCTAATAAAGATGCCTTCTATATCAAATACATATGACATCAATATAAAGTTTTTTTGGCATGGCATCAACTTACAGTATGGAAGTCTTTAATTTATGGTTTGGTTGATGGAATTGAAACATTTTATTTTATCAATATCAATTTCTTTATATATATATATATATATATATATATATATATATATATATATATATATATTGATGACTTGTTATCGTCAACCCTAAAGTGAAACCTTAAGGAGACTTTGAATCTTAATTTAGACATTCAAATGATGGAGATCTCCTTGACAAGTCTCTTATATGACTCATATGAAATCATGGCAACTCTAAAGTACATAAGAATAATGAACCTAAGAATCTCTATATCAATAATCATAGGGTTGGCAGCAGATAATATTATTGACATATTATAGTGATCGTCAAGAAAGTGAGAAAGCAGTCTATGTCATTGTCATCATGAAAGTGACATGGATAGTCAATCCTATGCATGGAATATGGTCTTTAATGCAATAATCCATATTCACATTAGTGACTTGGAACACCTATGTTTCTACATGATCATACTAGAAATTCATTTATCCTTATGACAATGACCTCGTTACAACGGGGAACTTGATGTATCAATTTGACACTAATTTCTATAAAATACACGAAAATCAATATTAACCATTTATTTACTGATGGAAATATATGAAATACAAGATTATTGTGAAAAAATGTATATTAATGTAAACAATACCTATAAATAATAAATTTTATTCCTTTGATATTTCTTCATTTGTGGCACAATTTCCCGCCTCCTGGTGCTAAAATAATCAATCAACCTCTGTTCATTCACAAGCCCTAGTTTTCCCCTTCATGGTATGTGAGTGGCCTCACTCACCATGGAACAAGTCTCTATATTGAGACTAATATTGATGCTTCATGGGATGGTGTATCAACTTGTATCATGCTTTATCCCAATAATCATTAAATGTCATAATATTGCCCTGAGGTTCTATTCAAATTTCGACAATTGATAAGGCTTGTATCCTTCTACTATTTGCATGGTTCTCCAGCTTCAAGTGGTACACTAAGTCTAGGCTAATAAATATAGGTTTAATAAAAGGTACTTTATTATACTCAATCCATATTCAAAAGGTCTTGCAGACATTCGGTCATATGTATGGGCTCCTTTAGGTTATTAATATTCTCTATTTTCTTAGTTTGATCTATATTAGAAGTCTCATGCTCATAACACACACATACACATATATGCCAAAATTTATCCAATATTAATCATTAATATCTATGCATCGAACATAGATCTCATTCAAATATTTCTCATTGAAATATCATTTTTATCGCTACGTGTTTTATTCATGAGTTAGAATATCACATTTCACTTTTTAGTGATGTTTTCATTCATGACTCATTGATATGTAGACTAATTTATTCCACATTCTATAATCATTCCATATTAATAATGAATATGTAAACAATACCCATTATATATGATAGGTAAACATTAGCAAAGTAAACTGCAATTAGTTTCACATAATTAACATGAAACATTAATCATTATTATAAAAATAGAGGCATGACATACATCCTTATTTATTCCCTGTTCTATAACCAGATATCCTTAAACAATATCCATTATAAATTACAAGTCAACATTATCATAATAAATAACAGTCACTTTCACACATAATTTATAAATAAAATCATTGATAAATAATTAATAATAGCTTAGAGTAAAGTGATTATTATGCCTTTAAATCCCTCCATACCAATGAAGGCCCTGAAACCTTTGGGAATTGAACAAATATTTAGTAAGAAACAATTTTCAATCATCAGTCCTTAATAATACTTGTTCTTATTTTAAAATAAATAGTCTTGCTCAAGGCCACCTCTTTGGCACTGACAAATTAGATGTACTTTTTTTCGTAATATATATGTTGATCACTTCTTATGTGGGTCATTTGTCATGGAATTAAGTTGTAAGCACATGAATCAAAATGTAGTGAAAAAATATGCGTAATGGATTATGCAGTTATGGAGTGATATTATTAGCATAGTATCAGTATTATTATATTTTGTTTGTTATCATCAAGACTGTGCCAATTAACTAAGATCACAATGAAAATAGGGACTATGGTAGAGTGAAATCCCTCCATAGGGGAAAAGCCAAAAAAATCTCTTCCTATAGATTCTCAATGAAGAATTCCTGACCTTTAATCTAAAAAGATCACCAAGTGATACGTAAATGACCCAAATAACAATTCTTCACTATTCAACTCAAACTTCTCTTATTTTTTGAGAATAAATCTGAACCAAAGAAACTTGCCTTCTCACACGTGCAATCTTTCAAAAACAAGAAAAAATTCCCAAAAAAAAATAAGAATCCCTCTCTTCTTCCTTGTTGATTTTCTCCTCTTCTTTTCTCTGATTCATCTCATACTTCTCAGGAGATGTGAACTTGATTCGTATCTTTGTAGGTCGAAGGAATATTCTATATATATCCTCTTGGTGTGGTTCAACTACCTTGGTATGGGGACGACTTGGTGGATTGGATGACCCATCATTTGCGGGATTCTTTTCGTTTTTACATTCCAAAATCGTTTATTTTAAAACGATCCTAGAGCCCTCCATGGGACTTTACATCATGACCTTGACCTAGACCTTGTCAAAGCCCTAGGGCACACAATGGGTGCCAAAAATAATAAAACAATCAATGGGGAAGAAACCCATTCTTCAATAAATAATTTTTCTTTTACAAAATATAAATTTATTTGTCTCTTTCCTTTAAAAATTATATCAAGTCATGGTACATAAAAAATTATCATGACCAAATCTAGTTACCATTTTCAACACCTACAATATTAGCTTTAAATGATGAAATACAATTTAGAATAAAAAAAATTTAAGATGGTTTTGTTATCAAAATAAATGCCTGTGAACTTATAAAACATTGCATCTAAATCATAAAAATACCAATTAACTATAAGGGCCATATAACATCATAACTAAGGTTTATTCTGCATAAATCAAAATCCTTAGATTTCTTCAAAGAGAATGTGATGATATAGTGTAATGATTTTTCATATATAAGAATATAAAAGCTAGAATATAGAGATATAAAGTGAGAGAGAGAGAGTATGTTATTATTAAAGAATATACAAGTAAAGAAGGAAAAAAGAATTCCCTCTCCAAAGTAAATCTACTTCAAGTAACCAACCCTTTACAGAACAATTTAAAAAATATAGGAAAATTAAAAATATTTTATGTGATAGAGAGAAAGAAACCTAATATAGGTTTCTAGTTGTTACAAACTTCAAATCCAAAAATCCAAACAAAATCAATTATAAACTTGTATCGGTCATATGTTGACTGAATATCCCGAGATGATTAAAAAATTCACATAATCAAATCATATAAGGAAAGAACCTCTATAAAAATGAGTATGAGGATAATGCGCACAAAAAGCTTAGGCCACTAGAGGCATTTTCTCTATAACCAAAAGGAAATGTAACCATAATTAAGAGAACATATAATATAACTAATTTTAATAAGACTTTCAATTCTCCTCACCTATTCTATCTTAGTATTAGGTACACATGCACAAGCTAAATGAGAATTGATTTCTAGCATGACATAGACATTCAAATTTTGGCAATAAGAAAAAATAATTCTAATGCAAATTTGGACATAATTTGATCATGTTTTATGTGTTATTAATTTTAAATATAGAAAATGGATGTCTTACATATTGACCGAAGACTGAAGCATGAAACCCATGGTTTATAAAATATTAATTTTACAATTTTATTTCTTCTTTTGATCAATATATAATAATTACATCATTACATGAGACAAATGAAAATTATGAAGATCGAAACTAGTTATATTTACCAACAGACAAGAGCATGTTGATTCAACTAAGACATAGGAGTGACACCAATTGTGTTTCCATTTTGAGTCTCTCACTCAGTTTGGGACAAAATTTCATTTGATACAACATGAAAAAATGAGAACTATGGTTCATGATATATGTTACATGATGAGATTTTCAAGTCCTCCAAGTGTAGTGAAACAATATTTCCAAGATTTGTAAAACAATATCTCTTCAATATGAGGACTCTTCTGGCCTTTCGTGATCACCTAGGAAACCTACAACACCTCCTACAATATTGGACCTAATGAAACACTATAAAACCTAGGGTATTCACATGAGTAAACATTAGAAGACAAATTACAAACTTTCGAAATATTGATGTGTCTCTCAATAGGTCAAAGATCCATATTTATATAGCCTTTCAAAGAGGTTCCATTAGCCCTCTCTAGGCTGAATTTTCCTTCACTATCCAACTTGGTCTTGGAAGCCTTCTAGACATTTATAATTTAAAAATATTTTTTATTTCCTTGAATCCCGAAAGGGTTTTTTACAATATGATAAGGACTATTGACTCATGACAAACCCTAGGAGCATTCAATAGATGCTTGAACTAATGACAAAGTGACTTGAGCATGAAACTCATCCTTTACAAAATTAATTTTCTTTCTTATTTTGATAGATACATAATAATTACATTATGGAATGAGTCAAATGATAATTATGAAGACCAAAAATAGTTACATTATTTAGCATATCGATGCATTTGGGTAATGTTTGTAATGTAATATTAAATGTTATCAAATTATGTTGATTTCTCAAGTTATCGAGTGATTTCATTGGTTAGGATAAATAGGTTCTCAAGTTCTCATGTTTTTTAAATATTATTTGAATATTTTAAACCCAAATAACTTCCTTGTAACTCACTTGTACTATTATAATGTTCTTGTTCTTTCATCAAGATGTTTCTCAATATCCCTTATGAAACTCACTAACATTTTCTCTCATTTGATGGAGTGTTATGGGATGTTCAACCAAACAGGATTTTTCAGATTTATCTTTGTCGAGTGAGAGAAGTTTAGGTAAGATAGAAGGAATTAAAAAAACAAGTACTACATCATCTAGTAGGAAAACACCAGCTAAAGGTGAAAATATTAAAATAAAATGCCATAGACACATGGGAATTCATTTTCTTATGATAATGAGAGCATAGATGAGATCGAAGTGCCCTTGAGGTACACACATATAGTAAAAAATGTGAACCCAAGGATCTTCCTTAAATGAAAAATTATTTTTTTGTCAATGAAAGGATATACTGCATTGCCCCATCATCATTACAAGGTTTGGGGCTATTTTACACAGATGGCATAAAGGTAATTTATGGAAGATTAACTGAATTGATGAAGTATGTCATACCTTATTACAACTACAATGATTGGGTATGGCTATTATAATATACCAAAGGTATGTGAATATATGGAGTGGCAACAAATTATATACAACTAAAATAAAATGATGAAAATAAAGGTTCAACTATTTATATTGATGGAAGTCCAAAAGTAGCAAGGAATATTGCAAGGTTTATAAATAGTATATAACTTGTCAACACAAATAAGAAACACAATTTCATATTCAAGAAACATGAAGGAAACCATGTATTTTTATGTGTCATTAAATCAATAGCTACGGGGGATGATTTTCTCATTGATTACAATTTGCATATAATAAATACAAATATTGCTACTATGGGGGCGATATGTATTCAATTTTACCCAAATTGTAAGAAATGTATATTGTATGTTATGATTGTCATTTACTAAAATATATTGTTATACATCTTCTAATTTGAGGGAACATTTTAATACATCATGATTAAAATATTTTGTCACACTGATCAAGGTTACAGGGAAACAACCTCACAACAGGTAAACATCAATGTAGTTTTACGTAAAATAATATAACCATGACATATATATAAAGTAGATTTTTTCCATAATAAAGTAAGTCAAATTGATATTTTTATGCATCATATAACTAAATGAAATATTCAATATGCATATTGCCAACTTGAGCAAATGCATTCCTTCATCCTTTTCAAAGTTTTTTTTTGTACAATATGCAGAATATATATTGATCCTGCCATAATTCCTCTTACAAGAGCCTTCTAAGATGATGAAGTTTTTATAATTTTAGAACCTTTTATATTTGCCATGATATAACATGAATTTTATATATAATTTTAGACATATGTCAATAGTGGTTTTCTTATTAATATGGTCATGAATAATTCTGGATGAATTGAAAATTACATTCATTTGATAATCAGGGTGATAAGGGGAAGGAACCAACCTTAGAGAAATCCACAAATGCTCATGAGGAAAAAGGGTACTAGTGAAGAAATTTTTATGTTCATTGATCCAATTTAATAAATGAGGAAACTTAAAATCAAAGAAAACAAGAAACTTAATTATTTAGTCTGATTGAGCCTCAGATAGATGATATAAAAGGTGAAATGAAAACCTTGTTGTAACAAGTTCGTCTGTATAGGGTGAGAAACTCATTTAATTATTCCATTTATTTTTTATGATTTAGTGATATTATCCTTTATAAAAAAAAAAAATCTTTATTTTATAGGAGTTTTTGCAGAGTTTGAACCTCATGATATGACTACGGGAGTCGATATCGATGCTCCACATGTGAGTGATTCACCAATCATTGAGACTGATACAACTGCTCAACCACCAATAACATGACCTGCAACCCCTGAACAATGTACATTAGGATGTACACATGATGTTATGGATGCAAAGCATGGTCCGATTGAAAATTTTGAAGTGAGGCTTCCTAAATCTCCCCATGTTGCTAGCACAGGGCCACTAACGATCACATTTTAGTAGATGATGACAATGTCCCCTTGAAATATAGAAACTTGCAAGTATTTAACAAGTGTTTTAAATATTAATTACAACCTTAATGAAATTAAAGTATATTATGAGATTGTTTTAAATTAATTATAATATCATTTTGCAGGAAATGATGTATTTTATAAGTGTTTGTATGACATAACCTTGGAAATATTTGGGTTGGCCATTTACACAAACTAGAAATCACAAAGTTCTAAGTTAAAAGATTAACTTATTAATAGGATGGTTCACATGTTCGGTGAGGGTGACTTTAACAAATCTGGAGTTACCTCAAAGGAAATCATACATTTAAAATAATTTTGGGACCATTATAGGTCTCAATTGGAAAGGGACAGGTCGCATGAGCACCCTCAATCAATTCCAGTGATGGAATGGAGAGAACTAGTGCTAGATTCAAATGAGAAGGAACTTTTAAAAGCAAGGAAGTCTCCACTCAGACCAAGAAGGTATGAGGAATTTTTAATAATGTAATTTTGATTCTTTATCATCATTCCAAAATCTAATTAATTTTTTAATTTTTTTAAATATAGGCTCCCAGATACTTCCAAAGCCATAGTTTCTAGAATAGCCAAACATGAGCAACATCATATTGGCCTCGTTAGTTACTCAAAACTGGCCACAAAAATTGCAAGTATATAAAAAAATAATTTACATCCAAAATTACAATTTGTTAAAAATTTTAATTTAATATCAAAAAAGAAGAAAAAATCATGTTCTAATGCAAACTTGCGGGGGTCACAATTGAATGAGGTCCAACAGAGGAATACCTAAGGATTTCTTTCAAGTATGACTATCAAGCCGTGGTTGAATGAAAGAAAATTTTGGCATCTTCATAGTCTTCCACCACCCAACCTAACACTAAAGAAAATACTTGTACAATATATCTGGTATTATTTTTGACCATAAAGTAATGTGTTTGATTGTAAAAAGTAGGCAAGAAATGTAGATAAAACACATGAGCCTATTGACGATGGAGTGCCTGATCTTTAAACTGATGTTAAGCTCGCTACTGGAGGTATTTCATGTGTTATAAAAAAAATGTAGTGTTGAATACACTTAAAACTATTTAAATGAAATGGTGTATTAATTATAGTCTTTGTTGTTTCTATACCAGAGCATGTACAATATGTGGCTAGAGAAGAGGAGGAACATATGGCCAAATCCAAAAGTATTCCACTTCCCTCCACTACCAAAGTAGGTAAATAACACTCTACTACTCTTTTTATTAATAAAAATTTTGTAATAATAATAATTATAAATATGAATTTGACATTTATTTCTTATTGCAATTGATGCTCGGCCCCACTTGCAACAACATATTCGTAGGACTATGTCAACAACAATAAATATCACACCATATACTGAAACAAATAAAGGTGACCAAGATTAATACATCCTTGCTAACTACATATTATCAAAAAAAAAAAAAAAACCAGATAAAAAATGGTTGCAGTTGTTTATTTAGAGCCCATGTTTTTTAGTACCACATTTTTTATTGAGAGGTTGAATGCCTCATGTCATGTGCACATGTAACTTTAGACGATCTTAATAAAAAGTTGTGATTTTTCCATTACGAAAAAATAGAATGATTTTGTTTCATAATATGTAAACATATTTTTTGTCATAAAATTTATTGAGATAGTATATTTTGTGGATGTATGAATGAATGAATGAATAATGAAACCATTAAATGCCTCATATATTTGTGATACTTCTTCTTCCAACTCTAGTTTAAGGTTATGATTAAATTATAATGCAAGAAATTGTATATAGAGGCTCAAACAAAACCCATGTAAATTGGATAAGGGGAAAAATCTAGAAGACACATTCTAATATTTCATCTCATATAAACTTCATGGATTTTAAACATCTTGGCATACAAGTCATTTTGAAATTAGTACGACCCTTATGACTAATTGGAAAATCATGGAAGCTTTCATAGGTTATAACAATATTTTCCATAAGCTTTATAATTATAACTACCATGCATTGAACTTATTTCTTACATACCAACATTTGTTAAATCAACCATCCATTTTAGTCTTGAGGATTAGATACTTATAAAAATTTTCCGAGTGAAGGATTTTATCGTAACTCCAAATCTAAGTTTGTTAACTAATTCACTATACATGACCTCTAGGGTTTTCCATCCACAATATTTTGTTACAATACTTCTAAATTTCTTGTTAATAAAAGAGTCGATGCCTTCCTTTCCTTGAACAATACCTTTCTTCTCTTCTCCTTGAGCTACTCCCTTATATGTGATGCCTCAATCAACCTTCCAAATGAATAGTTAAGGGTTTAATCCTCTAAGATTTAGTGATTAAATTTTTCATATTCATGTGCCCCTTTCAATTACATAATGGTTTCAAGTCATGTGGTAATTAACTCAACTATTCATTTCAAAAGATCATGATCAATGAAATATAAGCTTCTCACTGAAATATACCATTCACTCACTTAGCACTACTAACTAGGCCTCCAAATATAGAACTAAGACAATTCATTTCAATTAAAAAAATTATTATAGCCCATTGTCCTGTCACCTCATGATGGTTCTCATCCAAATGATGCCCAATCCAATTGATAACTCATTAAATTGTAATTTTTTATTGATCTAAAATGTTTCATAAAATTAAAATATTTGAATGTTCATAGTTGAGGATGGTGGAATAAAATTATAAATTTCACTTATTTGAAAAACAAGGTGATAAGGGGAAGGAACCATCCTCAGAGTAGACCAAAAATGTTGTTGAGGAAGTTCTTAGTCAAGTGCTTAATGATCTTGACTGGTTTGATGATGATGAGTTATACATGTCTCCTGACCCAATAGTAGCATTCAAGAGTATTATGGTTAGAACGAATGAAGAACTTGCTTATTTGATTCAGATTAGAAATAGAAATCTCGATATTAAAGATAGGATCAAAATCTTCAGGGATATTAAGTAATAACCATATTTTAAAGTGATTTTTTTATGTCATAAGTTCAATTATGGATGTTTTTTTTTTTAATTTTACATTTTTTAATATAAAAGCCATTTTCTTTATTATATAGGAATTTTTGGCAGAGATAACACCACAACATACAAAAACCACAGGGCAACCAGAAGAGGAGCACAGGGCATCCATTCTAATAGTTTTGACTAGTGCACGATGTAAAGAAAACTCTAATGCTATTTTTATTATTGAGTAATAACAAAAAATATCAATTCTTTATTTATTTTGTGTTACAGTTGATGATCCACCCCTCTTGCGGTAACCTTGACAATGTCATGAATACACAACTAGGCCATCAAAAATAAAGAAAATGAAATAATTTTAATAGTTATATAGTTTAAAAAATCACGTACCATATTATGAAAACATATTTTTGATGATATTTTTTTTTTGAGATAAATTATTGTGTCTGTGCTAAATGAATGAATTTTATATGATCATGATTACCTTATATATGTCTCTTTATGTGCTGAGAATTTCAATGTCTTGATGCACATGTATAGAGTTGACAATGGAAAACCTTTTAGGGCTTCCAAAAGAAAATCATGCACATGCCTTTCAATTTGAGTCTATGATCACTCAAAACTTGTCCAAACGAAGGCTTGATAGAAAAATTTTGAAGACTTCAAATCTTTTAAAACTACCACATATCTTCGCTTATTTTTTCAAGATTATTGGAATTTCTTGAGCTCATCAAATATCCTTTTGGTCCCTCAATATTAGTTTCCTTAAGCTCTTGCTCTTCTTGAGTAAGTATGATGTGTCACCGATAAGAGGGCTAGTAGAATGAGCCCATAACTCCGTTTTATTTTTTGATAGGTTCTATAACAAGCCTAGTTAAAAATTCATGTAAAAAAAATATAAGGCCAAGGATATGGGACACGTATTCCAAGCTGAATAGTGGGTAAAAGGAAAAGAAAATGGAAAAGGCTTTCGAAAGGAAAAGAGGCATTAATTGGCATATTATTTATGAAAATAATGGAAATTAGGAGAAAAGGAAGGTGAAAGGTCACATGTTGCATGTGAGGAGGAAAAATGAAGGAAAATAATGGAAATTGAGAAAAATAGAGGCCTCATTAATAAAATTTCTTTTAAGGATCAGTGGGCAAGATTTTTCTCAGACTTTTGTTAGTTCAATTTTGGATCTTTCATTCTATTATCTCTCTCTCATAATAATAGACACTTTTGTATTTTTTCTTGGGGCACTCTTGTAGGAGTGTGGTATTCTTGGGATTTGGAGAAAAAAGGAAAAGGAAAAGCAGGAAATTTTAAAAGGGTATCAGGATCAACAACTACAATGGGTTTCTCTTATGGGTACCAAGTTGCATGTATGATTTCCTTACCAGTTTTGGCATGGATGGTATATGCATGTGGTTATTTGGTTATGGTTGTTATTGGCATGGAGGATATTCTGGATTGATAGTGGTTTTTCCTAGTCTTTCCATTTCCTAGATAGCCATGGTGTTGTGGGTTTTACTTTTTTTTTTCTAGTTAGTTTTCATGTGCCTTTGACGATGGGTTGAGTTATTAGATCTTAGAAGTCTTGTATGGAAAAATGATCTAGAAGCACTGTAACATCTTGGGTTGAGTTACTAGTCCTGGAAGCCTTGGTTGGAAAAATGTTATAGAATCCCTTGGTGGGTTGAGCTACTAGTCCTAGAATCCCTAGTTGGAAAAATTCTCTAGAATCCTAGCAGCAGTTGTGGGTTGAGTTTCTAGTCCTGGAATTCGTGCTTGGAAAAAGTTCTCTACAGCCCTGGACAGCCTCGATAGACACCAATCTACTGATGGTTACTTATGTCTGATCGTTTGGTGGAATCACTGGTTGAGGGTTGAGGTGGTTTGATCTCTTGAAGCCTTGGTTTGGTTTTGATTTATTTGTTCTATTATATCCCACATTCATGCATGGAATATGATACAAGGGTTATTGGATGAAAGAGAGATCCGGTTCAGCCCAATCTATCATCGAGTGGTTCATGGAAGTCACATACTGGGTCGACCTATGAAATAATCAATAAGAGCTCTTTCTGCTTGGTATTTTATGGGTAAATATACTTTTTTATATGTGGTTTATATGGCTATTATATCCTTGATATTTATGTTGGTTATATGTTGGTTATGAGTGATTTTTATGAGAACGACGATGGATGTCTCTCATCATGTTTTGATTAATAAATGAATGTACAAATACTATATGGATTAATAGATTGTAATGTTATTATTGTGATGAGGCATCAATTCTTCTTAGCCATTCTTAGATAAGTGTGAGACACCTATTCTTTGACATGTTGTTATGACCTGTAGATTACATATGTGTGATATATTTGACTAATTGACGGTCATGGCTAGTAGGGGTCTAGTCAAGACATTAGTCAATTATTTGAAGTAGCATATTTTCTTCCATGTTATTTTTCATTCTTGGAAGTTTCATGTATTTATGGGTAGTGGCATGAGTCCCGACCTTGAAAAAGTGGCACAAAATTCGAATTCGCTGGCACCAAAATACTTATAAAAGTCCCTAGTCGCAAGCATGCCCTAGTTGTGGGAGAAACTAGAGGGTCCCAGTCACATGCATGCCATGTCATGGGATCGACTGAGGATTTAATGTATAAAAATACCATTTTACCTCAGGGGCTCGTCACCTTGAAGGGTTGGATGTGTCCTGGGGGTTTTTTTGCACATGAAGAAGGTTAGGTTTGTTTTGTTGCGTTTCACTTCCTTAATTAATACATAGGGAGTTGAAACATATCATAATATCTCATCGTCACATTTTTACCCTGGTTGGATGGTTATGAATTTATTATGCAATTCAATGTCTATATGTTGTTATACATCCATTTTCATGGTTATATTTATCTATGTATAGTACGTAAAACATGCATTGCGAGGTCCATGTATGTATTTTGTGTCATTATGATGTTGTTGGTTGTTATGATAATAATGTGTTGGCTAAGATAGATAAGGATATGCATACTATTAGAGTGAGGTTGCATCACTCAAATTTTGGGTAAGAGCACATTGTCATACAAGTATTGTATGTTTTTCATGCAGGTATGTTAGTTAGTGTATTGTTGTATGCATTATGGTTATATACATATTTGTCATTTTATTATTGTTGTGGTTACATTCATGGTAGATGCTATTGAATCACTGTGGTCATATGCACATGTGTCGAATAGTCATGAATGATAGTAACTTGTTGTTATATGATTTTTTTTGTTGTTTTATGTTAGTTAACTTGATGAGTATGTTATATGTTGTTGACAAGTATGTTGGTTGCTAACTTGTTGTTTCTATATGCTACTTATTTTTATGATTAGGGTTATTTCAATAAGATCTTGACGTTATATGTATCATGTTGATCTAGATTGGTTTGTGTATATGGTTATGGTATTTAGATTCAGGTATGAGATGATATACTTGTAATGCTGTGTCATATAAATATGGATTGACTTTTATAGATGTGATAGCCTCCCCTGAGATACATTTAGATATGATTTTTATTATGTCATTTACTTGGTTCTCAAATGTTTGATTATGTCGTCTAATTGGTGATTGATTAGTTTCATGATATGAGTATGTGTATATAATATTGCATGAAGGAATGATATTCTTTTGAGATGGTTGCACTAAAACATATGTGTTGAGACAAATGGTATATACTTGTGTGTAAGTAGGTGATAGCTGTAGTAATATCTACTATGATGAATGAATGTGAGTTTATTATTTATTATGACATTATTTTTAGTATTGGCAAAGGTTTATTTCAAATCAATAGATATGTTGTCTTGATATTTGGAACATATGCTTGACACGTGTGAACAGTTGCAATGAAACATACTTTGTATTAGCATGACAAGGTAATATTTGATTTTCTTATATAACTAACTACTAGGTGATGTGATAGCACATAATAAAGATTCAACTGCAACAAGGTAAATGGTAAAAGAAAGGGATTGGGTAATAATTCCTTTGGAAATGTTTGGAAACCGCGGTTCCAAATGAATGAGTGTTTTTCATACAAGAAGTCTTCTTAACCTTGATTTGTTTGACATTATGTGGATATGTGTTATATTCCTGAACATGTATTTGACAGGTATATCAACTAGATTCAAGTTATGGTTGGAATCATCAAGGGAATTCAATTCTCTTGATAGATTGCATGGACATTTTCAGTTACAAGGGAACATGCTTGGCACATCAAGGTAATATAACTGGTATATTGTTATATATATTTATGCACTGGAAATTATTAGTTTATGTTAGTATGATGCAGGGATTTACATGGCAGAAGAGACTATTATGAAATCTTGAAGAAGGCTCAGGTTGAGATTTCCCTTGGAAGCATTGAGAACCGAGGGAGATTGAGTCATGGCATTTGTTTCTAGTTTTATGATTTTTGTCTTTTGTGATTTTTTCATGCTTTATTTGTAGTTTTGTGTATACTTAGTGCATGGCCATGCCACTTTGTTTCTGGTGTCATATTTTTATTGGTTTTTATGTTTTTATTCTTGTTTGTTTCTTTTTCTTTCCTTTTATGTTTTGAGGGTCTTGGAAATTGGTTTGGGAGGAGGAAATTTAACAAATATCAGGAAGTGTTGAATGGAACTTGATAGCTAATGTAAGATTTGGATAAAGCTTGGTCCTTGTATAAGGGAAGCGGAAGGTAAGACTATGACATTTGGTTGGACTAGTTGGGTCCATTGTGGTAAATGGACAGTGGAAGTACAAACATGAGAAAGGTAACTGGAAAGGTAAAGTAAATGGATTTGAGGCATCAGATTCCTTAGCTATGTTGTTAAATATTTTTCTCAATAATGTGTGTGTTGTGCATGGATAAAGGGCGTTCTCTTAACCTTGACATTATGCTATCTGGTAATTATGTTGTGATCATGATTATGTTGATGTTTATTTATGTATACATGTATATATGTGTGTATGTTGTGTTTGAAAAGGTGTCTGACAAGGTCTTAATGGAGGATGATTGTTTAATGCTACTGTTTATATGTATATATGTATGTATGTATGTCATTTTATAACAGGGTCGTCAAGAACCATTATTGTTGAGGAATGATTGCTTATGTAGATGAATGGAATGAAAGAGATTCCTAATCTTATGGGAAATCAAGTGGTAAGAGTAGTCCTAAAAAATATATGAGGTCAATATCATATGGTTATGAATCTATATTATTTGATTATACTATATCTATGCTGATGTTATGGACAGGCTATGTTGAGGAATACATCAGCTAAATGAAAACAACGTGATCCGCGACATTATAGGATAAGCCTAGATGACAGAGAAACACTGGAAGCAAGGTTTCTCAGTATAGGCAGTGTGGTTTTGGATTTGTTGTGATACTTTTTTGTATATGTTGCGCATATTGTGTATGTTGAAAATGACACAAAGAAAGGATTCTAATTTAATTTTCCCTTGATTAAATTAGAATAAAATTGTAATTCGACATCACGTGAAAACTTGTATGAGTTAACTAATTTAGGATAATTTATTTGGTTCATTTAATTCGATTTGACGGTAAAAATAGAGGCATTAGAAGCATCTCCTACATTATATGATCCCTAGTTTAGTTGATTTTGATTTGTAATAAATTAACTCAATTTATCTGAGTTAAAATCAGTTTAACTAGTTCAAACTAATGGAGGAAATAATGAGAGGTCAAAGAGTGGAAATTCACTTGTACCACATCTAGATAACTAATAATCCTCCCATAAATAACTCATGCATGTCAGTTCTCAGAAAGACCCAGTTGAGATTTGAGTTCAAGGGAATTGTGTTATCGGTCGTATAATTATCTAAATTGTACAGGTGGTTCATGTAGTCAAAGGAAGGCCCCTAATGGAGTTCACAATATGGATTGGTAATTTCCCTAATTAATAGGGCCTAATTACTCAAGGAAATAGCACAAGGAAATAGGGATCTTGGAGGGTATAAAATTAGTTAAGTATTGAACCATGGTTGTCTAGGAAGTAGTGAGATAGATGGCAATAGTGAAAATGATTCTCATCTTGGAGAAAATAATTGTAATATTATCATATTTTCTGACTGATGAAATATACATATAACGGGGTTTTTAGATGAGGCTTTCCCCGGGAAGTACTTGTGTGTTGTGAGACTAAAATTATTTTTCTTTCATGTTTTGTGATTTCGCAATCTAAATTACTTTTCGAAATTGGTAGAGTAGATTCAAGTATATTTTTTTAGCATATTACAATTATCAGTTGAATCTACGTGGATTTTATACAAGGTATCAGAGCAAGAATCATTATATAATAGAATAATATGAGTGTTTTTTGTGCAAGTGAATCAAATTTTCAGATATACTCTTCAGGGCTAGCACCAGGATCATGATGTATTTCTCTAGATTGAGACTAAAATATGACCTTGAGGGTATTTTGAATTACATATCTTGGAGAGACACAACGGAAGTAGTGTTGGAATACAATGAAATGAAGGATTTCATAAACAATGACACTCCTAGGCCTACAATGGAAAATTCTCAATATCTGGTAGCATGGAAGAAGAATGTAGCAAAGGAAATAAGGATTCTATTGGAAGGTATTCTAGATCATATTATATTGAACCTACAAGGAAAGGAAACTCCATATAATATGTGGAAGGCCTTAAAAAATTTGTTTCAGAACAACAAAAACCACAGGAAGCTAGCGTTGAAGGCCAAGCTCAGAAAAATAAACATGGAGAAGGGTGACACAGTACCAAAGTACTTGACGAAGTTCACCCAAGGTTAGGATGAGCTTGGAAGTGTTGGTATTACATTTGTCAAAGATGATTTAGTGAGCCTATCACTTCTAGGCCTTCTCAAGAGCTGACATAGCTACAAGTATTTGATGAACGAGAGGGAGAATCTACAAGAGTGGGAGCGTTTGTGGTCTGAATTGGTGCAAGAAGATACTCGATGGAACACTAGATATGGATCCTCATCAAAGCTTGATGATGAGGATAAATGTGCCTTGGCTGGGAAGGAAAATAAAGGGAAATGTAATTAATCCCATTCCAAATCATATTTTGGCCAAGTATGAAATAATAAGGAATTGTTGAATATTAAATGTTTTCACTGTCACGAGCTGGGACACTATGCTACGAAGTGACCACACATTAAGGCTTACAAAAATCCCTTAGGAGGAGTGGAAAGTGAATCTCTTCCTTCACAATTCAAGTTGGATTTCACTCTCATCGCATGCATGGTGCCATCGGTGATGGATAATGTGTGGTACATGGATATTGGAGCATCATTCCATATGAATGACAACAAAGATTTCTTCAACGACTTGGAGGATAAGGAACTCCACATGCACATTGAGATGGGAGATGATGGGAGGTATTGTGCGACCGAAATTAGTATTTTTACATTTCAGAGAGAGAGTTTGGTTCTCCTCTCACATTTTAAGATTTCATGTATGTTCTAGGTTAGAAGAAGAACTTAATTTCAGTTGTAATGTTGGAATACCATGTCTACAATGTGATATAGCCATGAGACAAGTGAAGAATATCGGGGTTCGGGTAAAGAAACTCTACAAATTGGATGTATAATATTGTGATTCCTTGAGCATGAAAGCATAGAATGTGGATAATCGAGACATATGTGAGTTATGGAATAAAATATCAGGCCATCTACACCATGTAGGTTTGAAGATCATGTTGTATATTTCTATAGGACTTCCCAGGGATGCACTTGAGCAGTGTGATAAATTAAAATGGTGTACATTGGGGAAGTACACCAAAGCCAAATTTCATGATAAGGACATCTGAGTGAAAGATATCCTTGAAATAGTTCACTCAGATGTGTGTGGACTGTTCTCAAGAGCCTCCGTGGCCAAGCACATGTATTGTGTGATTTTTGTAGATGAATTTTCATGTAATTATTGGATATTCTTCATGTAGAAGAAAGACTATATGTTCTAAAAATTTTGTGAGCTCAAATAGCTTGTTTAAAAATACACAAGAAATAAGGTGAAGGCTCTAAAGAGAAAAAATGGTGGAGAATATGTGTCGAATGAATTCAATAAATTTTGCAAATCATAAGGATTTCTATGAGATTTGATAGCACCTCATAACACACAACAGAATGGGGTTGTAGAAAGAAAGAACATAAGCCTTGTGGGAGCTACACGGGCAATGTTACATGATCAGGGCCTACTATTGCACTTGTGGGTAGAAGCATGCAACACAAATATGTATGTGCAGAAGAGAAATATTCATCAGATTCATGGATGATTACAACAAAAGAAGCCTTTTCCAATAAGAAGCGATATTTGGTGCACTTTAGAATTTTTGGTTAATCAATTTATTTTCATGTTACCAAAGATGTACGGACAAATCTAGAACCAATAGCCAAGTTAGGCATATTTGTGGGGTAACCTGATACACCTCACAACTATCGGGTGTGCCTTCCATCTCAAAGGATTACAGTGGTTCGTAGAGATGTGAAATTTGATGAAGTAAAGGCCATGATAATTTCCCTTGAGAGGGAGGTTCATATGCATCTAAATGAGGAGCTCTTAGATCCAAAATAAGAACCTCAATATGTGGAGCAAACACAAGAAGAGGAGTAAAGAGTGGAAGCACCCACTCATGCATAGACATCCAGAGATGGAAGGAAGTGCACCAGAGAGGCTGACAGGTTGATGCATGATGCTATAGAGAATGTGAGATAACCCACATCACAACGCAGGCAGAAAAGGTCCCCACGTCGGTACAATGGCTACATGGATCTTATGAGAGGGAGTGCAGAGACTAATCCATCCTCATTCAAGGAAGCAATGTAGAAACCAGTATGGGTTGGTTCCATAGTAGAGGATTATGACTCCATTATTGTAAAAGGTGCATGGGAAGTTGTCCCAAGACCAAAGGAAAAGTCAGTTGTAGGATCCAAGTGGATCTACAAGGTGAAGCAAGCAGCATGTGGGAGTGTAGAGAAACACAAGGCCATATTTATGGCCAAGGGGTTCTATCAGGTGAAGGGAACATATTACGATGATACCTTTGCTCCAGTAGGAAGGTACCCTTCAATCAGATCTATTATTGTACTTGCAGCGCATATGGGATGGAAAATACATCAGATTTCATATTTCCTCAATGGAGTGATTGAGGATGAGCTGTACAAAGAGAAGTCAGAAGTATTTGATACATTCAACACAAAGTCGCATGTGTGTAGACTCAAGTGAGAACTATATGGACTAAAGAAAGCATCTCGTGCTTGGTACAACAGGATTGAATTCTATTTCAATGGGTTGGGTTTCACCAAAAGTGAAGCATATGCAAACCTTTAGAATATTGTGGTTGAAGGTAAATTATTGGTTGAAAATTTTTCTATCTACATTATGGATCACAAAGTCTTAGATCTAACATAGTGTTATATGTCGATGATTTAATTATACCAGGTGATGAGAAGATGATAAGGTATTGCAAATAAGGTTTGGAAAGATAATTTGAGATGAAATACATGGGACTCTTGCATTATTTCCTTGGTTTGTAAATTTGGCAAAGAGACAGGGAATTTTTTGTCTCTTAGGGAAAGTATGCCAACAAGATGTTGAAGAAGTTTCACATGGAGAGAAACAAACCCATGGAGACTCCTCTAGCATGGAATTAGAGGAAGGAATATGCTACTTCAGGTGAAGTAGTAGAAGCTACCATTTACAAGAAACTTGTGGGTTCACTTATGTACTTGGTGAACACACAACCAGACATGTGTTATGCGGTTAACCAACTTATTCAAGCAATGGTTAAGCCAAGAAAGCTCTATTGGAAGGCAACCAAACATGTGTTGAGATACCTCAGAGGCACCGCTCAGTTTGGTTTTGGGTACAAATGGACAAAGGGATTGAATTTGAAAGTTTTCACATATGCAGATTGGGAAGAGATTCCATTCGACAAGAAGAGCACATCAGGTGGAATCTTCATTATTGGGTCAACAACAGTTTCCTCATACATGAGGAAATAGAGATAAGTTGCACTCAGTTCAATGGAAGCAGAGTACATGGATTCTAGTCAAGAATCTTGTGATTTTATCTAGATGAGGAAGATCCTTGTTTGGTTTTTTGTTCAATAGATGGATCCTATAGTGATTTACTATGACAACCAGAGGTGCATCAAAATATCATTTAATCTAGTTTTTCATGATAGATCCAACCATATCGACATCTGATACAACCATCTCAAAGATAGTGTGTAGAGGAAGATTATGTTGTTAGATTACATTCCTATAGAGGATCATGATGCATACATCTTGACAAAGGCATTGTCAAAGGAAAATTCATGTTTCATAGAGGAAGGAACGAGGTGTCAGATAATCCATTTCTTGGTGAGAGGGAGCATTGAAAATGGCACCAAGAGAGGATTCTAATTTAATTTTCACTTCATTAAATTAAAATGAAATTGTAATTACATATCACATGACAACTTGTACTAGATAACTAATTTAGGATGACTTGTTTGGTTCAGTTAATTCAAGTTGAGGGTCAAACTATAGGCATGTAGAGCATCTACTAATTATAGGAGCCTTGTTGAGTTTATTTTGATTTGTAATTAATTAACTCAATTTATCTGAGTTAAAATATGTTTAAATAGTTTGAATTGATGGAGGAGCTAGTGACAAGTCAACGAGTGGAACTTAGACTTAAACCAAATCTAGTGATCAATTAGATAACTGATAATTCACTCATAAATAACTCATGCATGATAGTTCTGAGAAAGACCTAGTTGAGATTGGAGCTCAATAAAAGTTTACTATCAATAATTATCTGAATTATATAGGTGGTGCATGCAGTCAAAGGAATTCCCCTAATGGATTGTGAATTTCCCTAATTAATAGGGCCTGATTACCTAAGGAAATAGCGCAAGGAAATTAGGATCATGGAGGGTAGAATATTGGTTAAGTATAGAACCAAGCTTGTCTAGGAAGTAGTGAGACAGATAGATATAGTGCATAGGTTTCTCAGCTTGTATAAAATCATTGTACTCTTCTTATATTTTCTGAGTTATGAAATATATAGATAGCAGGGTTTTTAGCTGAGGCTTTCCTCAGGAAATACTTGTGTGTTGTGAAATTGAAATTCTTTCTCTTTCATGTTTTGTTATTTTGTGACCTAATTGGCTTCTATGATTGGTAGAGTAGATTAAGTATATTGTTTTAGCATGTTACAATTATCAGTTGAATCTACATGGATTTTATATAGTGTTTTCAGTGATTGTGCCTATGATATTGTGTGCATGTTGTATATATGGTGTTGTTTGTATATTACATATGTAATTCTACTATATATGGTGTTATGTACATGATAGATATGTAGTGTTGTGTACATATCTCATTGTGCGCATTTTGGATATGCAGTGTTGTGTGCATATGGTGTTGTGCACATGTTGGATATGCAATGTTGTGTACATATGGTGCTATGTACATGTTGTATATGCAGTGCTATGTACATATGGTTTTGTGTGCATGTTGTACATGTGGTGCTATGTACATATGGTGTTATGTGCATGATTTTACATGTGGTGTTGTGTGAATGCAGTGAAGTGTACATGTTGTACATGTGGTGTTGTTTGCAGGTGGTGTTGTATACATGTTGTGCATGTGGAAATGTGGAAATGTGGTGTCGTGAACATCTAGTGCATGTGGTGTTTCGTACATGTGGTATTATGTACATATTGTATAGGTGGTGTGGTGTACATGTGGCACTGTGTACATGTTGTGTAGGTGGTTCTATGTACAAGTGGTATTGTGTGAATTTCGTACATGTTGTGTTGTGGGCATGAGGTATTATGTACATGAATTATGTAGTCATGGTATCATGAAATGTATAGTCGTTCTGCTCTACTCTGTGTATGTATATGTATTGTGTTTTACATCAGATGTAGGTTTATGTGTTGTGTTGTACATTGAATGTAGGCATATATGTTGTGTTGTGCATTGGGTGTAGGTGTATGTCTTGTGATGTGTGTCAGGTTGTGGGTGTATGTATTGTGTAGTGTTATACACCATGTGTAGATGTACGTGTTGTGATGTAAATTGTGTGTATGTGTTTTGATTGAAGAGAAGCAAAGGCACTAGTGATTTTTGGGTGTGGAAATCAATCTGGTGTGTGTACAGAAAGAACAAAGGAAAAAGTAAGGATTGATGAAGGGTAAGTATGAGTATGTTATTTTAGTTTTATTATGCATGTGATCTATGATTCTGAATTATGATGGTTAAACATGATTATGGTTATGGTTTATAATTATTTCATATGATTCATGATTTTAATTTATGATGGTTGTGTTTTTAGCTAGCCAAATGTGATAGGTTTATACATAATTATTTGATCAAACGGAAATTTTGGCTTGTTGTGATTATAAATGAACATAATTGTAGGTGTACCTTATTAATGGGCCACCAATGAGGTGTGATTTGAATTTATTTCAAATTAATTTGATTCTCATGGAAATTATGTGATTGGTACAGGAAATCATGCAATTCCTGGTTTGGGATGGTTGGAACCGACTACAGGAATTCATAACGTTAGTGAAAGGATTTGGAACAAGTATTAATATGATGGTCAAACACTTCAAGAGCAAGGCGATTGTGGGACACTGGCATCAAATAGTTTCCACTGATTTCCATGAGCATGCTATGGCTGGTACAATGGTTTTGAGGCTGGGATATACCTTTGTGTTTTGACCTTCCAATGCTAGGAATATTTACCAAGGGAGGGGTCACATGAGGGGCTGTGTAGCAGATAAGGGTATGCTCGCAGAACTAGGAATGTGTGTGACTACTGTAGGGAGATGGAAATGGTATGATTCTTCCCCTCATTTATTTATTTAATGTTATATTTTTCAATAAATTTATCCTTAGTTTGCAATCATTTGAGAAGAAAAGGATAACAAAAATCAATTATTGGTATTGTAGTTAGTTTAAGTATTTTAGATATCATAAATATTTAATTTAAGTAAATTGTTGTGCAGTTTGATTTCATTAAGATATTTTTTTTTTCCCTTGGAATAATGAAGACCTCTTTTGGACAAGTTGTCTTCTTAATTCTGGAAAAGACAGCTCAAGGCACATGCATGGTCGAGAAGGATAGTTGAAGAAATTGTTAATTACTATTCAAATATTTTGCAGTTAGGATGAGCAATCTTGAGAATCTTTTGACTCTTAGGGTAGATCCATTATTAGTTATGTAATGTAATATATATGGCTGAAGTAAAAAAAAATGAAGGATGGAAAAAATGGACTTTACTTTTCACCATAAGATTATGAAGAAAAATCTCACTTTGAAATTCCACATATCATTTTGTAAATCATTTTGACTTTAATGAAATTATGGATGATTTTACTTTAGTTTTCTTGCATTGAATTTATCTAAGGCAGCGCTTCTATAGACGTTGGTCCCAAGCCCTGTAGGATTCGTTGTCTGTTTTATATCATTATTATCTCGTTACTTGTTATATAGGTATTATTCATATCATTGATTAGTTGTTGATTTGTCATAATAGATAATTGATTGAGCTTTACGCCTTGTAATTATGTTACATAATTCCTAAAATTGTTGATTGAATTGTGTGAGTTAGTTACATGAATTTAAATATTTGATTTTGTGAGTTTCATAAGTTACTTCAGAAAAGTGAGACTTTAGAGTAATTTTGTGATTAAGTAATTTTTCCTTATGTATATGATGTTTTGAAGTATTATGGAACAGATAAAGTGATTGGTGATTTAGAATAGATTTATTTTATGAATCTTAGAACTGTAGCAGTAGAAAGTAACTACTTGTTGTTATGACCAATTCGCTTCTATAATGATTGGATGAGATTTAGTACTTCCTATAATTCTTTTGTTGTAATTTTCTTGCAGAATTTTGTAATCTAAAACTCTATCCATGCATAGATTGTGTCGATAGCCTTGAAATAAAATACAAATCCTAGGTTGATAAGATTAATGAAGGTACGATTAAGTTTATTTTTAGGAGTCATCGTAGTGCCCAACATTTGGTGTCGTTGTTAGGAAGGTTGTCAAAGTAATGATAGATTGTGTCTCTGGAAGGATGGGTATTGAAGACAAAAGTTAATAACCTATGCATGTGACAAGAAAAAATTTTCCTCCCAATGCCCACTTTTGGTTCATACAATTAGGCTATGTAAGTGTGTATGAATAATAAGAAGAATAATAATTAAGTAGAAGTAGAACTGAAATCATTACCAAAAACTACAAAAATCGAGGGACCGACGAGCCTTGGGAGATAAACCTTCATAGACAAATTTATTCATAAATTTGAGTCTCAAGCATCAGTAGGACCCCGAACAACATCTCGAAAACACTATACCATAATCCCTCGAGAAACATAATCACCAACTACGGACCACACTAAGATTCACAGTAAAACTGAAGGATATGAGAAAAGCTTTCAAATCACATTTATCCAACACTCTAGTCCTTTAGAAGAGGGAAATTATCTTAACCTAAATGAAGGAGAAGGATAGACTAGTGGAGGAGATCCGCAATCATTGAAATTTGGAACTCTTGTGATCCTGGTCGAAGGAAAAATGTCTGAAATCCAAGATTTAAGTAGCATAGGAAAGCCCCCTCAATAATAAAATAGTAACCATAATCTTCATGCTCAAATAATACCCCCCTGATCACGAAATCCTTGAAAATTATTAGCATATTTTTAATCATATGGAAAATCAAGGGAAAAAAAACTAGACCTCGACACTACAATATCCTATTGTTTATCCAGTCGCCAATTCTACGATGAAATCCATCCCATTACAAAGTATTATGACCTTTAATGGGATGAATTCAAAGGATCCTAATTCCTTCTTGTTTGAATTTGATGTTTTATGCAGAGGATATGATTATACCACTTATCCCCTTAATTAAACTCTTTCCTTCTACTTTAAAGGGGGGAGCTTTATGATGGTTTATGGGTTTAAGAGGAGGCACTATAGATTCTTGGGATGCGATGAAAACTTATTTTACTTATAAATACCAGGATTATTTTTTATCATGGGATTTAGAAGATGAAAATTTTAAAATGTCCGAAAATTATAGTGAAACCTTAGAAGAGTATATAGATATATTTCAGTACAATTTGCAGATATCACCCTATTCTACCTTACCAAAAGAAGTATTGAAAGTTGCTTTAATAAAAGGCAAGAAAGACGAGTGGATAGAAACACTGCATTAAATGGAACAAGGCAATATTTATCAAGAGGAATATGATAATATTGTTAAATTATGTATTTGGTGTTCATGTGGTAGCACATGAGCCCTATCTAGAGGATGATATTCCCTCACCTAAACCAACAAACTATGGGTGGAGGTGTAACGCCAACAAAAATTGGTAATATTTTAGAAGATTTTAAGGCTAACATTTTGGGCACGCTGACTACACTGTTAGATGTTTTGCAGGCCAAATAGAAGCAAGTTGAAGCAGAACAAGCATTGACCATATTATGTCCATGCTGAAGAAAAAAACATAGTGAAAGGGAGTGTCCCATGGATATGGTTCGGACATGTGCTATCCACAATAAAAATCATTTGACAAATCAGTTTCCATCACTGTCAAGATTGAAATCCATATTCAAAGAGGTCGAGGAGGAAAAAAAACCAACATACCTTGTGGCTCAATGTTGACAATGGAAAAATCGCTTTGCACGTATGTTGCAAGATCCCTCCTTATTTTATTCTTGGCAGTATGTTCAATAGAAAAATCGTGGAACTCCATGGCAAGGACAACCATCCTTTAATTCTTCTTGGAAATCCCCATCATATCCCACATATCCCTAGCCAAATCATTCATTTACTAGACTTATATGGTCAAATTCACAATATTCTACCCCATAATGGAAAAATACATCTAATAATTCCTATCCCTCACAATGCACTAATACATTTGTGCAAAATCCTATATCAAACTTGGAAGTGCCCTATGGAACTATTTAATCCACCTATAGGGAAAATCCATTCATCTCAACCTTCACTACAAGCTCTATTTCAGTTGCCTCCTAATCCTCAACCTCTGATACGTCCTCAGTTGTCATCCCAGTCAAATCCTAATCCTAATAATAAACTTGTCCAGTATGTAGAAATTATTGAAAATAAATTCTATGAAATAAATCCCCTAGGATGTAACGAGCTTCGGTTAAGGTTTGGATGTGTCATTGATCCTGAATGAAATAAGACAGATCAAGAACAAGAAAATGATAAACATGAAAAAAATGTAAAAAATCCTTCGACTGTGATTATTTCATGAACAAAACCAATAGGAAACATGGTTAAACGACAAAAAATTGATAAAATTATAAATAGTTCCCTTCCATTCCCTAAAATACTTGTGATAGCTAAACCAACCATCTATCCCAATTTTTATCTTGTAGGGGAATTGAAAACTATGCGTATAAAATTCCACTTCTCGAGGCCATACGTGACATCCCAATATATGCCAGAATGATCAAATAATTCTGTGGGAAGAAGCATGGGAGAAAACAAAAAGATCCACCCACATTTCATGTTGTAGGAACATTATCTGATATTATCCTAGGAAAACAAGTTCCTGTAATATATTATGGCCTAGGATGTCCTATAGTAATTATTCAAATACAAGGCCGCACTTTTCTGAACATGTTGGTAGACTTAGAAGCAGCTATTAATATTATCACTTATGAGACCTGTAGCATTCTGGGTATTACAGACTTAAAACCAACCTCAACTCTGTTATAATTAGCTGATATATCGGTGGTCAAGCCTTAGGGTACTTTGGAATATATTAATGTCTTTGCATACTCTTAGGAATATCCCGTGCCCTTCTTGTTCATCAACCCAAGAAATAGAATGGATGGGAATCCTTCAATATTAGGATTACCATGCTTAGCAACAACAGATACATATATAGGATGTTGAACATTGAACATGACAATTTCTAAAGGAAACATTGTAAAAAATCTCATCATGTATCCTCCTACTAAGCCAAGTCCACCTTCTACAAGTCTCCAGTTCCACCCATCTAGTTATCAAGAAGAAAATATGTGCTCTCCCCTTACATTAGATGAGGCCCTTGGACTTAAAAATCAAATAGAAGATGATGTAATCGGTAGCTTCATCAATAAACCAGCTTTCATAGAGAATCCAATATGGCATATGCTAAAATATATATTTGATAATGACGCACAAGGAGAATCCTTAGATAATTTAAATGATAGTCACATTGTCACAACCGTTGTCCATAAAAGCATTCCAATCGAAATAGAGCCAGGAAAAACCCTCAATATTAATGCTAATCTGGAAAATAAACAGTAACATAAACTAATCCAGATCCTCCATAAATATAAACAAGCTTTTTCTGGGGAATATTAAAATATGAAAGGCCTGGACCTGCAGTTGTGCACCCATCACATCTATAACAAGAAAGACCCTCAACTTATTCGAAAACCCTAGAGGAGGTTGAATCCACACCTCATGGATATTGTGAAACAAAAATTACAGAAACTGTTGGATGTAAAGTTTATATACCCAATCTCAAATAGTGAGTGGGTTTCCCCATTAGTATTTGTCCCTAAGAAAAATGGGAAATGGAGGATTTGTGTAGACTATATAGAGCTCAATAATGCTACCCAAAAGGACCATTTTCCCCTTCCCTTCATAGGCCAAGTCCTTCATACTTTAGCTGGGAAGAATTTGTTCTCCTTCCTAGATGGTTTTAGTGGCTATAAAAAAATTTAGATTGCTCCTAGAAGATGAAGATAAAACTACATTTACCTACCCTAGGGTACATTCACATATAGAGTTTTATCCTCTAGATTATTCAATGCTCCAGCAATGTTCCAAAGAGAAATTTTGAGTATTGTTTCTGACTTGATTAATGAAGGACTCAAATTTCATATGGACGATTTTCCGTTCAGTGATGACTTTGATCAAGCCTTGAAAATATAGAAAAAGTGCTTGACCGAAGTATTGCTACTAGATTATGTTTAAGCAATGAAAAATTCCATATGATGATGAATGAAGGTGTAGTTTTCAGACATTATATTTCTACTGCAGGGATTCAAGTGGATCTAGAAAAAATCGAGGCAATCGTTAAATTATGTATACCTCGAACAAAAATTGAGATATGTAGTTTCCTTGGTTATACAGGATATTATCATAGATTTACAGAACATTTTTCAAAAATAGTTGCACCTTTTTATACTTTAACAGTAATTGTTTAATTTGAATGGACTAACAATTGTGATGTTGCATTTTTCAAAAAACTGGTTTCAACAACGCCGATGTTAAGAGGAATAAATTGGGATTTTCCCTTCCACATCTCCTCTAATGCATTGGATATATCCATAAGCATTATTCTTGGACAATAAGAAGACAAGAAAACTTATGTTATTTACTACATTAGAAAAATATTACTCCTGGCTAATTAAACTATACAGTAACATAGAAATAATTTATAGCTGTTATATATGCTATTAATAAATTCCAACATTATTTAACAGGATAACCACTTTTTATCTACACTGATCACTCTGCTATTAGATATTTAGCTAGTAAACCTATTGCTAATGGTCGGGTGACTCGATGGTTACAACTGTTACGGGAATTCGATATCACCATAAAATATTGACCAAGAAAAGAAAAATTTGTTGAATATTTCTTGTCTCGAGTACCTAATATGAATGAATCTTTGCCAGCAGATGACTAGTCGCCAGATGAGCAACTTTTTCCTGTGACAGTAAAAACACCTTGGTAAGCTAATGTGGAAAATTACTTAGAAGTAGGAAAATTTCCAACACATTTATCACCATGAGAAAGGAAACTTATTATTCAGTGCAACACATTCTTCTCCTGGATTTGTGGTTATATTTTTCATATCAACTCCGAATTTCAAATTAGAATATGCATGAGAGAAGACGAATTTTATGATATCTTGAAATCTTGCCATGACGAACCCTGCGGTGGACATTTTATAGATTGTAGGACCAGACATAAAGTTCTTCAGATGGGTTACTATTGTCCCATAATATTTAAGGATGCAAAGAGATATGTTGAAGCCTTTGATAGTTTTCAAATGATGGGTCATCATGTCCAAGTTGATGAAATTAACTTACAACTGCAATTGGTGGTGTAACCCTTTGAAATATGGGCACTCTAATTTTTTAGCCCCTTTAATCCACCATCAAACCAAAAAGTGTATATACTGGTTTGCAACGATTATGTAACTAAATGGGTGGAATCAGTAGCTTTTCCAAGAGCCACAGAGGAGGCATTGATTAATTTCCTTTTTGAACTATTTGTGTGATACGGATTACCAATAGAAGTGATAACAAACAGAGGACCACAATTTACAGGTCATAAAATTTCAGCCACACTCTAGAACCATCAAATATTAAGGATAGAGTTATATCTCCATAACACCCCCAGGAAAACAGACAGTTGGAAAGTACCAACAAAGTCCTGGAAGTAATTTGGACCAAAATAGTATCCGAAAATCATTGAAATTGGATAGGGAAGCTTCTGGAAGCTTTGTAGGATTATCGGATGACATGGCATAACAATAACTAAAACTCAACATATCATCTTGTCTTCAGCAAAGAACCAATTTTTCCAATTGAATTCAAAGTAAATACTCTGAAAACTACACATGAGATTGGAATGGATTTTACAGAGGCACAAATGTGATGCCTACAATAGCTCAATGAATTAGATTAATCATGCATATTTTTTCTCAAATGTAGAGCTATCATTCAACAGAAAATAGCTAAATGGCATGATGGACTTATTAAAATATGTCATCTCAAAAAGGCTATTGGGAATTAATATATGGTTCTAGATTCTAGGATTTTCCAGGATAATTATAGAAAAGATGGCTCGGGCCTTATGAAATGAAGGAAGTTCATGATAATGGTACCATAAACCTATCCACCGTCGATGGATCTGGCACCTATTTTCTGGTAAATGGACATCGACTACACCTCTACCACCAGTCGCTCACAAATGAGTCTTTCTATCACATGATAAGTAACAATCCTACTTTTCAAACCATATAGGATTGGGGCGGTAACCCTGCAGCTTCATCTCTGGGAAATCTTATTTTCTTTACCATATTGTACATAATCTATATATTATCTTTTTAGGAAATTGGTTGAGTTCTCTTTTTTCTTTCCTTTTTTTCTTTTTCTTCCTTCGCGATTAAAAAAATGGTGGATAAACGATCTTAAGACAACTTGTTGAAAGTATTTATATTCGATATAACTCTTGTTCCCTTTATTACAACTATGGTTCCATTTTTTATAGTTGTTGTTCCCATTATTACAGTTTTTGTTCCCTTTATTATAGTTTTTGTTCCCTTTATTACAATTTTTGTTCCCTTTATTACAACTGATGTTCCCTTTATTACAGTTGTTGTTCCTTTTATTATAGTTGTTGTTCTCTTTATTATGGTTACTATTCCCTTCTTTACAGTTGTTGTCCCCTTATCATGGCTATTATTCCCTTTATCATAGATGTTGTTCCTTTTTGTTACAGTTTTTGTTCCCTTTGTTACAACTATTGTTCCCTTTATCACGGTTTCTACCATTTTATCACAACCGTCGTTCCCTTTCTGCCAAGCTATTTCTCCTTTTTATATAGTTATTTTCAATCTACAATATGAATTTAAAAGAATTGATATTTATCTTATCATTTTGACAGAAATAATATCTTTTTAATTACCCTATGAAGAACATATTTTTCTTATCTGGAATATCCTATCTTTATATCTAGATTTTTCTGAAAGACTCATAAAATGTTCATGATCTGTTACCACCATAGTACTTTTGTCTTTTTTTCATATATACCTAATTGGTGATTTTATTTCAACATAATAAAGGACTATGACATACTTTATTTGGAATTTTTTTACTCCTTACGCCACCCCTAACTCTTAAGGAGTTAATGAGCCACCCTTAATGGTAAAAAGAACAATTATCAAGATATACTACTTGAAGCTAGGTTTTATCATAAGGATTTGGGGTCTCATCACAAGCCATCCCACCACAATCATAATAAAGTAACATAAGTGGCATTCCCATTATGGCCACCAAACCAGGGTAATGGTCTTTGACACCATTGTCAAAAGGACAAGATGTCTCATCATAAGTCGACTTGTTCAATTTTGTATGCTCTAGTGAGTGGAATTGATGCTAGAACAATAGCATTTTTGAGAAAAATAATTTAAATAAATGTTACATCCTTAATAGGAAACTGGCTCATTTATAGGTTAAAAGGAAACCCTGTCGAGGCTATGAACGCCTTGTGGCAGCAGTGGCTCTACTTGTGGTATTAGAGTGTAACTATAATTTCCATACCACTATTATGTCACTAGGTTTCCTTTTTATTAAATAAATATATCACCACTATCAATATGTATATTTCTTTCCTAAAACAACTAATGTGATACATAAAATATTATATGAACAAATTAAAATCTTTCGAATATCTGTGATGTGCATTTGCATCTATAAAGGTATTTTTCCAGATTTATTCCTTTTCCGTTTTCCAAAGGTAATCATATTAAAAAGAAAGTATTTTTACCCATGATATATATATCTTTGATTACTATGCTTTTAATTTCCCAACGATTTTTTCATGTCAGCAATTTGGGCATCTATGACACTTTATCATTTCTCCCATCTGGCTACACATGATTTGATCGTCCCATTTCACGGTAATGTTTTCCTCTGTCTAAAATTAACTTTCCATAACCTCAACAGTCATGGTTAACCTTTTCCTATTGGGGGAGGTAAGAAATATCACATGAATGACATGACTAGGCACAATTAACAAGAATAGTAATTCCCTTTGCACATGAGCACACTGAATGATAATATTTTTTCATATTTATATTTATACTAAAGGATTTTTGGTTTGAAACAAATCTGGATACAGTCACTACAATAGTTTCTTACCAATTAGCAACTATGGGTGGTAATTATATTTTAAGAGAACCTGTTATGCTATGGGTTATTGAGCAAGCCTAAAGGATCTTAGAGTGAGTAGGTTGGGTTGAATATTTTACCTGACTGCAAGGTTTCAACAATGTTTTTTCTTTGGATTTTTTTCATAATTTGAGCAACGAAGTAAAAATGGTCAGAGGCAAGAAAATATGAGTCAATGAGACAATTCTGGTGGAAGTCATAGGTCTTCCCATAGAGGGAGAAAAATGGATAGATAAGCACATTGGACTTCAATGCGCTATGGAATTATTTATAGACCTTGGTGAATAATTGGCCCATAAAGGAAAATGTTTTTAACCTGCTTCATTCAGAGAACCATGGCAGGAGCTAGCAAAAGTACTTTAGAGGTATATTACATGCAACAATTTCCATGACGTTGTAATACCTCACCACCTCAAATTGCTAGAAGCATTAAAAAAAAGGTAGTCATCAATCCGCCTTTCTTTTTAAATTTTCTCTTGCATTAAGTTGTTGGTAGACTAGGCAGAACTAAGGACCCAAGTGTTGCAGTTAGGCATCACTATTTGATTAAATTGGTAGTCATTAGATAATTTGAACAGTCATAGTTAACTTGGGATAAATTCGTGGGACTCAATGAAATACCATATTTAGAAGAAAATGTTCATCTTGAAGAATAAAATACTCAGCCTGAAATGGAAAATACTCAACCTGAAACATGAAATATTCAGCCTGAAGTAGGAAGCACTTGGCCATAAGAAGAAAATGTCAGTCAAGCCCCAACATTACAAAACCTGACTAGAACCAAGAAGAGGTTAGCCCATGTCTTAGTATATTTTCCTACTAAGAAAATAAGGTATGAGAGATTATCCAAAGAAAAAAAAACTATAGGTTCTATTGAACATGCATCAGATAAATAATCACCTCAAGAATACCCTACAGAATAGCAGGGTAATTAGCCTCAAATATGTGAAAATGAGATAGCCTAAGTTTTGGAAAATAAGGGGACCCTCTTTACTATGGAAGGATATGTGGGTTGTTTTGAGAACCCACTTGAGAAAACCTATACTCATAATTTCTCGGCCTCCACCCCTAACTCTAATGATACAAAAATATTAGAATCTTCATAAAATCTTGAAAGCATGCATTTCCAGGAACAATTAGGGGAATATGCTCAAACTATGAAAGAAATAGGTTTTTCCGTGGAAGTTACCATTCCATTTTCCCCTGAAAACCACAATTACAAAGATGACTCAATTTCCACTATTAGTGTTTATGATTCACCAGTGATCAAATATCCTCTTTCCATGTGATTGATAAGGCCTTAGGTTTAAATTGTTATATTTTCAAATACAATTTGGCATCTCTTTGTTGTCATATGGTCATTGGTTATTGTCTAGGTCATTGCTACTCCCTCCACTTATTCAAGGTCACCATCATCCATCATGGTCTAGTCATATTTTCCCTATCTTAGGTCATAAAAAGAGTCAGTAGGTAGTCATCTAGGTCATGGTCTAGGATTCACATTTGATGGTCATCATCATATCAGTCATCAAAAGAAAATAAGGGATCCATGTCATAAATTTTGGTCACCATCATGGGAGAATAAATTAGGGAACATAAATAATCAAGGTAACATTTCCTTTTAAAGAAATAATTTTGCATGTTAAATAAATCAATATTCATTTTCTCAAAAGTACACATGATGTCATGTTTTCATGAAGCCAAAATCGATTTTTTGAGTTATAAAAGGATATCAAAGTGTTTTAAAACATCATTCCATCCTTCCAAAAGTTTCAAGAGCTCCCATCTACAATTGTAACACCTACCACAGCCTTAAGAAGTTCATATTCCATCACTAATTCCTCATTTTATCAGTTTGTTGGGTTTCTGACAGGGTTGTCACATTTTTTATTTTAGGCATAAGGAGGAAATAATGAGTTAAAAATTCATATCGATTCTTAAAACATATTTAATCTAGTAAGTGGATCCTTTAAAAACCCTTGCTTCAGTCAATAACCTCAGAAAATTGATGAAAAGCATTTTCCTCTGGTTTCTGCTGCGTTTTTTAAATTTCATTGCCTTTGGCTTATTTTCAAGAGAAATTTCCTAGTTTCAAAGCCTACACATCCCAAATATCCCTCATCATAAATTTCCCACCATTCCCCAAACTTAAATACAATCATTTTATCATTTTCTCTCATTAACCTAGCTAGTTGTTGCGCTTCTATACTAGGACTATGTTTTCATTTTTTCACCCCCATTCCCTCACTCAAATTGAAGAATTCCACTTTAATTTTCTTCCTAAAACACTTACCTACTCCCCATATTTTTTTCAGATCTTTTATTGCCTCCCAATCCCTCCATTCCATACGCTAAATTTACTGCATTTTCACCCATGTTTTGTAGCTCAATTCCTCTTACCTATTCTTCTGTGAAACTAGGGTTTCTTATCAGAAGAAAAGTAAAAAATGGTAGACACCAGTGAAATGAGGAAATTCAAAGGATGATATATCTAAAGATATAAGCGCATTCATATGTAAGTGGTAAATTCATCAGATTTTATAAGGAGGTTATTTGAATGGGCAAGCTATCTAGGATTTCGTAGAAAAGTGAAAAAGGTGGGTTACAATCATGATCTAACAAGTTTATTTGCCCTCAATTTCAAAATATATCATTCCAAAATTGCAGGGGTGAACTTTATGGTTTCAGCAGAGATCATATCTTCAGGAACCAAAATCCCTAATGAAGGTGAAATTTGGTTCAAGGGGATGGATTCAGACCTTGAGCATTAAAATATTTCCTTGAAACCATGGTACAAGGAGTCCCATTCTCATATATTTCCTACTAGATAGTTTTTGGACAAGTAAAACCCTTTTATGAAGATTATCATGAAGTATTTCACTTGTGAGGGAAGGTTTAGTAGGTTATATCAATATCATATCAGATTTTTGATGCATTCATGTCATATTATTGATGAACGTCACTTCCATCAAGCCCTAAACCTACCCAAATATTTGTTTAGAAGTTTGGTGAAAATGAATGAGAAGGTGCAATCCAAAGGGAGAAATCTCAAAGCAAGTCTCTTCCATCATGCTCGGATCAAAGTGATAGTCCTCCAGCAACTAGCACATTTCAATATGTCATGGGAAAAATTCTTAGAGTCAGCTACACTTATTCCTATCTCAAGCCAGCCAAATATTCAAAGCTCTCCTTCATTACCATCAGGACTACAGGGAGCTGAAGCATCAAGTATGCAATTAGTGACAAGATATAAGCTTATAATATATATTTCAAGGGCATATAAGAAAGGTAATAAGCTGGTATTTCTTCCTAAATTAGAAGAGGAGATGCCTAGGTCTAGGCCTAAAACTAGATCTCAAGCTATAAGGCTATCCAAGGAGGTTGTCAATGAAGAAGTGCAATTTGAAGCTATAAGAGATAAATCACCTAGAGATAGAGATGATGCACCTTTGCAACATGAAAAACATATACCTCTTTAACTTGAAATGGAAGACCTAGAAGAAGAGTAGCATGGAGATAAGCCATCATAAAAAATCATCAAGGAAAAAGAGGCACATATTAGGGTTTTAAAATATGATATTTCCAAAGCCAATTTCATGGTGGCTTTCTTGTAGCAAGAAAATAGAAAATTGAAACTAATCCTATTGCAACAGGGTAAGACACAAAAGGACCCTCCATCATTTAGCCAAGTAGATAATTTTACATCAAAGGATAAGGGAAAATCCATAATTGAACTGGAGAAATTGGAAGAGAAGGACATCCAGATGCAACATATAAGGCCTAAAACTAGAGCAATGGGAAGAAAGGTAAAACATGAAAAAGAGCCATCTCTTCCTCAATCCCACAAAGACATAAATGACATCGTAACTACTAAAATTGAAGAATATGGGGAGTATTGGCTTGGGGAAGTAAATAAACACTTGGAAAATCTATTAAAAAAGGCCAACAGGAATATCACTATGCAAAGGAATATGGCAAGGCATTACTATGCAAGAAGCATGGTTTGCAAGGTTAGGGTTAAGAATATGAAGAGGAAGATGAAGAGGACCCTAAGGAAACTCAAAATGAAGAAAATCCTATACCTCTTGGTAGATGCTTCATTGGTGGCTTGAAATCATGATAGAAAGCAAAGAAAAAAGAGACCAAGATTTTGAGTTTTCGAGCTTTTTGTGCACACAGAAAAAACACCCTGCAAAAATGCGGTGAGTACTTGCTGCACTTTTTATCAGGAGGACCAAATTCATATTTTCAACCATTTTTAGATGGATAATAGCATAAGGATGTTATAAAAGTTCATGGGTATGCTTTAACGTTCACAATTTTTCAAATTTGACCAAATAATGCCTATTTTTTTACCTTTCTGCAACTTTTTTAGGGCACTCATTGCGCTTTTGGATAGCTTGTTTTCAAGTCAACTTTGAAGAGGTTAGAAGGAGGTTTTTGTAGTGATTTATGACTCCATTTTTTAGTATACATATTCATCTTTCAAGCCATAAAATTTTCAGCAACAAAGGCATCTAGTCGGGCCTCCAAATCATCTTCCAAAAACTTCTTGTACTTTCGCTAGACTTCTTGTGTTTCTGGGAAAAAATTGTTGCATTTCTGTGTTGGAAAATTTTCACTACACGTGGAGTTCAAAGGTCCACTTGGTCGATGTAACAACTAGGTCATGAGTTTTTTATGATTAATAGGCTTATTAATGCTCCTCTTTGTAAATAATCTTATAATTAATGCCTAGAGAGAAAAGCTCAATTAGTTAGCTAAAAATGGGGAAAGTTGTTTCTAACTTCCCTAGGATTAGGAAATGAGTCAGTAGGTTCATTAATTAGTTGTTATGGATCAAGTTTATACCCCTAGAGGTGGAATATTTTTTTTTCTTATATGTACTGAGAATCAATTCATTGATAGGGTTGGATATTTTAAGTTCACACTCTTTTGGCACTAGTGTACTTGAGTATTTGAAAAAGTAATTTAGAGGTAGTTGTAGCTATTTGCATGGGATTCTTGTGATGTGGTTAGTGATAGTATTTTTATCCATTTTTCTCATGCATATGATGATCAAGTTGTTCAAGCATCCATATATCTTCTTCTTGTGTTAATATCATAAGTTTTAAACATGATACATTACCTGATATTCTATGTTTTATTTGAGATTTTCATGTAAATTTTTTTATCTTCTAATTAAATGAATTCATACACATATGATCATTTTACTCCTTCTACATAACTTATTCCTCACCACACTACAATGAAAAACTCAAATTTTTCCACTGACTACACCTACCATGCCTCATTTTATGTTTGTAACTTCCCTTTTGAAATACCTGGCCTAGTTCCTAAAATTGGTGCTTCTTATCTAGAAAAAGCTAATAAAACCATACTGAGCTCATAACTAGCATAAAACCCTTATATTCCCTATTAATTTCCATTGTCTATGATCTTGATATAGAGAGAGTCCTCTTTGATTTTGTAGGGATGGATACCAAGTCAAAATTTGGTATGTAGTTACCTCTTTGGTTTCCTTTCTCAGCCTTGGGAAACTAAGGAGCCCTAACATTTTGGTGTCATTTTCGGGGAATGAGTTTCAAATATTCCCTGGGGATATTTCTTACAGTTTTTCGAAGTCTAGACTTGTGGATGATAAGTGATAGCACTCAAAGAAGGTTGGTTTAGTCATTTCGAGCCAAAGTGAAAATTTAGAAGAACACTGGCTCCCAAAAGGCATATGAGGTACAATCATAATACCAATCCTTCACCAATATTTAATGACCCTGAGAGGCTATTGAGAAAGAAAAGGTCTCAATCTCAAGAAGTTAAAAAAGGTACACCTCCACTTGTAAGATCCACCTCTTTTCATACAAGGTTGGTTGCTACTGAAGATTTATCTTTGACCTCGAATTTGAGTCATGTTTATTCAAGTCTAAGTTAGAATATTTCCTCTTAGAAGTAGTCTTTGATCCCATTAAGGTTGAAACATATTTTCCATTTTCTGAGTCTTCATATTTTTAGGGTGATAGTAAGGTATGGCCAGATTTTTATAAACTTCAAAGCTTGGTTTATCAGTTCCAAATAACATCTGAAAAAGCCCATATTCAGTACCAACAAGAGACCTTATTTGCTACTACACATACTATTACACCTCCTAATATAGTTTCTCAATCATCATCCAATGTTATTCCATCACTTCCTCTGTAATAATCTCCTCTATCAACACCTCCTGTTGTGATTTTCATACCACCTTATATAATAGTCATCACAATATTTTCTCCTATGATTTTACCACCACAACTTACTGCTTTACCTCAAAATTATGGTCAAATATTGCCTTTGTTTGATTGGACAAAAGAGGTAACTGCTCAACAACATATAGTTAAAGTGATTGATTTTATTGATCTTGAGGAAATTGATAATGATGATGTTAAAATGTGCATAATAGCACAATTTTTTTCAAGGGAAGTCAAGAAATGGTTTTTTTCCTTAACATATTCTTCTGTGGAGAATCCACAATAGTTAATAGACATATTCCTAGAAAATTGGGAAGAGAAAAAGAACCCTATCCAAATTTTGGGTGAGTATAATGCTTTTAAGAGAAAGTATATACCTCAGTCTTAAAATTCATGACTACATCCTCCATAATGCTATGCTAGACTCTGGGGCCTCACATAATCTCATTCCTAAAGCCATCATGGATAAGATAGGATTGGATATTACCAGTAAATACCATGACCTTTACTCTTTTGACTCATGAACAGTTAAGTGTCTTGGTCTCATCAAAGATTTAGTGGTGTCCTTAGATCAAATTCCAGCTAATAATATTCTTATGGACATTATTGTAGCTGACATTCCTCTTATATATGGAATTCTTCTCTCCCGATCATGGGGAGCCAAACTTGAAGTTGCTTTGCAGTTAGGCTTTTCCTATGCTACTATACCAATTGTTGGACAACTCGAAAAATTATACAGAGAGAACAAGATTAAGTACATGACTAGTAGCAAAGAAAAACCCCATAATCACCCAATTCATGTTCTTCATATAGATTTAGAGTCATTTTTTTTGTACAATGATGATTGTTCAACATTTTTAGATGATTTGATGGAAGAAGAAGCAGAAATTTAAGAACTTTAATATTTTGTTCAATAAATTTCAAGTATAGAAAAGTGAAAACTAGAACCAAGCAGCTTGCATCCAAGTGTATCAATCAAAAATAAAGTTGAAATATTAAAGGAGACAAAGCCTATTGGGATAGTAGATCCTTCTCAAACATATAATCAAAATCAACCATCCAAAATTGAGCTTCCTAATGAATAAAATGGTCTATGGACTATGGATTTCGACGAAGCCTTATGTAAGGATGGAGATGGAAATGGAATTTGGATTAGTGGTCCCATGAATCAGTCATCTCATCTTCCTCCTAATTTCTAGATGTGTTCTTATAAATTTCCATTTAATTTTTCCAAAAATGAGGCAGAATATGAGGCTTTGATAGTCGATATTAAAATACTCAAGAAACTAGGTGCTAAGAAGATTTCTTTATATGGAAAATCCATGTTGGTAATAAAGAAAGATAAATGGGAATACTCGGCCAAGCTTCCTAGAATGCGAGCATACTCTAATGTGGTATTAGACATTCTTAATACCTTCACTAAATACACTCTATCATTGATTCCAAGGAACAGTAATATCATTGCTGATGCCCTTGCCTCTTCATCTAGTATGTTCAAGATTCTAGTTTATCCTAAAAAGAAGTATGATATCAATGTCAAACATTTCCCTGCTATTCTGGACAATGTTCAGTATTGAAAAGTCTTCCATAATGACAAATAAATTGACAATTTCTTGTAGATGGAGGAAGAGTTTTTTAGTTCAAAAATTGATGATAAGTTTTATGAAGATGATCAAGAAATGAATGCAGCAGAATTGAAGGTACAACAGTTGAAAGATAACTCAATTCCAGAAGGTCTAGTACCCTTGAAGGAAATTTTTTATCATGATGATGTTGCATGGAAACTAAGAATGTTGCCAAATAAGGTAGTAGTAGAATATATTAATATTTTCACTCCTAAGAAGCCCAAAATGATTAAGATATGAAATTATTTGAGTCCAGAGATGAAAGGTAAATATGCAGCACTCATGAATGAATTTGCGGATATTTTTGAATGGGAATATGGTGATTTCAATGTGTATGACAAGAGTGTTGGTCGCTTTAATTGCTTTCACAATTCAAGCTCCACATAAATTGTCAACCCGAGGAAGTCTTTTTATTTCAAAGATAATCACGCATTGGATATGCTCAATTTCAAAAGAAGAAACAATGTTGCAGTAAAAAGCCACACAATTATCAATCTCACAAATCTACTGATTCACACTCTGTTTAATCAAAGCTGAAGCTACTTAAGTTATAGCAGGAATAATTTCTATGTTGCAGTTACAATTCAAACAAAGGAAGACCAATCTGCAAGGAAAGAAATCAATCAACCACAGCAGGAACAGGACCCTATTCCTTAGTTAGGAACTTCAGCACCTGCTGCCTGACACTTAATCACACTGTAGGAAAGGTAGCTTCAAGAGACTGAGACCCTATTCCCATGAACAGGAATCTTCAGCACTTGTTCTCTTGTTTCTAATCACACTGCAGAAAAAGGAAAGCAATGAATGGGAGCAGGACCCTATTCCATTATACTGGAATCTTCAGCACCTGCTTCCCAGCATCATACACTCATACAATTAATAGAAATGGATTTCTCAACTTCCAAGAGTGAATGTGTTCAATACATGCAACGCTAAAGAAACAGAGTACTACTAAACTGTGCAATTAGTGTTCAACAACAGTATTAAAGTAAAGTGCAAACAACGTAAAGAATTAAACAAATTACAGGAATCAAAGGGTGAATCTTGTGAGGAAGGCGGGCCCTTTCCCTCTCACAAGATTCCCTGGGGGAAAGAATTAAATTAGAGCGCTCAAAAGAAGAATTTATTCATCTGTCAAAATAATTGATACATTACAAATGGAGACTAGCTCCAGTTCTCACACAATGTTCTCCTGTAGCTTTACAACAATGAACTCCCTACTAATGATGATGTCTCCTCTTTTTAAAGAGGAGACATCTTTTACAATTTACATGAGAGCAAATCTACGTTATCTCAAATCTGTTCTCTTTCCCAAAACATGACTATTCTGTTCTTCCAAAAAAAGATACTGTTACAACAGAGACAACAAGAATGCTATCTTCAGGATAATCCAGGTAACCGTGTCTTCATGCTGTTGCTACTATTCCACAAAAAGTTCTTCCAGAATCGCAAATTACGCATGACGGAATTTGCGTGCTTGACGGATGTTTCAGCAACTGAGTCAGCTGTTTCAGCAACGGCCGCTTGTTCCTAGCAACGCATATAACTTATCTGCGATCTTTGGACTTATGTTAGCAACGATGCACTTCAATTAATGATAAAATATAAGAGTATTATGGAATTAAATGTAAACAGATTAAACATATAATAAAGAAGAGGATTTTATATACCTTGGGATAAAGTAGATGAAAATGATAATGGAATCCTTTTTAATCATGGTTATAAAGATAAGATGGTGTCAAAGTATATAGCAAAAATGATACATAGTGGAGTCCTAACATCCCCCCCAGCTAAAAATGTTGCATGTCCTCAGGCAACCCCTAGTCTGAATCAGAGTCTAAGTACTGGGACTGAGCATCCAAATTACTCAAGCAATAGCTGGAGAAGGTGGCATTTGTAGGAGCTCTGAATCCTCTGTTGTTCTGCAAGTGTTGCCATGCCGAGGCTTCATCTCTGTCAGTCAACTGGTAATGACACTGATATTTCTCTGAAGGCAGCCATAAAATTGGAAAATGAAAATGATACCCAATCCAGTTTACTCCACAATGTTGAATGCAACCAATGTAATTAGGAACCCTGGATAATGCAGCTTGAAGATTATGAGGGTTAAAAGGGTGATAATCTTGTCTTTATTTACATGACTGCTGCCAAAACATAATATTGGCCTTCAATGCAGCAGTACCCTTTACTCTAATTTGCTGTTGACACTTAGAAAGTGTTGAAGCCTGTAATTGTTGTATATACCTATGCATTCCTGGCTTCTGTAAGAATTTATAATATTGTGCTATGAACATGGCTGGTCTTAAAGGTTCTGGTCTGATCCACAGGAGTTTATTCTCCTCATTATGACTGCTTGCAGTGAACGCAGTTTGCCAAGTGAGATGGTTAGACAAAAATGAAACAAATGCCCTTATTTGTATATCTCCTGCAATTGGAATAAGATTAACTCTTCTATTGTCGGGAATGGCCTCATTATGAAGGTAGAGTTCGTACAGCAAATGCTGGTCACTCTCGGGGGCCTCATTAAAAGTCTCAACAAATTTCTCTGAAGTAAGTAACTCATACGGTCTGCCATCTTTTATTGCTTTTAATTGAAAATAAACTAATCGTTCAGAAAGAAAGAGAGAGTAGTTTACAGAGGGTTTGCGCGTAGCCATCAACTTCTGGACTAATGAAAACATCAAGGCCATCTTTTCCTTAGATTCCTTGACTTCCTTTTTGGAGTCCTTGAGCTGTTGCATCATTTGTTCCCAACTATCCCAGTTGGCATATACATGGTTCTGCCATGCTAGCTTATGCTGGCGTAATATTGTATCTTGTTCCTCAGCATATTGCTTCTTCCATTTGTTCATCTGTTCCAATTGATTCCATGGCAAGGTCCGTGTCCTGGCATCAGAAGTACTGGGTTGGGACGTTGTTTGAATGGCTACACTGACTAACTTAGGCCGAGATATCTGTAGTGGTGCTTCTGTCTGAGTGGCTGCATTAACTGGCAAGGGACGAGATATCTGTGGTGGTGCTTCTGTCTGAATGGCTGCATTGACTAGCACAGGGCGAGGTATCTGAGGTTTAATTTCTTTTTCTTCCTTTATAGAGAGCCCTACTGGTTCTTGTGGAGCAGTAGGGCATCCTTCTTTTATTCCAGCTGATGTAGATGCCTCAGATAATTGAATTTTAACTAGTTTGTAGCCTGCCTCCTGGTAAATGTTGCCACACTCATGGCACATGTATTCCTTGCATGGCTCCTTATTTTTCGTTGAGGCTGTGTGTGCTAACATATAGAGATTCAGTTCTTTATCAAAAGCCTCTCGTGCCAAGGTTAATTCATTCTTGTAGGCCTCCAATTCAGACTTCAAGAATTCATTCTCCTGCAGTAAAGATGTCATAGTATGTAAACCCTGTGCACTGGTTGACTCTGTTGGGGTAGTCTGCTGATGCACAGTCATAGCTGGTTCTTGTGGGACAGCTACTGTTGATCTCCCACTATCATCATGCTTGGTATATTTTTGTACCACAGTGGCTGGTTCTTGTGTTTCAGCCTCTGGGTAAGTGACTGGTTCTTGTGTGACAGTCACTTCTTGAGCCATAAACAATGTCGTATTATCCCGGGGCACTGGTTCTTGTGTGGCAGTGCCACTGGACGAGACGGGTTGGGAGGTTTGAAATGGGGATGAAGATTGGAGTTTTAACAGAATAGTGGCAGGGTCAGGGGAAATGGAGGTCAGTCCTGTCTCAACAGTCATCTTCATTTTTCTTTTTGGTAGGAAAGCAGCAAAGTCACTGCCTTTCATTTTCTTTGAGGGGGAGGGTTCTTCTCTGGGGGAAGGGCTTTCAGAAGAAGTGAGAATTTGAAATTTAGCCCTTGTCCGTCGTTTGGAGACTGAGACTGTTGGGGTTCTCTTCTTTTTATAAGTGGGTGGGGAAGGGGGTGATATAGAGTCGTCACTAGGGACAGAAATAGTGGGGACAGTTGACTCTGCTAAGTGGGGCGAGCTCGGGGTTGGGTCAACTGGGGAATATGGAATATCGTCCTGCTGTCCTTCATAAGGAATTTCAGGAGTATCATGAGAACTTTCGGGTTGTTGGGACGTTTGAGCCTGCTGAGGAATTTCAGGCAGCTGGGGAACAAGGAGTGGGACATGTAGAGGGGGATTTTGCTGAGCAAAACCCCTCTGTATCAACAACTAGCATAAACGGTGGTGGGTGAGGGATAACATTGGGAATTTAGACCGTCTACAATAATAAGACATGTTTCTAATACAACCAAGCAGATAATAGGGGATATTAATCAGTCGTCCATTTCTCAAATGATTCATCAAGACAAAATCGTGATTGTACACTACCTGGTAACGCCCTTCACACGTTAAGTAGTGTTTGATGAACTCTGCCACCGATGGCCATGGTTGAGGAAGTGAGTGCAGACTAACCCCGTGGCCTTTGAGTTCCACTGGCTCATCTGGACGAAGGAAATCTTGCTGCGCATTGAGAATAACCTGATTTCTGCTGAACCAGCGAGTACCAATAGCTGGCAACCCTGATACCTGAACTATGTCCTCCTCTGTTACTGAAATGCGAACCCCTTGGACCACTGAAAAATCGCCTTGAAGGTTTTGTGCAAACTCTAAGACTTGTTCCTGGTCAAATTCCCCCAATCTTTCAAAATATACTGTCCATCCCGCTTGTTGGAAAATCTGATAGGCTTCGGGAAACAATTGAAGAAGATTTATGGAGCCGGGCTCATGTCTAATGGCCGACCCTCCCATGGCTGTAGCTTTGAGTTATACGCAGAGGCACGGAACACAGTAAACACAGACCCTGATCGCGCTAGTTGTTGCAACAGAGGCTGCAAGGTCCAAAGGACGGCGGAAGTGGATATGACAAGGGACAGAGGCTTTGTTAATGCGAAATGATTGTTCAATTTTTGAAATTCCCCCCCCTACGTATGGTGTAATGATGATTGGGCGTGTGAAGATCTGTAATCATTATGAATGAAATCCTCTCTTTAATATAATTTAACTGAATTACATTAAAACCTCATACCTTACATTTTTTACCTTTGGTCTAATAATTCGAAGTGTCGATTGCTTCAAAATGGCTTAATGTACATGGAAGAATCTGTAGATTTCTTTGAAATTTAGAACAGGAGTGTAACTGGATCTTGCTCTGTGCTGAATAATTTTTCACCCAAAGGATCTGAAGTATAATCATGGAGAACCAAAAAGCTTATATGACAGTGAAAAGGAATGATGTTTTAATGATAACAGGTTGCTGAAACTGGTGTTTCAGCAACGGAAAAATGAACGATACGTTGCTGAAACAGGTGTTTCAGCAACGGGAAAAATCAGAGAAATGGGATAAATGACTTGGGTCTGTAAACAGTAGGGAAAATATTTGATAGGGAATAATTTCAGCAGTAAGGGATGGGAAACACTGACTGAAGGAAGATATTTCAGGGATGGTAGGGGTGGGAAAAATGGAGAAATGGGAATAATGTAGGAATGGGTATGAAGGGATATTGCTAGGAAATGGGGTAAAATGATGGGAACAAGCTTCTGTGATTGAAGCTTCAGATCTTCTCATGATGAATCTGTCCTCCTTAATGAGCTTTTCCAGAATCTACAAAATTCAATTGTAATATGCCAATCCTTGACAGGGATTATTAGTGCTAAATCTAATCTAATACTAAAAAATACAGTGCAGAAAATTAAATGCTGTGAGGAGCAGAAGACTCCCCTAGAAAAAGATAATGAATATCAGTCATGCAAGCAGTCTTAAAATCCTCTTTAGAAACAGGGCGCTGATATAGACGGAGCCTATGACCATTGACTAGTAGAGGTGTTTTAGAATCATCAATTGTTAAAAGTCTTACCGTTCCATTTGGAAAAACAACATCTACCTCATATGGTCCAAGCCAACGTGTACGTAGCTTACTCTGAAAATTTTCAAACCGAGAGTCATACAACAAGGCCCAATTACCTTTTTGGAACTGCTTGTGTTTGATCATTTTGTCATGCCACTTCATCCTTTGTTGCTGTATCATGGTTGTTTGATGGATGGCATCTAATCTCTTTTTATCCAACTCCAGAAGCTGCTGCAACCTAGCTGTCTGCACATCAGTCAAATCAAGATTAACAGCTAAAGCAGTTCTTAAAGTTTTAATCTCGAATTCCACAGGAAAAACAACATTTTTACCATAAACCAATTCATAGGGAGAAAAACCTGTAGTGTTTCTCCAAGTAGTTCTGTAAGCCCATAATGCCTCAGGGAGCCTTTGGGACCAATCCTTCCGGCTGTCCTTCACTATTTTAGTTAGAATGGCTTCTAAAACTTTATTTGTGCTTTCCACCTGCCCATTGGCCTGGGGGTGGTATGGTGTATTCATTCTATGTTGAATATGATATTTGTGAAGGGTAGATTTAAAACCATGAGAATTGAATGGAGGTCCTCCATCAGTAACTAGCTCTCTAGGAATCCCAAATCTAGTAAAGATTTCTTCAAATAAGAAAGCTAGGACAGCCTCTTCATTGGCTCTAATAAGTGCTTTGGCCTCCACCCATTTAGTCATATAGTCTGTACAGACTAATATATAAGTTCTTTGATTGGATGGAGGGTTAATGGGTCCTATAAAATCCAAGGCCCATCTTTCAAATGGTTCAGAAACTACCCGGGGGTTTAATGGCATTTGGTCTCTATGATTGGGTTGACCCATTCTTTGGCAGTTGTCACAAGCCCTTACATACTTCTTTGCATCCTTGAATAATGAGGGCCAATAGTAACCCATCCTCAGAATTTTGTGTGCTGTTCTCTTATCAGCAAAATGCCCTCCACAAGGGCCATCATGACAAGCTTTCAATATGTCATACACTTCATCTTCTCTCATGCATCTTCGGATCTCCTGATCAAGCCCAGTGTAGAAAAGACACCCGCTTATCCAGCTGTACCTGGCACTTTGTTGAACAATTCTTCTCTTTTCCCTGTATGACAGGTGTGATGGTAATTTTCCTGCAACCAAATAATTAGCAATATATGCATACCATGGAGAGTGAGCAGAAACTGCAAACAAATACTCATCAGGAAAAGAATCATCTACTGGAATATCATTGTCAGTTTTTAACCGTGAAAGGAAATCTGCCACCACATTTTCTTTACCAGGCCGATCTACAATTGTGATATCAAATTCCTGCAATAATAATAGCCATCTGGTAACTCTAGCATTTGTGACAGATTTGTTCATTAAATATTTAATAGCTGAATGATCAGTGTGCACAAAAGTAGAATAACCAGTGATATAGTGTCGGAATTTATTAATGGCATAGATTACTGCAAGAAATTCTTTCTCGGTAACTGTATAATTAAGCTCAGCAGGGGTCATATTCTTACTAATAAAGTAGATAGCATAAGGAAGATGATTTTCCTCTTGTCCCAAGACAACTCCAATTGCAGTGTCTGAAGCATCAGAAGATATATGAAAAGGGAGATTCCAATCAGGCCCCCTCAAAATAGGAGCAGTAGACAACTGATGCTTGAGTTCTTTAAAAGCTTTATGACAAGAATTAGTCCACTTAAATTCAGCATTTTTCATAAGCAACACAAATAATGGAGAAGCTATCTTAGAGAAATCTTTAATAAATCTTCTGTAGTATCCAGCATGTCCTAGAAAACTTCTCACATCAGTTTGAGTTTTAGGAACAGAAAGATTATGAATGACCAATATTTTAGATGGATCTACCTGTATACCTTGAGATGAAATAAAATGTCCAAGCACTATTCCTTCACTCATCATCATATGGCATTTTTCAGTACTTAGGGAGAGGTGATCTTGTATACATCTTTTAAGTACTTTCTCAAGGTTTTGTAATGCATCTTCAAAAGACACACCATAAGGAGTAAAATCATCCATAAATATTTCCATAGAATCATTCAGCATATCAGAAAAAATTCCTATAACAGCTCTTTGAAAATTTGCTGGTGCATTACATAGCCCAAATGAAAGAACTCTATAGGAAAAAGTTCCCCAGGGGCTGGTGAAAGTGGTCTTGTCTTAGTCTTGGGGTGCAATTCTTATCTGATTATACCCACTGAATCCATCTAGAAAAGAAAAGAATTTCTTCCCTGCCAGACTATCCAACACCTGATCAATGAAGGGTAAAGGAAAGTGATCTTTTTGAGTAGCTTTGTTTAAGGCTCTGTAGTCAACACATACTCTCCATTTCCCGTTTTTCTTAGGGACAATTACTAATGGGAAACCCATTCACTGTCAGATATAGGGTATATAAATCCTGCATTAAGCAATTTTTGAAGTTCTTCCTTAACAATTTCTCGTAAATTAGGATTCATTCGTCTTTGGGGTTGACAAACAGGTCGGCATCCCTCTTTAATGTAAATTCGATGAGTACATAATTCAGAAGAAATACCTTTCATATCCGTATAATCCCATGCAAATGCCTCCTTATATTCATGCAATAACTTCATTAATTGTTGTGTTTCAGCATCTGTTAGATCAGGATTTATGTTTAATGTCTTGCCGGGTTCAATTTCAACTGTTATGCTTTTAGATGAGATAGTGGTTAAAGTCTGAGATGAGTCTTCAAATTCGATCTTTTCTTGTGTATCAGTTTCAAAAATTGCAGTTAATTGATTGTGTGTTTCAGCAATGACAGAAGAAGGTTCACAAATAAAATTATTAATTATCTCATCCTCTGTATTGTCTTTAAGAGTTAAAGCTTGTCCAATAGTTAGAATAGGCTGAACAACATTATCATCATAATCCATCCATATAGAATCTTCATTATTAATTATTGGTGTAGCATGAGGATAAAGAGTAAGTTGTTTTGTTTCATAACCATTAGAAATTGTCATTGAACCAGATCTGCAACTGATAAAAGCATCAGCTGTGGCCAACCATGGCCTTCCTAGAATTAAGGGGTGTCCCCCCAGCTTTGTTTTAGTCTGCAATACAACAAAATCTGCTTGGTATTTCCAGGATTCAACTGAAATAAGTAGGTCCTCAACAACTCCTTCAGTTTTAATTGTAGAACGATCAGCCAACTCTAGAATGGTGGGTGTATCTCTGATTGTGTTATTCAGCTGTAACAATTGTGAAGTTTCAAGAGTCATTATGTTAATTGCAGCACCTAAATCTACCAGAACTTGAGGAATCATTGTTTTACCAATCTGAACTGTCATGGTAGGATGGCCGGGATCACCATATTTCACAGGAGGGGTTTTTCCGGACATTAATGCAGATAAGTCACCCATCACATGTACTGTAAGGGGATCTTTAGTTTTCCTACTAGGTTTCTTAACACAAATATCCCTTATTGTTCTGGCATAAATTGGTACATCTCTTAATGCTTGTAAAAGCGGAATTTTAACATATAAATTTTGCAATTCCCCTAAAAGATTAAAAGTAGGTGTTTCAGGCGTTCTAGTTAAAACCAAACACTCGGGGAATGGTGGTTCAGTTATTTAAACATTTTTGTTAGAAGGTGGTTGTGCTTTCTTATGTTTCTCAGTTTCCTCTTTATCAGAATCAGAAGAAGTTATGTCATCGATAATAGGCTCTACTATTTTTCCAGATCTTAAATGAATATCATTACATTGCATAGTAGGAAATATAGACTGATTCTCAATATCAATGACTTGCACAACTTTATTATTAGGATTAGGATTCGATTGCACAGGTAGCTGGGGTCTCATTTGGTTATTTGGCGTAGCATTTGATGGCAGAGGAAGTGGTTGTTGGAATTGAGGCAATTGATTTGGATACGGGAGTTGTTGGCTTCACCAATTTGAATTCCAAGGGTTAAAAGAAGATGGTTGTTGTGGAGGCCAAGGAGTCCACATTGAAGGATCAACAAAGGGAGGGTTTGATTGCTGCATGGGTGGGAAATTCATTTGATTGAAGCATGGGTATTGCATTTGATTAAAGGGAGGGTAATTTGTTTGACCGAAAGCAGAATAATTGTTCCAACGATTAAATGGCATCCTAGAGTTCATACCTTGTCCTTTTGGTTGCCATTGTCTTCTTTGAGTTAGCAGGTAAACTGCTTCAGCTTCTTCTTCCGTTGGTTGCAATGCTGCCTTTATTCCTGGTAGAGATGGACATTGTTTTGTTTCATGATCTTTCTCACAAAGGGTACAAATTGGTATTTTATCCATTGGGCATTCCCTCAGTGGATGTTTGTCTCTGCACTTCGGGCAAAAGACAGCCAGAGTTGCTTCTGCTTCGGCCTGCTTCTTCTTAACCTACAAAGTGTCAATTTGTGAAGCAAAAGAACTTAACATCTCAGTTTTAAATTCTTCAAGTAAATTACCTATTTCAGCTCTTGTTGCTCCACCATTGGCTGATTTCTGCACTCTTGAATAGGTGGAATCTCTTGTTCTGTTTCTTGCAGCTCCCCTAGAACACCTCTTAGCAAGTTCACAAATCTCATCATATGATTCCTTAGATATATCTCCCTTGGCAAGCATTTTTAACATATCTAAACAATCATCCCTTAAACCTTTAAGTAATATTGTTTTGCGAATTTCCTTACTTATATTCGGATGATCAGATCTCTGTATGTTGTATTGCAGCCTTTCTATATAGTCCTCCGGACTCTCATTCGTCTTTTGTGCCATATTGAATAGTTCATCCTTCTTTTCTCTCGTCCGGAAATAGTCTTGATATTTAAGCAGAAATTTCTGTTTCATCTGCTCCCATGTTGTGATCACCTGACTTCCAAGGCTCATGAACCATCTTAAAGCATTCCCTTTTAAGGTGGCTGGAAACAGTTTCAACTTTTGAGCATTAGTAACATAATCATAATTTCTGCATAATATATCAAATTCAAAAAGAAATTCATCCGGATCCTCAGAGGATAAACCATGAAAGTTAGGTAAAGCAGACAATGGAATATTTTTCATAGGAGTTATCCCTGCAGGAAGATCACTGATAGGAAATCCCAAGGTAGAGAGGGAATTTTCATTCCTTCCTTCTCCTTCAGGATCTACACGTCCTCCACCAAAGAAACCATCATTGTTTCCTTCCATTGTTGGCTCTCCTACTGCACTTGCTCGATCGTCAAGATCTTCTACTGGCTCTTCAATGTTTTCCACTGGTTGTCCAACGCTCTCTACTATTTCCTCAATGTGCTCTGCTGATTTACTAACACTCTCTTCTGACTCTCCAGTACTGACTGCTGGTTCTTCTATATTTTCAGGACCCACAACTTCCTCTGTTTTGTAATCTGATTGAGGGGAGTGCTGAAGTTTTGATTTCCGAGAACTTAATCTCTGTGATGATTCAGCCTTTGATACAATCTCGTCAATGAAAGTTTTTCTTCCTCCCCTTCCTTTGCCTTTGCCACCTGTGGGGTTAGTTTTCTTCTCGTTTCCGCGTCCTCTCATACAATCTGCACATTTAAAAAGAAAAGATTAATGCTTTTGAAATCTATAATTACCTTCCCCGGCAACGGCGCCAAAATGTTGGTCGCTTTAATTGTTTTCACAATTGAAGCTCCACATAAATTGTCAACCCGAGGAAGTCTTTTTATTTCAAAGACAATCACGCACTGGATATGCTCAATTTCAAAAGCAGAAACAATGTTGTAGTAAAAAGCCACACAATTATCAATCACACAAATCTACTTATTCACACTCTGTTTAATCAAAGCTGAAGTCACTTAAGTTATAGCAGAAATAATTTCTATGTTGCAGTTAAAATCCAAACAAAGGAAAACCAATCTGCAAGAAAAGAAATCAATCAACCATAGCAGGAACACGACCGTATTCCTTGGTTAGGAACTTCAGCACCTGCTACCTGACACTTAATCACACTGTGGGAAAGGTAGCTTCAAGAGACCAAGACCCTATTCCCATGAACAGGAACCTTCAGCACTTGTCCTCTTGTTTCTAATCACACTGCAGAAAAGGAAGGCAATTAATGGGAGCAGGACCCTATTCCCTTATACAGGAATCTTCAGCACCTGCTTCCCAGCATCATACATTCATACAATTAATAGAAATGGATTTCTCAACTTCCAAGAGTGAAGGCATTCAATACATGCAGCGCTAAAGAAAGAGAGTATTACTGAACTGTGTAACTAGTGTCCAACAACAGAATTAAAGTGAAGTGCAAACAACATAAAGAATTAAACAAATTACAGGAACCAAAGGGTGAATCTTGTGAGGAAGGCGGGCCCTTTCCCTCTCACAAGATTCCCCGGGGGAAAGAATTAAATTGGAACGCTCAAAGGAAGAATTTATTCATCTGTCAAAGTAACTGTTATATTACAGATGGAGACTAGCTCCAGTTCTCACACAATACTCTCCTGTAGCTTTACAACAATTGACTCCATACTAATGATGATGTCTCCTCTTTTTAAAGAGGAGACATCTTTTACAATTTACATGAGAGCGAATCTACATTATCTCAAATCTTTTTTCTTTCCCAAAACAGGACTATTCTGTTCTTCCAAGAAAAGATACTGTTACAACAGAGACAACACGAATGCTATCTTCAGGATGATCCAAGTAACCGTGTCTTCATGCTGTTGCTGCTGTTTCCACAAAAAGTTCTTCCAGAATCGCAAATTACGCATGACGAAATTTGCGTGCTTGACGGCTGTTTCAGCAACTGAGTCAGCTGTTTCAGCAACGGCCGCTTGTTCCTAGCAACGCATATAACTTATCTGTGATCTTTGGACTTATGTTAGCAACGATGCACTTCAATTAATGATAAAATATAAGAGTATTATGGAATTAAATGTAAAACAGATTAAACATATAATAAAGAGAAGGATTTTATATACCTTGGGATAAAGTAGATGAAAATGATAATGGAATCCTTTCTAATCATGGTTATAAAAGTAAAATGGTGTCAAAGTATATAGCAAAAATGATACATAGTGGAGTCCTAACAAAGAGCATAATTAGAATATTATTCCCATAAAACTTGATCAGAAGCATTTACGCCAGAAGTTGAGAAGGATGCATCTAGAATTATTGCTCTCCATTGAAAAGGAATTAAATAGATTGTATGCTGCTGGTATTAGTGTCCCTCTCTATTTCTCAAATCGGATGTCAAATTTATTACCGGTAGGAAAGAAGATAGGTGAGATTTGATTGTGTATTTATTTTCATAATTTAAATAAAGTTTCATTCAAGGATAACTATCCACTTCCAAATATGGATAATATACTACAATGGGTATTTGGTTCTTCCAGGATTTCATTGTTATATGGATATTCCTTGTACAATCGAATCTTGGTTCGTTCGGATGACCAAGAAAAGACAACCTTCATGACACCTTGGGGTACATTTATGTATGCTAAAATGCCCTTTGGATTGAAGAATGTAGGAGTGACCTTTTAGCGACAAATGGATATATCACTTTCCAATGAGAAGGATGTGTTTTTGGTTATTTATCTTGATGACATAACATTTTTTTCAAAGATGGATGAATAACACTTGCAGCATTTAAAGACAGTCTTCGAAAGATGCAGAAAATTTGGCACATCACTCAATCCGAAGAAAATTTTGTTTTCTATGGAGGAGGGGAAATTTCTTGGTCATATCATATCCCAAGATGGCATATGATTTGATCCTTCAAGGATTGAGGAAATTCATAGTCTGGACTATCCTAGGAGTAATGAGGAAATTCAATCATTCAATGGTCAGATCAATTTATTGAGGAGGTTTATTCCTAACCTTGTTGAACACTTAATGGAAATCACTGATATGTTAAAGAAATACATCACGGTGAAATGGTCTGATGAGGCAAGAAAAACATTTAATCGAGTCAAGTTTGCAGTGTCTCATGCTCCCATCCTTATCAACCTAGATTATACACTTGATTTCATCATCTTTTCCTTTGTCTCTAAACATACATTAGTTGTTGTACTCATGTAAAAGAAATATCAGAAAACAGAGAAGCCAATTTCCTTCTTTAGTAGGATAATAAGAGATGGGGCTATAATATCATTGAAAAGAAGGCATTGGCACTAGTTAAATCTTTGAAGGATTTTTGAGTTTACATCCTTCATTCCCATGTTATTACCTATGTTCTGAATGTTGTTGTCAAATATGCGTTAACACATAATGATCCTGAAGGTAGGCGTGGTAAGTGGATAGCTGCTATGCTGGAATATAATTTAGAAATCAGACCTACAAAATTGATCAAAGGTCAAGCCTTAGCTAAGCTCATGGAAGACTCTAACTTACGTGCTTCAAACATCAACTTTATTGTTGCGATTTCTGAGGAGTAGTATGATGATTCATTACCTCAGGTATCTCAAATTTTTATTTCATCACCATGTGCTGCAACATTTGAATCCTCCACCAGGTTTTCCAAAGAATAAAGGTAGACATCTAAACTTGAAGGGTCTTAAGTATTTTATTCTTAGTAATGCTTTGTATTGGAAAGATTCGAGAGGGGTTTTATTAAATTGTTCGGTCAAAAATGAAGTTAAGAAAGTGATGAATGATTTCCATAAAGGTGATTGTGGTGGTCATATCTTTTTGAAAACTACAGCAAATAGGATATTGAAGGTTGGATTCTATTGGACGATTTTGTTTTCAGATGTACACAAAACAGTCATGAGATGCCATGAATGCCAAGTTTTCCAAGGAAAGAGAAAATTGTTACCGCTGCCCTTGAAACCAATTGCACTTCAAGGACCCTTCCGGTAGTGGGGGATTGACTTCATTGGTGAGATTCATCATCCATCATCAGCTCAACATAATTGGTTACTTACTGCCACTGGCTACTTGTAATATTCCAAATTAGCATTCCGCTAATTGGGATATTAATTTTGTTAATTTTTTCCTTTTCTAGTGTTTACCAGGAAATGAAATGGCCAAGGAGAGACCCACTAATAAACCATAGGATTAATTTACTTTCCTAAAGTCACCTAGACAAATATTAGATCTGAAGTGGGTCCCATGAGGCCATCCACTTGAATGGGATAGCATCCTAAGTGGCAGTGCAGGAGACACAGCATAGTAGACTGCGGAGTTGCAATTTAGAGACATGATAGCACAAGGGAAACACAACATAGGTGGGACCAAGGGAACATTGGAGGCTCACTTGGATAGATATGGGGTGAGATAAATTCATTCCTTATGCATTCAATCACTGGATTTCTATCTGATAGACTGTAGCATGCTTGAGTTTTTTATCTGAGTTTACGAGTGTTGTTTATCACGGAGATTTTCGAGTGGAGATGTAAACCTCTACCTTGGGGGAATTCGAGTGCCCACTTAGGAGAGGATATTCCACCCAATTTTTAGAGATGATTCATAGGAGCATATTTAAGCATACGCAGTCCCTCCAAAACAACATAGAGGCCACACAAGTAGCAAAAGGAAGATGCAGCCCAGTTGTGGATCAATGTTCGCGGAGTGAGAGATGTAGAAAATTTCAGTCTGGAGTTTGGAAGGGAGGTTAGCCACCTCCTACCAGGGTTTTTGTGTAGATCTGGAGTAGCATCTTCTAGAATTTCAACCAGAGAACTAGATTACCCAGCAGAGCAACGTGCCAAGACCAAGGGGGCGAATTTTTGGGGTGAGGATTTATGGGAAAACTCCGTTGGTTTTTGTGGGTTTTTTTAGGACAGTCTGATGTCTAACTATTGGAATTTTATGAGCAACAGAGAAATCTTAATGCACAATCCATTTCTAGCTAGCAACAACACTTCCAACATGAAAGTGCAGAGGAGGAGCCACGCAAAGCAGCGGAACATCAGGGTTTCTATTTGGGTTTGGGGAGTTGTTTCACCCTGTCTTATGCAGGCCAAGGTGCCATCTTCTTGAGCACCTCATTGTGCCTTTTTCCCATTAGAAAATATATAAAATGGCTTAGATTTTTTTGTCTCATTCATGTTGTTTTTAATGGTTATTTATGTCTTGTTGTAGTTTTAGTCTTGCATGCTTTATATTATTGTTCGTTCCCAATTTGGTATATTGCAGTGGTATTAGAGCTCACAGAATTCGCTCAGCCTGTGGATCACTCCGTCTATGACACTGGAGGATAGGTAGAACATCACATACCGAAGGTAGCAATATAGAAGGAGAGAAAAGAGGCTTGAAATCACACCAGACCAAGTAGACAGTGTTCCGGAGGAAGAAGAGAGGGGAAAGGAATATATGGCAGAGGAAAGAGATGATGGAAAGTAGTTCACTAAAATCCTTCTAAATTCATTGCAGGAGTGCACTAAGAGCATAGAGGATATGGGGAAAAACTTAGATTGTCAGAGATAACAAGCAGAGGGAAATTGCAAGGGAATTCCATATCGGAGAAGGATCTGGAACCTCCCATCACCCAACTGAGCCTAATTCTGCCCAACAGGTTGTGTGATTCACTCCACCATGTTCCACCATGCTCACATTTCTAGCTTTGGGAGTAGGATCAGGACAGCCACAAGAGCCAGAGGTGGCTCACTATAGGGATTACTTAGTTGAGTATCAGTCTTACGGGTCAGAGTTTATAGATTCCCTCACCTTCAAAGATTTTTGTCAGTTGAAGAATAACAAAATACCATGAGGTCAGACCAAAGGAGGAGGGTACATGTAGGGAAATGACCTGCGAAATACCGTGGGGTGAATTTTATTGCCTAGATTCGATTGGTCATCAAAATGTTCAGCCAAATATTCGATGGAGAAGCTGGAGATTTATTTCCATCTTAATCATATGGTGGAGGTAGAGGCCATCAAGGTGGTTGTGATACATCTTGAGGGAGAAGCCCATGACTGGGGGCTCCACGGGATGGCTACGCTGGGTCACTCAAGAGCGACAACATATGATGAGTTCACCTGAATATTGATAGAGCGGTTTCACCAGAAAGATCCAGAGTAGAATTTTGTTGAGTTAACCAAGCTCAAACATACAGGGAACCTAGAAACCTAAATTTCCAAGTTCTTGAGACTTTCGGTGATGGTTCCAAACTTTTCAGTGCCTAGAAGTATATATATGTTCATTTCATATGGACTGGTTGAACCCTTGCGTGGGCTAGTGAGGTATACCTAACCTAATAAGCTACAGGACGTAGTATGGAGAACTAGATATTTACAAGATTCTTTTCCAAGGACAAGGGCTTCCATGACACCTGGGGATATTTGAGATTGAGGAAGCTATGCTTCACCTGCCAGGAGCCATGGGCATTGAGTCACATATGTGCTAGAGGGAAGACACATTGCATTGAGGTCTTCTCCAATAGTGAGGGAGAATAGGATTCATTTGATGAGATGGGAGGAGATGTCAGAGCACCAGGAGAGAATCCTCCACCACCACTTCCCCCAGTAGCAACAGGATCAACGTTTGCACCAACCAAAGGGATCCTTGCATATTTCTGGGGAGTACCCTAGTACCGAATGCTAAGGGTTTAGGGGATAGTTCAGGGGGAGCGTGTCTAAGTGTTCGTGGACATCAAGGCTACACACAATTTCATTGATGCCTATTTGGTACAGAGGAGAGGCATACAGACAGAGGGCTTTGATTGGTTTTCTATGTTTGTTCCACGGTCCAAGACCATGCAGTGCATGCATTGTATCTAGACATTATCAGTGACCATGGGATATTACACATTGAAATATCAATTCTTCATGGTCAATATTCTAGGAACCAACTTAGTGTTGGGAATCCAATGGCTTATCACTCTTGGGAAGGTCACTATAGATTGGTAGACTCTGGAGATGGAGTTTAAGGAAAAAAAGAGTGGGAAGAATGTGATTCTTAAGGGCATGCACATGTACCCTCCTTAGAAGATTTATGCACATAGGATCAAGACATATTTCTAGAAGGGAGACATAGAGTGGTCTGTGGAGTTGAGAGTTTTAGATGCAGGTGTCTTAGGCCAACCTATGCACCCAGATGTCCATACTCTCCTAGATTGTTACTCTATGGATTTTTCGGAAATTCCACCACGACAGCCATTGGATGGAGGGTTTAAGAAAATTATTGTGCTAGAGCCCAACATTCAGGTCATGATCACTACCCCTACAGGCATCCCAAGGCCTATATGGATGAGATTAAGAGAGAAATTCATGAGATGTTAGCATTGGGGTACATCAGGCCCAACACGAGTCCATTCGCTTCTTCGGTAGTCTTGGTGAAGAATAAGGACGATACATTGTGGATGTGAATAGAATATAGGGCTCTGAATAAGAAGACCATGAAGAAAAACTACCCTATTCCAAGGATCGATGAGTTGATGGATGAGCTGAGGGGGGAAAAGTTCTTCTCCAAGAGCAATCTGAGGTCGGGGTACCATCGGATCAAGGTAAGGGACTAGGATGTTCCCAACACTGCATTCTGATGTCACTATGGCCATTTCAAGTTCTTGATGATTCCCTTTAGGCTGACCAATGCTCCGACTATTTTTTAGTCTTGCATAAAACACATTTTCCATGGTAAATTGATAAAGTTTGTGTTGGTGTTCTTTGACGACATCCTCATATACATCCGCACATGGGATGATCATTTGCAACATGTAGAGATGGTATTGCATATACTATAGGAGCAACACTTATATGCCAAGCTATCCAAATTAAATTTTGGTTTGACATAAATGCTCTATTTGGGGCATATCATTGGAGAGGACAGAGTGAGAGCCCACAAGGAGAATATTGGGGCCATCTGGGATTGGCCAGAGCAAAAGAATATGATGGAGCTCCTGGGGTTTTTGGATATTTTTACCTACTACTGGAAGTTCATCAAAGGATTTTCACATCTCGCATCACCCCTCACAGACCTCACCAAAAAGGGGGCTTTCAGTTGGATGAAGACTGTGCAGAGGGCCTTTGACAAGCTCAAGGAGGTGATGAGAAAATCTCTGGTATTAGCTCTGCTAGACTTGATGTAACCATTCATGCAGAAGTGTGATTCTTTAGGGGAGGGGTAGGTGAAGTACTGATGCAGGGGGGAACTCCATAGATTTTGAGAGCTGAAAGCTACTGCCACATGAGATATTATACCCCATCTACGATAAGATGTTGAACATGATTCATGCATGTGTTGGCCAAGTTTTGGTAGTAGCTTGTGCGGAACAAGTTCTCGGTGAGGATAGATCACAACAGTCTTAGAGTTTTCCTTGAGAAGAAGAAGAGTTGCAGGAGAGGTAGCAGAAATGGGTCACCAAGATCCAGGCATATGATTTTTACATTGAGTATATCAAAGGGAAGAACAACATGGTACCTAATGTGTTGTCTCGAACACTAGCGTTTCTATCCTTGATGAACAATGACGCAGATTAGAGGCATAAAATACTCATGGAGTACTCCAAAGACTAGTTTTCATGTGAGATCCGTGATGGGTAGGTGATGGATGACCGATACAAGGTGATGGATGACGTCATCTACTACCGTGACCAAATTTTTTTGACAGGGAACTCCCAGCTACAGGAGAAGATTATGCATGCAACACATGACTCACCGCTTTCAAGACACCAGAGATTTACCAAAACATATCTGGCCATCAGAGAGAGGTTCTATTGGAAGGGACTCAAGGAGGACATACTATGGCATGCCAGGGAGTGTGCAATGTACCAAAAGAAAAAGAAGGAGTTGAACCATCCAGCAGGGTTTTTGCAGCCGCTTCCCATTCTTAAGGGGAAATGGGAAAGAGTTTTTATGGATTTCATCACTAGGTTTCCCATGGTATAGGGCAAGGATTGCATATTTGTGGTGGTTTACTAGTTGATGAAGTATGCCCATTTCTTTTCCATTTCATCTTGGTACACTGCTTCACAAGTGGTTAAGCTACTTTTCAGAGACATCTTCAGACACTCCATGGTCTTCCAAAGACCATAGTTAGTGATAGGGATAGCCGGTTCATGCGAGGCTTTCCGTAGGAGTTGTTTCATTTGGTAGGCACTGAGTTGACACCCAGCACCAGATACCACTCACAAAAATACAGGCAGACCGATATAGTTAACAAGTGGCTGGAGGACTACTTGACGAACTATGTCATAGGGAAAAAGAAGGCTTGGATACACTAGCTTCACTTGGGGGAATACTAATACAACAAAAAATTCCACATGTCTATTAGTATGTCTCCATTTTATGCTTTGCATTGTTATAATGCACTAACTTTTGCTGATGTGATGTTTGGAGCTAGTAAGGCCCCCCAGGCTGGATCCAAGAGAGCCAAGACATACTTCGGGCTCTCAAGGATAATTTATACACAACCCAAAACCAACAAAAGTTGTATGCAGGTAGAATTTGGGTGGAGAGGCAGTTTGAGGTGGATGACTTAGTGTATCTCAGTCTTCAGTCGTACAGGTAGTGCATGCTGAAGTAGAAGGGAGATGAGAAGCTCAAGCCACATTTTTATGGGTCATACAGGGTGATCCTGCGGGTTGGAGAGGTGGCATATGAGCTAGAGTTTCAACAGGGTAGCTGGATTCACAACATTTTTCATGTCTCATTCCTATAGAAGGCTTTGGGACAACAGGTGACTGCAACATTAGAGCTCCCACCTACCGATGATGAGGGCCATTGGGTGCTACATCTAGAGGCCATTCTTGATACTGGGGAGAGACACTTGAAAAGCATAGTTGTCAAGGAGTATCTGATCAAGTGGAGAAACCTTCCAAATGAGGATGCCACTTGGGAAGGGGATAAGATTATGTTGCATCCATATTTGTAGTTGCTTGAGGATAAGAAAATTTTTGGTAGGGAGTACCGTAATATTCCAAATTAGCAGTAAGCTAATTGAGATATTAATTTTTTTAATGTTTTTCCTTTCTGAATGTTTAGCATGAAATGAAATGGACAAGGAGGGACCCACAAATAAACCATAGGATTAATTTACTTTCCTAAAGTCACCTAGAAAAATATTAGAGATGAAGTGGGGCCCATGAGGCCAGCCACTCAAATGGGAAAACATCCTAAGTGGTAGCATAAGGGAATGTTGGAGGCTAACTTGGATAAATATGGGGTGAGAGTAGCTCATTCCTTATGAATTCAATCACTGATTTTCTGTCTGATAGAATGTAGAATTCTTGAGTTGTTTAGTTGAGTCTACAACTGTTTTTTAGTGCAAAGATTTCTCAGCGGAGATCTCAATCTCTAGCTCGGGGGACTTCGAGTTCTCATTCAGGAGAGGATATTCCACCTACTTTTGGGAAAGGATTCGCAGGATCAAATTCATGCATACATAGTCCCTCCAGGACATCATAGAAGCCACACAGGTAGCAAAGGGAAGACGTAGTCCAGTTGAGGATCAATGTTGGGAGAGTGAGAGAGGAAGTAGATTTCAGTCTGAAGTTTGGAGGTGAGGTCAGCCACCTCCTACCAAGTTTTTTGGGCATATTTCTAGTATCATATTCCAACAGTTGAGCCAGAGAACTAGATTAGCCAAGAGAGGAGCATGCCAAGCCCAAGGGGGTGAATTTATGGGGTCATGATTTCTAGAAACCCTTCATGGGTTTTTCTGGGTTTTTTGAGGAGATTTCGGTGTTTAATTCCCAAAATTTTTTGAGCGTCAGAGAAACCTCAACACGAAGTTAGTTTCTAGCTAGCAGTAGTAGTTCTAGCAGGACAATGTAGAGGAGGAGCCATACAGAGCAACATAACATCAGGGTGTTTGTTCAGGTTTGAGGAGTTATTTCAGCATGTCTTGTGCAGGCCAAGGTGCCATATTATTGAGCACCTCATTCTACCTTTTTCCCATTAGAAAATTAATTAAATGGCTAATTTTTTTTTGGCTCATTCATGGTGTTTTTAATGGTTATTTTTGTTTTGATGTAGTTTTAGCCTTTCATGCTTTATACTACAATTCGTTCCCAATTTGGGATATTAAACTACTTCACAAAGTGGATTGAGACCATCCCCACGATACAGGCTATAGACACAATAATTATTCATATTTTGGAAAGTAATATTATGTCTCGCTTTGGCTGCCCACAGAAAATCATTACTGACAATGAAACAACCTTAAAATCCAGAAACATGATAGACTTTTGTAATAAATTTCACATAAGACTTGGGCATTCAACATCATATTACCCTCAAGGCAATGGGTTGGTTGAATCATCAAAAAATTCATTGGTGAACATATAAAAAAGTTGTTGCAAGAGAAAAAAATGAATTGGCACAAAAATTTAATTAATTCTCTATGGGAAGACATCGTTAGCACAAAGAAATATAAGAACATGTCACCCTTTTAGCTAGTCTATGGTGTAGATACAGTGTTTCTAACTTCCCTAGTAGTTTCGGTGATGAAAATCCTACAAGAGATTGAAAGTGAGCCAAATGACATTCAACGAAGAATTAATCAAATGATCCACTTGCAGTTTTCTGTTAGTTCTCTGTAACTATAGTAGATTGGTAAGACTAAAGCTACATAGAAAACATTGTGAACCACTTTGGGATTCTAGGATCTAGCCCTCCTAAATCCAGAGAGGGATCTCTCTAATATGTGCAAAGATTGATTTATCTTTAAGGCTTTTGGGTATGATATTAGGCTAGTTATTAAGAACAAGGGTTTTCGTTTGTTTTTTATGGTTGAGCATGATTTTTAGTTGAGTGGAAAGTCCTAAAAATGAAAGAGCTTCAAAGGAGTGAAGGCGTGAACAATCAGAACAAGATTTAGCTGATAGGATAGATATGACACAACACTTAATATATTGGGCTATGGAGTCATAAAAGGGTTTAATTGTGCAACAATTTCAAGAGTGATCCAAGGGGTAAGTCATCTATATCAAAAGATCCTTTAGATTAAATGATGGATGGAACATTAAAAGCGTTGAGAAGATGGAAAAAGCCAATAATTTCAACAAGTATTTATCAACTTTACAAACAAGAAAAGACCTTTTAAGCAACTTTTTTAAGTCAACCAAAGGACAGGGATAACCATAGAATTCTTTGGACAAGCTCGTATTAATGCTAACTTATCAGACAAACAATCCAGTAATCCACATCACTACTTTCATAAAGGATGAAAACAGATAAGAAAACAAAGTGCAACTTGAGATCAAGCAAGATACATTAAAATATAAACCTGCTTCAGCATACCCTTAGGGAAAATTTCAAGACAACCTTTGGAGAAAGAAACTAGAAGACAGGGAAAACCATAAAATTTTCCAGTCTAACTCTACTCAGCATATAATGAAAATATTATTCAAGAATTTCCTTTCAAGTTTTTCACATCAAGACAGGGACAAACCAACATTCCTTGATGATGTTTACACTTAACTTAAGTCATTCTTAAACACACAATTGGAAGAAAACATACAGATAAAGCTTATCAATAAGAGTAGGGTACCTTTAACAGTAAATCCTATCTATATAATTATTGTTCTTTATCAGAGAAAATATGAACAAAATGGCATACATGAAAGGAAAACAAATAACAGTAAGAGGTACTTCACCAATGATATAGACCAGGATCTCGAAAACCAGCTTGTATATTGATGTCAATCCAGTTACATACTTCAAGTCCCATGTTTCAGTACAACAATCATCTTTTCTTCTCAGCCTAACTTCTTTGATCACAAACAGAGCTTCAAGAGCCTCTGAAAACCATTTACATGTAGAAAGTTTCGAACACAAGTATTACATCAAAGTTTAGCAACCAACCCTTTACAATGTGCTACTCAAGAAGATTTTATAGGAAAATGAGGAGGTGGAAGAGTTTCTAGGGTTCAAGTATCATTAATTCCATAGTAAATGCAATCCCGAGCCTTGAAAACCATGCAAGGCATAAGGCAGGGATGCATTCGACCTATAACTCTGCTCAATAACTCTGTTTTGGCTTTTTAAGACTTAATGGATGAGAATATTGACTTCAGGGATGTTTCTTATCTTTATAATAACTTTTCTGATAGTTGTAATAAGTTTCTTTTATTTGAAATAACTGTTCAGTTGTATTTAGGAAAATATCTTCTGAACAAGCAATAACTATGCCTTCTTTGATTGCTTTGAGGCTGTAGGTGGCTTTTGGTAGCTAGAGAGGATTCAATTAGCCTATGATGTCGCAGTGGAGGCTTCTCAGCTAGATCTGATTATTTTTCCCTAAAACACTGTTAATTTTCTTTAATCTATGTTTTAGGCCTAATTTGGCTTAATCTCTATCTTATGTTCTTCATACTGTCTTTAATTAAGTGGATTAGGCTTTAGATAGTCAATTTTAGGCCTTGATCCCTCAAAAATGTGTTAACGATATTTTATTCTTCATTTCTGCTGTTGACTAGATCTTTTAACACTGATACTCTTTGTTTGATTAATGTTTGCTATGTTCTTTTGCTGCGCAGGCATTACAGAGGGTTTTATAATGTTGCTAGTGTTCATGAGGCACCGATAAATCACGATGTGAAACCCTGCAAAATGATCCTCATTATGAATAATGGCCTGAGGGATCGTCATCCCCGGCCTTTGATTTTCTTTAAGAAACTGTGTAAAATATTTACAACCTATAAAAATACACAAAAAGTTATAAAAATCCTGCGTGGATGGGTTAAACTACTTTGGAGGCTTAGGTTAGATCGTGGCCATTGGATGAAAGAATCCAATGGCAAGGATTGCTCGCTGGGGTCAATAGGAGAGGCAGTTGGGGGGGTGAATGAAAGATTAAGTCCGAGCCGTAGATGAATATTAATCAACGACTGAGACTAATCCTGGTTCTTATAATGCAGAGGGGGCAACATAATAATGAAAATGGACAAAAAAACTTTGGCAGAGGCGAAATGGGTTTAATGAAATTTGGGGTTACAGAAAGATTCTAAGCCGTTGGATTAAACTAACCAACAGAGATTGACGGCGGAGATTCGTTGATGAAGTCCCTCGGAAGAATGGTGGAGGGCGATGGTCTAAATGGCGAGATTAAACAGGGGTCATTAGATCTCAGAAATCAACGGTGGAGATTTAACATAAGAAAAAGTAATGAAAATGGGAAAAGTGGTTTCGGCTATAAAAACCACTGGTATCGCGCTGCTCAAAGGCAGTTTTCAAAATTTCCCAAAAAAAACGTGATATGGATCTCAGGCCGACACGTGTCCTTTAGAAACTGCCCATATTGTGTAATTTTTAGGAATTATCATTTGGGCTCAAAATTATGCGATATGGAGTCTTGGCCGTCGGATGAAAGGCGAGCAGATCCAACGATGGAGATGAGAGTGCGATAAGATGAGTTGCGTAGGCAGAAGAAGGGGGGCACTGTCGAGGCGGTTTTGATCTGGGCCATTGGATCCGGGAATGGACGGTCAGGATTTAATGATGGGGAGGTAGGTCCCAAAGGATTTGGGCCTGTCGAGTTGAATATGGACCATTAGATCTCCAATATTAACAGCTCAGATCAAATCTTGAGGAATTGAAAGGAATATGAGATGGGAGTTTGGGCGAAGATTGGGTAAATGTGGACCATTGATCTGTAGAGATCAATAGTGGATCTTCGCAGAAGAGTTTAAACTGTAGGAATTTATAATATAATGAAGGAAGTCAGTGTTTGATCTGTTCCATTAGATCGTTGAAATGAATGGCTCAGATGCGATTTCAGGATCGCTAATCGACAGAAGAGAGAGGAAGGCATGGATAAAAATTTGCGATGCGATTACGTGCAGACCATTAGATCTTAGAGAGATCAACCGTTAGGATGAATTGATGGGTTTTAATGTTGGAGGGACATGGTGGAGGGTGATTAATCTAGGCCATCAGTTCTTGCGGATTTAATGGTCCAGATTGAATCGCAGGTTTTCAATCAGAGAAGGGAAAAGGGAAAAACCATGAATATATGTTGTGATGCAATGTGTCGACAATCGTTGATCGGTTTTAGATCAACGACTGACAGTCATCGAAACATTAAATGGTAAGGTTTATTGAAACATAAGAAAATTTGGGTTTTTTATAAAATACAAAGGAAAGTTATGTTTCGTGAAGGGTTTTTTTATGGTGTTTTAGCGCCCGATTGCGTAGCTAAGGTCCTATGAAAGGATGAATAGATCGGGGGTTTAAAAGAGAAGGCCTAATCACAATCATAGTTTTCAAAGTAAATAGGTAACAAGGAAAAAAGAAAAGCTCGATTGCGATTGTGCGATTAGGCCTCAGTGCCTAGTCTCAGTGTCGGTTTTATCCAGAAGAAGGGGTTGGGGCTAAGGCAAAAGGGGGCTTAAGGCCTTAGTGCAAAAAGATAGTTTTTCATGATTTTTTAAGGGTTTTCAAGGGATTTTGAGAGTTCCGATAAGGTTTAAAAAGGAGTTTTAAACCTTATTAAAGGTAATTTATGAAGGAAAGGAAGGGAAAATGAGGGAAATGGAGGAATTTCATGAGGAAAGGGGATAAAAATGGAGGTTAATTATGAGTGAAAGGACGGGTAAAATGAAGGGGAAAAATGGGTTTTTAGTAGTCTTTTTCTTCAGTAAAACAACAGATTTTGTAGGATTACAAGGGAAACAACAGTGAAGATTAACTTCAGGATAAGTTATCTTCATAAGACTTTAAGAACTAACAATTTGGCCAAAAAATTGTTTCTTGAAGGCTTGAAAAATGATCTAGCCACCATTTGATATGACAAATTTTTATAGGTGGCTAACACTATCCAGGGAAGAAGTTTTCGATAACACCTCAAAGCTCTAGGAGAAGATTAATAATGTTTAAGATAAGAAAACTAAGGCTGATGATTTCAACTTGGGAGATGTTGTTCTCCGATTGGATGCCCGAAATGGGGATAAAAGCAAGAATGGTAAGATTGATAACCTATGCAAAGGACCCTACAATATTTTAGCATTCAAAGGAAATAATGCTTACTTATTAGAATATATTCATGGGCAAGCACTTTTAGGAGGACTGGTGAATGGTATGCTCCTCAAAAACTATCTTACCTGGTACTGAAGAAAAGGTTTCACTTCCATTGTAAATAAAATTTTACTTGCTGTCAAATAATAAAGGAGCTATCAGGGAAGTTTGAAGCTCAAGGATAAGGCCATAAGGCTTCTCTGATAAGCTATTATTTTCTATTTAAAAATCCAAAGTCAAATTAGTTTGAGTCAAATCAAGTCAGTTTTTATTTTTCTTAGTTTAGTTAGTTAGTCATTTGAGTGCCAAGTGTTTTATTTTGACTCCATCTCCCAATGGATGATGCTACTTGGTCTACGGTGTTCTTGACACCTCCTAAAGGAGTTGAAATCCCCAACTGGAGGCAATGTTAGTGTCTATGAGCCACCAATGGAAAAATTTACTCTTTCCATGTGATTGATAAGGTCTTAGGGTCAAATTATTATATTTTCAAATAAAATTTGACATCTCTTTTTTGTCCTATGGTCATTGGTTATTATCTAGTTCATTGCTACTCAGTCCCCTTGTTCAAGGGTACCATCATCCATCATGGTCATGTCATCTTTTCCCTGTCCTAGGTCATCAAAAAAGTCAATGGGTCATCATCTAGGTCATGGTCTAGTATTCAGATTTGATGGTCATCATCATATTCGTTATCAAAAGCAAAAAAGGGCGTCATGTAATTTACTTTTATCACCATTATGCGAGTTAGAAATTATGGAACAAAAATAATCAAGGTACCATTTCCTTTTAAAGAAATAATGCTTCATGTTAAATCATTTTGTTAGCACTCCACTAGTTCTCTGAAGGCTAAAAAGGAGACTGGAAAAGGTAACCACATGCCACTTTGACCTAGTAGCTAGCCCTACCAGGTAAAGAGGGTTATCTCTATCAGATCACAATCAAGGATTGATTGTGATATGAAATATATTAGGTTATATAAGATAGGCTCATGTAGGATTTGAGTGTTTTAGGGTTTTATGTTGGATTAGGGATGAAACCAGGCAGCTAGGTATAGGTATCAAAAGGGTTTACAGCTTCAAAGATATAAATGAGTAGGGTGGTAATGGATATATGATGGATTTAGGCTTTTGTAGGTATGGTGGTGAGTCTAAAAAAGTAGAGGGATTTAATGAACATGTTCAAACATGAATTGATTAAACTAGAAACATGAAACACAAAATGAAATTTCCATATTAACAGAGTTAAATCGATAGAATTTTTCCTATGAATTATAAGGAAATCCATTGAAGATACACGATAGGGAAAGAGGAAATATATATCATTCATCAAAGAATATAACATAGAAAATACATGATCATAAACTCACTGCACATGAATTCCGAGATAATAGCTGCAATTGCATCCTTTTGATTTTTGAATATGAAAGTGAAAGTAAAAGTTACAAAAGTTACAATCCCCTTGTATCCAACTAGTCAAATGACTCTGAAAATGATAGATATAGACCAAAAAAACCTCTCCCCTCTCTCAGGGGTCAAATTGATCCAAGAAAAACCAAATTCATGCACCTATTCAATGTCTACTACAACCAAGGGTGGTTACCAAACTGACTTCCTCCTTTTTTGAACCACTTGAGCTAATTCCTAAAGTCTTTTAATAAATGATAAGACATTTAACTAACCCAATTTAACCAAAATTACATTTAATTTTAACAATTTACCCTATATCATTCACCCCTCAACTTTTTACCACAGTAAATTTAAAAATTACAAAATTAGTGTAAATTTCGAGAAATGTAGCAGGTTTTTTGCAGATGCATAGTGAGTTGTTCGAGGATTTTTTTGAGTGTCTTTCTGAAGTCCAAATCTAAAACGATGACCTTTTATGGATAGCTTGGATATTTTATTTTACTTTAGCATATTTAAGCATGCAAAATTACCCTTTCTAGGCTGAGATATCTTCATTTTCCAAACACTGCTCCAGATGATCAGAACTGGATCATGGACCTAAGTGATAGCTCAAAATTCAAAGTGTTCAGGAGTCTCTTGAACCTGAGTGACTAGATATATCTCTTCTTCCTGATTCTGTTGTCATGAACGGATAAAAAAACTAACAACGTATGAAGAATTTATCGCAGTTTGAAAAGTCTAGTAAACTGCAATTTTTGGACTTTGACCAAGTTTAACTAGTTATGGGAAAATTTAAAAGAGAATATTATAGGGAATATTCCCTAGAATATTATGTATGGGCTAGTTAGGTCATGCCAAGTGGCATTGTATCATTGGGAAATTGGTTGACTGTTTTTTATTCGAACCAATTGGAGGCTGCCATGTGGTAGGTGTGGAGGTCGCCACGTGGCAGGCCTGGAGGCCGCCATGTGGCCCAGGATGGCATTGCAAAATATTTTTGAGTCGTCCAGGTTCGATTGCAAGACCTCTCGCTTTCAGCGCCCGAGTCTTACCATTGGGCTACACAGTGGTGCTTGACTATGGAGTGGCGAGACTTACCTTTATTGTTTATGAGCACATATGGGGGGGGATGGGGGGCGGAAGGGCCAGTCCTAAGGGCCAGCCCTTCCCCATGCACCCAAGTGCCCAAACCCAGGTGCTAAAGACAAAAAATGGTGGATATGTATTAAACGTGGTTTCATTAAGTGTTAAATGTGGTCAACCCATGATAAGCGATATTAACACTAATTAGTGTTTATCTGATTTAAGAATCACTTAACTGACCTCTAATTGCAGATTAGCATTAGGATAAGCTCCAATTTAATCTGGCCGAGATTTTGGAGTGTGCCTAGATTTAGGGGAAGTTCCTATTTTAACTGGAGCTAAGTTCAGTTTCTCCACCTTTAGTGTAGTTTTTTAAGGGACATTGGACAAATCTTGTTTTCGTTGTATCTTGAGCTAGATTTGACCAATTTTGGAGTATCAATAGTCAATTTCGACTATCTCCAACATTATAGATTCATTGGTGAGGTTTGCAAAGCAATCGGAGGAATTTTGAGTAGGATTTTTCTTTAGTGAAGTACTAGGGGCCATTAGGGCCACCATGGGCCAACAATAGTTTGAGGCTTAGCCAGTACAGCTAGAGGCCTTATTCAGAAACCCAATAGTAAATTTTGGATGTTTCAGATGTTCTAGAACTAATGGTTTGGTTTGCAGAGCCTGTAGAGGAATTTTGAATGCCGATATGCTTCACTGAAGTTCCAAGGGCCATAAGGGCCAGTAAGTTCCAGCAATGGTTCAAGGCCTAGCCAGTGAAGCTAGAGGCCTTATGCACCAAATTGTTGAGGAAGTAAATCCCCTCTGCGGACTGAGGCGATCCCTACTAGCCTAGCACAGGTCTAGCAACAATCATCAAATGCTACAGCGCAAGTTCCTAATTGCGAATAAATAAACCAACGATGGAGGCCTACCTGGAGTCCAGTGCTATGATTCGTAGAAGAAGCAGCGTTCCCGTTTCTCAGCCTCGGCAGATCACGATCCCCATGATCTCTGTGAATGGACACCTGCACATGCAAGAAACAACCCGAATACAAGCATAAAATCCAGAATACGCAACTATATATCAGTCAGAAAGGATATAACTCATCATTACCATAAGTGAAAAACAGATTGGAACCATAACCAGTAGTCATTCATTAATAAGCAATTGAAAGAGAGTACAACCAATGTTTTGATGCTGAGGTCTCCTTCAGAGGGGTATCCAGTCGTACACGTCTCGCAAAGCCTGCCAGGGATGGGACAAGCCTCTCTTAGAGTCTCTTGACGATAGTCTCCTTGCTTGAGTCGGCCTTAAGGGAAAAATGAGGGCTTTTGCAGCATGAAGGCTCTTGGGAATTTGAGAACTTGGAGATTCAAGGCTTAGGCACTTCAAGACTAGCTTGCAATGGCAATGAGCTAGCTTTTATAGATGGAGGAAGGGAGTTGGGATCCCTATAATTATGAGATTGGCCCTATCTTCAAGGAAGCTTCCATGAGAGGTGGCAAACCACTTCCCTTTCATGGAACTCCCAGAGCCAAACCTCCCAACTCAAGATAGATAGCAGTTTCTGAGTCTGTTGAAACGAAACTTCCGCCATTCTTATTTAAAAAACACTCCTTAAATTGGCTGGCACGACTGTGACTCTGGGACAGAGCGCCAGTTGGCGCGGCCTCTTTGTAGGATTTTCCTCATTGGCGCGAGTAATGAACTGGCTACCTGCGCTAATGCAAAAAGGGATGTTTTTATGGTTTTCTGCAAGGAGATGTCTTTAGGGAAATTGAAGCTCATGTTTAGAGGAATGCAATGATAATGGTTTCAAGGCATGACATTGCTCACAGGTCACATAATGGGCCCTCCAATGTGCGGGACGGGGAATGGTAGGGACGGTGACAAATTACTGTGTAACAGATGCCCCCTAAAGCATGAGGCCCAAGAGAGAGAGAGGGGTGAAATGCTTTACGAGAACGTGTCCAACTGAAGCTCCGCCATCAGAAAACCTGCGTGGAGAAATACAACTGATATCTCAAGTACATGATGTATATGTGGTATGGATGCAGCCATCCAAAACAGAGTATACAATAATCTAGATCCAAGGTATGGTCGCAACCATCCAGTTAGGATCGATAAATAGACTCAGGTATGGTCGCAGCCATCCAGTGAATAAGTCATGTAAATAATAATCCGAAAAATCGCAGCCTGGATTACAATAGACACAATCTAGGGTCTTGCGCTCCATCTCAACCCAAACAAAGTACAAGTTCAAGCATGCGAATATGTGAGCTGAAGTCGAACATGCAAGAACATCGTCTGATTACCAACCAATGATGAGAGTTGTTAACAGACGCGAGAGGAACCACCAATAATGACGATGGCCCCCAAGGTAATACAGGTACAATCTACGGTATGTGAATCAATGAGCTGGAATTGAACACCTGTAGAATCACTCAATCGTAGGCCAATAATGAGAACCTCATGTTGAATGCGTCGAACCTGCCATTGAGGCATGTAGGCTCTAAGGTACCATAGGGGAGTCTCTAGATCAGCTTCCTGGATAATGAGCTGAAGTCGACAGGAAGTGACCTTGATCGAAGGTGGGCCATAATGTTTCCCACATCATCGACAAGAGACAGAGGAACATAATGTTTTTGTTGTGAATCGGGATCATATGAGAATCAAAGGAAGGTTGATATTTTGCAGAGGTCAACTTTTCTTGAACATATTGGCGGCACGAGAGTGGATTTGGCAGTATTTGACATCAAAATATCGGAGGTCATTACGACGATGCAACGAGTAGATGAGAGGTCAAAAGGGATTATCCAAACCCACGGAGGCAAGTGAAAAAAGAGATGAGATGTCCCCAACCCGACACGAATGCAGACAAGTGCCATGTTCAAGAGCGACATACTACCGACACGACAATGATGATGGTTCCATTTTCCCCACCATTTCAGTGAGTACCTCTTTATTTTTACACAAGCTTGAAGAGGATACCGTATGCTTGTCATATAAATTCGTCCTTCGGACGAATCCATCCTAGTACATTTAACGAGCCCTAGGAAGGAGGAACTCGGAGAACGTCATTTCGACTGAATCCGATGTCATCAGGGTTTAATGAGTCTGACAAAGGAATAACTCGGCGTCTTTTCATATTTAGGGAGTTTGAAAAGATAGCAGAAAAGTAAACTCTAGTGGTCCCTTTTCGTAGATAGTTCCTCAGACCCAAAAAGGTAGAAAAGAATATCCGAGAAAGCCTCCTAGTCGCGATAGGCTAGGGTATTCCTTTTTCGTAAATAATCCATCCCAGCCCGAAAAAGGGGTAAACGTATACTGGGTAGATTTCGATTCGTGTCCTCTTTTCATGTTTAGAGAATCAGAAACGAGCTGAAAGGTGACTCCTCCTAGAGGAACGAGTGGTATAAAGGGTAGCAACTGGTTCCGGTAATGGTGGAACTGCTCAAAACAAGTAAAAGTCAAGAGGTTGGCTAACAAGACCACTCATCGCAGCAGTTCCTCAGGAACGGGTAAAACAACCAAGTGAAGGCATATGATCGGTTAAGCAGATAGTGACGATGGAGTGAGAAAACCAAAGCTCATTTGACAAAACAGGCTGATGAAATGGCAATCACAAGAGGTAAAATGGGAAAGGTTTCATTTTTACACAAGCTTGAAATCAGGAAACTCTGCTTGAAGTTGGTTTCATTTTTACACAAGCTTGAAACAAAGATAAACTATGCTTGAAACTGGTTTCATTTTTACACAAGCTTGAAACGAAAACAAACTATGCTTGAAAAAGTTAAGCATGCCCCCAGCATGGTGACTCAATTCGAGGTACATGCCCCCCAATCTTCAATCCATATGAAAGGTAGATGGAGTGAAGGTTCAAGTTACGAGAGCAAGAAGAAGACTCGACTAGGATTTTACGAGATCTTATCAAAAGACTCGAATTGAACGGGAATGTGTTTCATTGTTTTAACGAGGTTGACACATTAAAAGAACTGTCCTCAGGACACCTTGTTTCATGGTTTAAGGATCTTGGCACAAGACAAGGAACTCCGCTCCGACAACCTTGTTTCATTTTTTAAGGAGCTTAACACAAGACAATGAACTCTGCTCCGACGACCTTGTTTCATTTTTTAAGGAGCTTGACACAGGAAAAGAACCATGCTTCAACCGACCTCATCATAATGAACAAGAAGTCATCGCTTCCAAGAGTTCCACTCCCGACGGAAGGAAAACATCTTGGAAGTCAGGACCCAATTCCCCCAGCACACTATGTACGATGGAATCATCACTGAGTACAGGCATGGGGTAGGTAGCCACATAGTTGACCTGCGGTGGGGCATATGCAACGGGTGGATAAAAACCAGGAGGGGGTTATGGCAGACCAGTTGCCACATTAGGACCAAAGAACAAAAGCTGATTAATGGTCACGATCCGTCCTTCATGTGGGAAACAGGCCACATGAAAAATGGAGGAGACAAGCGCTCCCATGGCATAGGTGTAATCGTGCCCCAAGAGTAGATTGAAATCCAAGGGACCTAGAACAACCATCACGTCCATATGGACAGTTTTACCTCCCAAAATAACAGGTAACCTTGCAAGGATCCCTAACGGTTGACTCGTTCTTCTGTTAAATGCCAACAGATTCTGCATAACAGGCACAAGCAGCGATGAACCGAAAGCTTGCCAGGTAGTGAAGGATAGAACACTAACAGATGCGCCTTCATCTATAATGGTGTTGGGTACATCTAGACCAAAAGCTTGTACTGTGATCCCGAAAGGCACATAAGACAGAAGGCGGTATCCTGCAAATTGATTCCAATCAAAGGAAGCGACCAAACTACTCAGAGGGGCTACCATCGAACTAAGATGGTCTTCCCCTGGTGTTACGGAAGGAGAAGGAGCATCCTCCATGACCTCCATCTTGAAGGTGGGAGGGGAATCCTCCGGGACCTCCATCACGGGAGGTAGAGGAGCCGCTTCTTGAGGTACGGGGATAGGATAATCTTTCTCCAAGTCGAAGGAATCTGAAGAAACAAGAAGAACCTGAGGGAGATGAGATCCACTCTCAACGGAAAAGACCTGGTGTACCGTAGACGGGGCCAGTTCAACTAATCCCACGACCAATGGTTGATCGGGAATGGATTCCTGAATTCGAATTTCTGAGGGAGTGGGAAGGACCAAAGATGACTCTTTACCAATCGTAGGATCAGCTGGCGGAGGACTCAAAGAAAGCCGATTATAACCAAGTGGAAGGCGTGGTGTAGAACCGGTTGGGTTGTCCAAAACTTGCTTGGATTCATCCATATAAGGACAAAGGTGAATGGCATGGTGCCCTTCACATAGCTTACAGGGATTGGTGATCTTACCCTGCTTCTTGGGAGCCTTATCAGCACCAGTTGAAGACGTGCCCCCAACCTGGCTCCCGGAAGTCAAAGGCAATGGTGGATGGCCGTCGGACCATGCGTCGAGCACCTTGGGGATGCCAGGGCAGTCTCGAAGAAGATGGTCTCCCATGCACAACATGCAAGGGAACTTGACTTTCCGTGGAGGGTTTGAAATTTTATCAAGAGGAGATATTTGAGAAACAGTGGCTGCACTTTTAGCCTCTCGCTTATTAGACTTCTTATTCTTTGTATTCTTCTTCTTCTTCTTAGCCACCTGGTTACTAGAATCCAGACTTTCACTAGGAGAAGTAGAAGAGGAGGACACAGAAACAGGCGAAGAAGAGGAGAGATCCATCTTAGAATCAACATGATGTTGTTCAGGTGGAGGAACTGATTGAACAGTAGCTGAGACATTTAGGACCATAGAGGTTGAAAACAACCAAACAAGCAACCCAACAGTTAACCTAGGAAGGGACAACGTTGCCATGTAAGGAGCACCAACATTTCCAAAAGGAGGAAAATGACCTGGATTCCCATCAGAGGGGATTCCTGGGTTGGTGAACTCTGGGAAAGTTGCCATCGAAAACGAACTTCAGAACAACACCCTAAGGAAAATAACTTTAACCAGGAATATTTTGTGGGCAGTTAATTTTTAAAACATTGAAACAAAACTCTACCATTTCATATTTCAACAGTCGAGAAACAGGAAAAAGGTGACTCTATCGCTTTCAGATTGGAAACAAGCATGAAAGGACAAGCGCTTGATGATCCTTTTCAAATTTAAAGAGTCAGAAAAGATCAAATGACCACTCAGGAATGCTAGGCAAAGGGTGTACCAAATAACCGTGAACTACAATATACACCTTGGTTTCCAAAATGAAGGAGAAATCAACCAAGGACTTAACGTACGCACAGGCAATCTCCCCGAATGCTGTGTCCGGTGTATCATGGGTATAGGGCGGCAGACTTGGCTTCCTATGGATAAAGGATAGAAACCTAGTGGGGTCTCCCTTTATATACGTGACGGTATGAGGAGCACAAGTCCGTACTAGCGTTGTCTAAAGCTAAGAGGCGAACGACAGCTACTAGGTTTAACGACGCCGGAACACGTCTCTAACCTAGACCTCTAAATGTTTCGTTAATGTTTCAATTCTTCCTTAGGTAAATTGAGTAAATTTTATGGTTGATCTTCAATTACGTTCCAGTTTCAAGGCCCTAGCATATGTCATATAAAAATCTCCGATATGCAGCTATATGAGAAAAGAAATCTTTCAATTCGATGAATGCTATCTAGTTAAGGGAAGAGCTTCAAACAATGATGCAACAAACAACAGCATTGAAAATGAAACTTTTTCCAAACTAGATTACTTTCACTATCCAAAAGTAATTTCAAACATTCAACGAAACGAACTATGCAATGTAATCTATGCAAAATTATTTTTCCGAAAACTATGCAATTGTAATCTATGCACAATTTCCTTTTTCTTTTCAAATGATAAGAATGCACTCAATGCATTTTTCGATGAAATGAGAATCTACTTAATCCATACTTTCAATGAAAGAGAATGCACTCAAAGCGATTTTTAGCTTTCAATCATTAAACAATGTGATCTAAGTTCAATGATAAATCTCAAAATACTCTTCAATGCAATGTGATCTAATGCATTTAAACAAAAATCAAACTACGAGACGAAAACTAAAAGAACGCAAATCTCCTTAATGAAGGATGAATGCAAAAGAGATGTAAACAAACACTAAGAATGAAATCGTTGTTTCAAAAACTTTGTAACGAAATCCTTCAAAAGGCGAAAAGACATATAAGGTCAAACACAAAGAGGACTTCCAAAGCAAGAGATCAAAACAAGGCATTCATTCCCTTTTACATCAAACAATCATGGAAAGAAGACATTTCAAACAATGAGCAATGTAATATATGCTCATAAAATGAAAATACCGGAAGGGAAAGACACACTGGTGAAGGATTTAGGGAAAAAATATCAATTTTCATACACCCTGAAATTGGCTCAACTTGTACATTGACAACTAGCGCCAACTGGCACGACTTGTACAGTGACAACTAGTGCCAATGGCCAATTGGTGCGGGTTGCTAACTGACAAAAAGCGCCAACGCCTAAAAATGAAAAAAACAAAGAATTTCTCCCAACCAAGACCAGACTCACCACTTCTAGAAGAATCTCCAAGACTCAAATGAACCATGTGATCTAGGCTCAAAGCAAGACAAAGATAAACACATAGATCAAGCTCAGAAAGCTCAAAATAGAGCCAACCCCAGCAGTCCCTAGCACTGGCGTGATTTTCAGGCTGAAGCTAGCGCCATATCAAGATTGGCACGGGTAATAAAGGGACAACTGGCACCAATTGGCGCGACTGTCATGCTAAAAAGCGCGCCAGTCAAGTTTGCTATGCCAAAATAAAAAAATAAGCAATCTAAGATCAGACCAGTGATGTTCAAGCTATCAAATACCCAAATTCACAAAAATAACTAGCCCAGAGAGCCGATCAAGCAAGGAGGATCAAGAATCAACCGAAAAGACAAGACAATGCTCAAAAGGTTCAATTTACAAACTAAACCGGAGATTGACTGAAGCAGCTTTTATCTACTTCGCTAATGCAGAGCAATAGCGTTTCGAAGGCTATCTGGCTGCACTTCAGGCTCCGTCTATAGCTTACAAATCAAACAACAAGCTATGTCCCCAGCGGAGTCGCCAAATTTTTGAGGAGGTAAATCCCCTCTGTGGATAGAGGCGATCCCTACTAGCCCAGCATGGGTCTAGCAACAATCATCAAATGCTACAGCGCAAGTTCCTAATTGTGAATAAATAAACCAACGATGGAGGCCTACCTGGAGTCCAGTGCTATGATTCGTAGAAGAAGCAGCATTCTCGTTTCTCAACCTTGGCAGATCACGATCCCCATGATCTACGTGAATGGAAACCTGCACATGCAAGAAACAACATGAATACAAGCATAAAATCCAGAATACGCAACTATATATCAGTCAGAAAGGATATAACTCATCATTACCATAAGTGAAAAACAAAGTGGAACCATAACCAGTAGTCATTCATTAATAAGCAATTGAAAGAGAGTACAACCAATGTTCTGATGCTGAGGTCTCCTTCAGAGGGGTCTCCAGTCGTACACATCTCGCAAAGCCTACCAAGGATGGGACAAGCCTCTCTTAGAGTCTCTCGATGATAGTCTCCTTGCTTGAGTCGGCCTTAAGGGAAAAATGAGGGCTTTTGCAGCATGAAGGCTCTTGGGAATTTGAGAACTTGGAGATTCAAGGCTTAGGCACTTCAAGACTAGCTTGCAATGGTAATGAGCTAGCTTTTATAGATGGAGGAAGGGGAGTTGGGATCCCTATAATTGTGGGATTGGCCCTATCTTCAAGGAAGCTTCCATGAGAGGTGGCAAACCACTTCCCTTTCATGGAACTCCTGGAGCCAAGCCTCCCAAATCAAGATAGATAGCAGTTTCTGAGTCTGTTGAAACGAAACTTCCGCCATTCTTATTTAAAAAACACTCCTTAAATTGGCTGGTGCGACTACGACTCTGGGACAGAGCACCAGTTGGCGCGGCCTCTTTGTAGGATTTTCCTCATTGGCGCGCGTGATGAACTGGCTACCCGCGCCAATGAAAAAGGGGATGTTTTTATGGTTTTTTGCAAGGAGATGTCTTTAGGGAAATTGAAGCTCATGTTTAGAGGAATGCAATGATAATGGTTTCAAGGCATGACATTGCTCATAGGTCACATAATGGGCCCTCCAATGTGCGGGACGGGGAATGGTAGGGATGGTGACAAATTACTGTGTAACACAAACCAATAGTCATTTCTAACTATTTTTATACTTATTAATCCAATGGAGGAGTTTTTGAAAGCTTTTGAGGACTTCTAGAGGTCAAGAACCCATCAAAGATGTTTTCCGTGACCTAGTGCCAAGGGGTGCCACCAGGTGTTGGAGGCGAAACCGGAGCAGTCGGAGGAAAATTTCAGTGAACCAATAACCTATTCTGAATATTTTAGGAATTTTGAACCCAATGAAGGAATTTTCAGAGCCATATTTTGACTTATAAAGGTCGAGAAGCTTTAGGGAAGTTTTGGGCAACCTAGTGCCAATCGTGGAGGGAGGCCTAGTTTGGGGATGTAGTACTCATTTTGAAAAAAAGATCAGTCGATTTTTTATGTCTAATGTGTGATAGAGATACAGGTGAGGTTTCAGGGATAGAAAAATAATTTTGAAGGAGTTTGTGCCATAAAGAAGCTCAGGGTAGCTCAAGTGCTCCGACTAAAGGAATCAAGTCTAAGGGAGCCTAGATATGTTTACAGAGTGATGACAGCCATGATAGGGATATAGATGGAATTCTAAGTCCATTGGTTCAGTTCAGTAAGCATTAGAGTTAAGCGTGGAACTTGTAAAATAATTTTTTACATAATCCAAAATAGCTTAGTCAAGATGACTAGAGCTCAAGGAGACGTATCCCACGATATTTGGGCGAAATCCTAGATTAAATTTTTTGTTATGTGTTGATTTTTACTGGCTACATTATATGAATATTACACATGTTTAATTTTAGCAAACACAAATGGACTTAAAGCACTTAAAAAATTAAAAAACATACACCTATTTCAAGTATAAAATTTTGCAAAAGTCAAGTACAAGCAAGATCTTTTATTTGTTTAAATGATTGGGAGGTTCTTGAAAAGCATAACAAGTTATCCAACCCATTTTCAAATCACCAGATGTGCAGCGAGGGGTCCAAGAGAGTGGCAAAACCCCATTTTTAGGGCACTTTTTTGCATTTTTCTTGAAATATGTGCACGAGATCAGAAAACCAAGGAAATGGTTCTGAAGTAGAGGCCATAATGTTTCTGAAAATTATTAGTTTTGATCATTTGGATGCTCTGAGGAAAAGTGCAACGTGAGCTTGTTGCACATCTGGGATGACCAAAATTGCCAAAATATTCAAAAATTCACAAAATTGCAAAATTTCTTCAAAACTATTTGAAATTTATCCAAGGATGATCCATGAAGTACTATTTTCATGCCCTATGCTATTAGGGAAGCATCAACAAGTAGGTCCAACTTACCCTTCTCCTTTTGGTTTATTAAGGTTTCCTCCAGTTTTTCTTTCAATTGTTTAAATTTGACATTGCAAATCTGATTTCTTGTGTAGTAGTGGGAAGGCATATGCTTTTTCATCTTATTGTCTCTGTTGGATTTTTCAAAGAGATTCTTCAAGTGACAATTCACTTTGTCAACCCAAAACTCTCTATTTTCATTGATTTCCATGGCTAGACTTTCTTCAATAGTCAACTCTTCATCTGGTGGATTTTGTTCTCTTTATTTTTGAAGTGCCTTCCCGAGGCCCCTAGTCCTTGGCCCTTTCCTTGTCACCTTTTCCTCATGATTATCTGAATCTTCACATTCAACCACTACTTTTCCCTTCACATATTTTATACTACCTTTAAAATTATTCTTTTCTGAAAGTAGTTTCTATACCTTTAGCTAATTGTTTTCTTGCTTCAAGAATGAAATTATGAAATTAGCCTTAGCCAAATTGTCCTTTAGATTCTTTATCTTGGCATATTTTTCTTTAATGACTTGCTCTTGGGTTTCATGCTCTTTATTGGCCTCCAAGTCCACTATGTCAATTTTATGATGGATGAGCTCCTCATCATGCAAAGATGCCTCTTTTTGTAATGGTGATCTATGTTCTACTAACACATGCTTGCTCGCTTCCTCAATTTGAGGAGAAAACACAAGCCTTATTCATCTTGTATAGGTTTTGGTAACTTCTGCTTCAAGTTTCTCTGTAATTGATTCCTTTGGTGACTGAGAAACTATCCTACTAGAATAACCCACCTCTTGAAATGTTGGTGATAAGGTTTGTTTCTTGCTAGGTGGACTAACAACAAGCATGAGAAAGGATGCCTTAATGAAAATATCCCATGTCATGTTATTTTCTTCTAACTAATGGAGAAACATAATCTCTATCAAACTATGATCGAAAAGGCTAGACTAATGTTATTTTCCTTTCACCTGCACCTTTTTAGTAATTTTACCTATGCTCCTATACAATAAATTACACAAATTGAGAGATTTAGCAGCAGTGAAGTGCATGAGTAGTATTATGTGATATTGATTGAGCCTTGAGAAAATTCCTTCACATGTGAATTATTTTATGATAAATCTCATCAATGGAGCATACTTCTCAAGTAATTATCTAAATGGAAAAACATGTGAAGGATATTTTTTGTAATTTGATTTTAAGTAGGGTTTGTACTCCTCAATGTCCAAATCCATACCATTGAACCAGCTATCTCCATGATTAGGTATGGATGTGGATTGAGATATGGCATCCACTAAAACTATAAAGTCTACTCTCTCTAAGGTAGCTTTATCTCTCTTCAATGTAGTATCAAAAAGTCCAGTGAGTTTCTCATGATAACCAACCTCTTGGATATTCTTGCAAAACTCCAGGCAGTTTACATCTTTAAAAAAAATCTTCATGAAGGGAGAAGAAATGATTTCTTTGACACTTGAAGGTTCAAAGCTGAAAACCGTGCCTCCCTTGCTATATTTTTTCCTTTCTGAAGGTGAGGTATTATCCTCCATAATGAAACCCTAGGTGATAGGAGGGAAAAATAGAGAATTTATGGCAGTGGGTCGATGAAGCCTTGATGAGGTGTAACTAAAGATATTTGAAGAAGATTTTTATGGTTTTACCTTATCAAATGAAATATGGTGATTAGGAGACTGATAAAGCAATAAAAACCCTAGTGAAGGTATTAGCTTGAATCTTAGTAAAATTTGATGCAACGTTTGAGATGAATGTTGTTACTCACTTCATATAAGCTTGTAGAATCTTCTTTAAGAGAAGAAAACCCTTGGATATGCCTTTCCTTCATTCAACCAAAAGATGGATGTTTTTCCTAGATGTGTAGCATAGTATTTATTTGTGCAGTGCAGATGTGTAGCGAAGAGCTCCTGTGCACGCCGTTTGTAGAAAAATGTGAAGTGAAGTGTTCCTATGCACAACGCTTTGTCCAGATGTGTAGTGAAGTGGCTAGATGTAGACAGAATGATGAAAAATTCCAAGGAGAGGCAAAAAAATGATTTTCTTAGCAACGGGAGAGGGGAGTTTGATGATAGGAGGATATCTAAGTAAAAATAAATTTCTCCTTTGTCATTTTTTCCTTTTATAAGCTGAGTTGACCTCTTTTGAGTGAGGATGGGACCCACTTTTATTTTTCCAAAATTGACTTGCATGTTTGAATCTCATAACTTTGGAAATTTGTAGCTTTTGGAACCTTCAATTACATCTTTATAATTTGAAAATTATTACATAATATGAAACATAAGTTACATTTTGAAACCAAAATTTATTGAACAAATTTATCTATCACCACTCCTTCTTTGCCGGATTTATGCATGGAATGACATATTTTGGATGACCGAAACCTTAATAACCTAATGGAGACATTGAAATGAATGAAATCATGATGATGTTAACCGAAGTGATGATGATGATTTTTATTTGATGGTACACTCAACTAAGTGATGCCAAGGGTCGACATGTGAAATTTTTGAAAGGAGTGGAAATATCCCTAGACACACTAACCAGTGACCAAATTTTTATTTGAAAACCTAATGAAATGACAAAAAAAAATAGTTTGAGAACCTAACAAGACATGGTAAAATCATATTTTATCATTGGTGACAGGTTGAACATACTAACACTAACATTGGCTCCAGCTAGGGATGGAAACTCCTTGAAGGTGTTAAGAACACCATAGACCAAGTAGCATAACCATTGGGCATGGATTCAAAATCAAAATACAAGACTTAATAATGAATAATGACTAAAAAATGAGCTGACTTGGAATATTACTGAACTTAAAAATAAGCAAAAAATCAAGGGAGATTTATGGAATTCACTTTAGGCTCCAAGCTTCAATGATTATCTCCTTCACACTTTGGCAGAGAAAATAAAATGATATGTAAAATAAGGTTAAGAAACTTAAGAAATCTACTCAGAAAAGGTAGTACTTGAGAAGCCTACCATTGACAGGTCCTCCTATGCAATCTTCTCCATTCATTTATTCCAATAAATTTCATGTTGTCCTCTTGAAGCTGAAATTTTGTATGGTCCCTTCCATAAGTTCTCAAATTTATCGTGCTTCCCTTTTTCTTCGTTTCTATCATCCCAACGGAGGACCACATCACCAATTTTGAAATCATCTACTTTTGTCTTGTGGTAATATGCCTTCTTAATTCTCGCTTGAAGATTAGAGGTGTTTTGAAACACCTCATCCCTAGTTTGTTGGATATGAATCATCTGATTGATCCGGTGTTGCACATCATTCATTTCACTACCTTCTTCCTATAATAGTTTCATAGCTGGGAAAACATTGATGTAGGGAAAACTTTGTTGACTCCATATACCAATTGGAAAGGATACATACCTATTGACTTCTTGCTACTCACTATGTAATCTCACAAGGGATTAATAAGTTTCTTATGCCTATTTTTCTTGTTCACCTCCAACATCTTCTTTATAATTTTGATTAAATAATTGTTTGAAGATTCGGCCAATCCATTACCTTATGGTGTGACCCAATTTGATGTTGTATTTCTCACAAAAATCAACCATTTTCTTGGACTTGAATGTAGCCGCATTATCTATAATTATGTTGTGGGGACAACCAAATCAAGAGAAAATATTAGCTTCCAAATACTAAATAATGGCTAAATCAGTAGCTTGCCTCATTGGGATTGCTTCAATCCATTTGGTGAATTATTTGGTGGTTGTCAATATCCACTTATGTTGGGCAGAAGATGCAGGGTGAATTTCTCCGATGAAATCAATGCCCCATTACTAAAATGGTGCTTGCATGGATATGGGCTGCAAAGGCAGTGAGAAAAACTTCCTTTTATGTTGAAATATTTTGCATTCGTGACAACTCATCATCATTTTATACAAATTTGAAAAAATAGTAGGCCAATAATAACCAGCCCTCAACACTTTATTTTCTGTATTTTTCCAAAAAAAATTACCTCCACAATATCCCTTGTGAAAATCACTTATTACCTCCTTGGCTTCACTTTCTACCAGACAATTTAGCAATACACCTCCTTGGTCTTTCCAATATAGAGCATTGTCTAAAATGCAGTACCTGTATTTTTTTAATTTTAATGATCTACCTTTAATTTTAGACATATCTGGTGGAGGATTTATATGATGAAGAAAATAAATGATGTCGACATACCAAGGGGATGCGAAAAAAAATTTCTATACCTGTATGAGTGAGTCATCATCTTCTTCTTTGGACAAAACTGAAATGAGATTGATGTCAAGTGCATGTAAATTGGATGCAGCCATCAACTTGGCCAATCCATTTCCTTTGATTAGATTTGTAGGCTTGATCTTGAGATCATACTCTAGCATAGATGCTATCCACTTTAATCTTCTTCCTTCTGGATCATTTTGAATTAGGAAATTCTTCACTGCTAAATTATGGACATAGGCTAGAATGTCTGAATGAAGGATATACACTTGAAAGTCTGTCAATGCCTTTACTAGGGCCGAGGCTTTCTTCTCAATTATGCTATATCTAAGGGAAAAATATCTAATGGTACGATTGAAGAAAGAAATTTGTTGCTCGGTCTTATCATTCTTTTGTATCAAAACAATGGCCAAAGTATGTTTGGAGGAAAATGAAAATATGATGAAATCAATGACATAGACAGGGCTGATCAAAATAAGAGTTTTGTCAAAGAAAACTTAACTAAATTAAATGAATTTTTAGCATACTCCGACCACATTACCTCAATTTAATTTTTATCATATTGGTCACCTCTCGAATATGGTCGGCAAGGTTTGGGAAAAATATTCTCAAGAAATTCATCTTACCATTAAAGGCTTGGATCTCCTTTTTGCTGCGTGGAAAATCTATTTTCTTAATGGCTTTGATCCAGGAGGGATCAATATGGATACCATATATGGAGATGATATGGCCAAGAATATTGCCATCCTCCATAGAAAAAAGACTCTTTTTTGGACTGAGTGAATTCCCAAATTTTCTACACTTCTGAAATGCAACTCTCAAATGATATAAATTCTCATCATCAGAATGGGAGAAAATAGTCAAATAATAAATCTACGCTACCAGAAAGACATCTTTCTCATTTTGGAAAGCGATGTCCATCGCCCGTTGAAAAGTGGCTCCTACATTATTGAGCCCAAATGGAATTTTGGCATACTTGAAGGTACCCCAAGGTGTCGTGAAAGCAATTTTGTCTTGGTCATCCTTATGCACCAAGATTTGATTATATCCTGAATATCCATCAAGAAGAAACATTGGAGAGGACCCAACCACTCTTTGCAGGATATGGTCCATCTTAGGAAGGGGATAGATATCATTCAAGGACACCTTTTCAAGTTTCAGAAATCAATACAAAGACAGATTTCTCTCGTTTTATTTCTCATCAAAAAAATATTTGACATCCATTCTGAAAATATAATGGGAACAATGATACCAGCTATAAATATTATATTTAACTCTTTCTCTATTTATGGTAACAATATTGGATTAATTATTCTCAATTTTTTTCAGAAGGGCTTTTGATCAAGTTCGACTAGAATTTTATGCTGGATGATATTTTTGTCATATACTTTCAGATTTGCATAGTCCCAAGAAAATACGTCATAAAATTCAGATGACAAGGTTGTGTATTTATCTCTCATCTCTAGATATAAGGACTTGGATACTTGACCATTTTGGGATTGTTTATTGTTCCCATATTCAGATCTTAGACACCATTCTTAGTAGGAACCATGGTCGAATTTTTGGAAAAATCATCTTGATCAAACAAATCTTCCAAAAGTAGAACACCTCTTCGAATGTAATAATCTTTAAGCTATAACACATCAACTTGAGTAGCCTCGATCACTTAATCATATTTATCATATAATTCATCAATATAAGAATTTTCAAACTCACCTTCCATCTGCAGAAAATTATTCACTTGCTTTTCATCCCAGAACACAGTGCCAATACCTCAAGTTTTCAGGGACAGTTGGTCGACGTTTGACATGAATTTCAAAATTCCTATTAGAGAATATTGGAATATTAAAGTTACTTTCCACTGTGGCAAGTGAATCCTCCATAAGATTCTGACTTCTTGGAATGACTGACAATGTATAGTCAGGAAACTTTTTGAGAATATCAAGTACAAAATTTCGATATGCTCTCATCCTTGGATTCTTTGTCTGATATTCCCCTTTTACTTTCTTGATTACAAGCTCGAAGTCACCATAAAAAATGATTCTCTTTGCACCTAACTTTTTCAAATTTTTTAGGTCGATGATCAATGTCTCGTACTCAGCTTTTTTATTGGAGAAATCGAAAGCTAAATTATAGGAACACAATATTACATTTTTTGTAAGTTTACCTGATTGATGAAGTGGACTATGGATCCAAATTTTGATGCCTACCCCATCTTTTCCTAAGGCATTGTCAAAATCCATGGTTGAAAGACCATTCTCATGATTAGGAAGCTGGAATTCTATAGTGTGATTTGTTTCTTCCTTTTGGGCCACTCTTTCAACTTTTTCAGTTCCTTTTTCTAATTTTTCTGGTATCTACTCTAAATTACCAGGCTGATTTCCTTGTCCTTCATCCAAAACTACTCAGACACTATTTAAAATTTCTGGAATTTCCTCAACTTCTATAATCTGGCTATCTAAATCATCAAAACCACTATCATTAAAAAAATAAATTATTGAAGATTATTATTTAGAGAATTGATCGGTTTATTATTTGGTTTCTCTTTACTGGTGATAATATACTTCATTTTTGTCTCCTGTTACAAATTCCTTAGTTTCCCAAAAACCGGGATAGTGGCATAAGAGAAATCCAATTACATAGTACCTCTTAATGTTTCTCCTCATGACCTTGACAGTAGCATGCCATACTGTGGAGGTATATCATCCACTAGTACATCCATTAAGACATTTTTAGAAGGAATCTGCTCAAGTGAAACCACGAAGTATTTTATAAGACCGAGACATTTTACTTACCATAATCAAAAGAGTAAGGATCATGGTAAGGTTGAGTTATGTCTAAGCCAATTTTTTCCATTATGGCCTTTGGCATCAGTTTATGAGAAGCTCCAGAATCAAGCATGGCATTATGAAGGATACACTGATGAATCATAAAACTGAGATAAAACGAGGGAACTTCACTATATTCTAGTTGACCATCTATTGTTGGACCAAAAAGGAGCTCGGGTTGATCATATTCAACATTAACCATATCTGTCATAGGGTCTACTTTCATCATTTTAGCAACATGATATTTGTATTGGTTATTTTTCACAATCTCGGTCAAGGGGATAGAAAATTTCAACTTAGAAATTTTATTTTCTAGGCTAAATAGATTGGATTGTTTATCTACCTCTTTTACAACAATATCCCTCTTGTTGGGTTGGTATTTTGTTAAAAATTCCTTTCTTTGGCCTTATTTCTCTTTGTTTGGTGTACTTGTAGATGTCTGGTTGTTTTTTCTTTGATTTTTAGCAGCATGCTCCTTTCCCTTGTTTTGAATAGCTTGGGGATTTTGTTTTGGCTGAGTATATTTTTGTTGAGTTGTCCTCTTATAAATAAGAGTGATAAGAACATATTGGTTTCTCAAAGAATATTGTCTCTGCTGTGAGATGAGAGAATTAAGATAACCTCATTGATAGTCATATGATTGAACCTCTTACCATCATTTGCAAGCATATAATCCTCATCATTCAATAAATCTAGTTTTTCAATGTATTCTTCTTCCTCTGTCAGGAAGATATGTTGTCCATATTATTTGAAGAAATGATTCTCTTCTACAATCTCATCTTCCTCTTCAACCTCTTGAGCATAATTATACTGCAAAGGAGTGCATATCTACTGTTGTGTTGGTTGCTCTGGAGCTCTTTGTTCCCTCTGTTTAATGCTAAACTGAGGCTACTGCTACTGACCTTAGAAATTAGGATTTTGAACCTGTGTTTCTAGTTTCCTTTCAGTGATATAAATTATATCCACCATTCTCTCCATAGTCCTTATTAAGGTATCCAATTTGGAATTAGAGGATGTGGATGGTTCCTCCTTAATTGTCACCTTTCTTTCACCTTTGGTCTTCGACTTTTTGATCATCAAATTTGCTTTGACAGTTTTTTTGCATCTCCTCAAATGTTACAGGGCTTCTTTCTTGGAGCTGATATTCCATATTTGGATCAAAAGAACCTGGGTAGTGAAATAGAGCCAAACCTAGAGGTGGATTGATATCATGGGTATTGATTTATATACCCAGTTAAAGTGAGCATTAAAATCCTAAACAAACTCATTAGGATTTCTTTTTAAGTTTTCATATTCAGAAAGAACCTGAAGTGGATTCTTTCTCACTTCCCATATAACTATAAATTCATGAGTTAATTTCACTATATTTTCTATGGAATCGACAGTAAAGTAATGGAACCTTGTTTTTACATCCCTAGAGAAGCTTTGGGAAATGATCCTCATTTTTGCATCATCGGCATCAATCTCTTCTAAATAAATGAAATCACTGACTTTGACTAGGTGTTGTCTGGAACTAATCTCTGATGTTTCTTCAAAGAGAGGAATCCTTTGACTATAGCCTTATGGTAAGGCTACAATTTGACCAGTTAAAACTAGAGGTGCAAATCTCACAATGAGCCGTGATGAGTGTGGTGCGGGAGTAACAATGGGAGGGGTAGACTGAGAAGGTTTATGAGGAGGAAATGATGTAAAAGGGATGGAAGAAGTGGATGTTGTTAGTGTCAGTATTTGAATACTTCCATTAGTGATAAAAAAAATCCTATTTTCATATCATTTTAGGAGTCTCACTCAGAAATTTGTAATCATTCCATTACGTCATGTCAAAAATTCAATCACTAATGGTAGCCCTAATCATAAAATGCCACTCCTAAAAATTTATATTTTCTGGCCCACCTTCATGTCTTTCCAGAGCATAAATCAGTCTTTAAAGTCCATTTCATCATGTCATTATGTCAGTCAATTCAACATGGAGTCTGGTGATTCAAGGTCCCATTAGGTCACTAGGTTTCATTTTCCAAGGTCCAAATAAAAAACCATTTCATTTGCATAAGGTCAAAAAAATCATGAGAGTGATTGAAATAATATTCCTTATCATATTAAAATGACATGCCAACATGAAATATGATCTCGAAGGAAGATTTCCAAAGTTTTAATTATGCTTTCAAGTTATGATTTATAATTTATTTTTATTTTAATGTAATTTTATGTTTATTATATGTAATAAGCACTATTCCCAAGCTGCCAATTCAACTTCATATTCAAAACTGAACACCAAACAAAGAAATGTAAAGAATGCTAAACTCCAACATCACCAACCTGCAAAGAAAAAAATCAAATTTTAAAGGGTATTTTCTAAAATTTTCAAAGGTGAAAGTGAAACATTAGAAAGTGGGTTTTAAATCAAAAGATCAATTTCACTCAAGTATTAAAGCCCTCGTAGAATTAAATTCAACTTCATTTGTCTCATGTACCATCAAGTAACCTCAATAAAAGCAGGGTTTTCAATTTTATTGGGTGAAATCTTCAAAATAGGGGAGGCGTTGTACATTTTCCAAAGGGAGGGTGTGACTGTGTTTGGCACTGCGCACTTGCTTTTTGTGTTGTGCGCTTGACAAAGAGAGGGCGCACCTACTTGTGGCACCGCATGTTTTCCCATCTTCCTCAGCAATTGTCAAAAACACCTCCAAAGTTCAAAAAATCACCCTCCAGACTTCAACAGTAGTTCCTCAAGCCTCAAAAAAGCAAGTGATCATTGCCTCATTCCTCTTCTCCATCAATCCATTTTGGATGCCTGAATTTCGTTAAAGAAAATCTGGCATCTTTCTTGATTTAAAACCCTAGTATTCCTCAAATACCCAATTACAATTCAATTTAAGTCCTTAAACCTTCATAACCCTTCCCACATTGCAATATACCCTTTCCCAAATCCCTACATTAAAATCCTCTTTCCCTAAGCCTTCATTTCTTGAAAACACTAAGCCCTAGGTACACTATTTTCCTAGGCTCCCAATTCCATACACCTGTAATTAATTCCCTACTCCCTGTCACATCCCTTAAATCATAAACCCCTACCCCCATCTCCCTCAATTACCCTATCCCATTCCCTATTCCTAAAAATAACATTCTACCATCATCACACCTCCCTAGGGTTTTAACAGTAATACATCATGGCAGAAAAAGAAAATAGACAATATAGTGAGGGAGAAGAAAAAGAGGAGAGGAGGCCACACAAAGGGGGTAATATTACTGAAATTAAAGCCAACAAACACCTAGAAACTTTTGGCATATCCTATGGTTATTACATGTTTCAAACATGCTGGATGTTTTGAGTTCTGTGAGAAAATTCAAAAGGTCCAACACCATGCTTTTTTTACCACAATTTTCATTTATAATATCCATGGCAACCAAGTTACTCTAGTTGGTGTCACTTTCACTGTGTCAACTGCTGTCATCTCAGCTGTCACTGGGATCCCAAATGTTGGGGAGAAATGGTTCAAATAGAAAGACGTGAAAGATCATTACTATGAGCCTTTCATCAAACATAGGTACAAAAATGAGAGAAAGAGGATTTTTACTTTCTCTTACTTCCTGGAGAGATATGCTCCCATGATGAAGATCATCATAAAATAATTTTAAGTTGAAGGTAGATTATCTAGATTGTATTCCTATCACATATGGTTACTTATGCATTTCACTAGGGTAATTTCATTTGAAGGTAGATTATCTAGATTGTATGCCTATCACATCTGGTTACTTATTCATTTCACTAGGGTAAAGATTCTCAACATACCCTACTACCTCTTCTGGAGCATTGATAAGATGGAATTTATTGTCCAGAAGAGAGAGTATGAACACCAAATGAGCAATATTTTTCACCACTCTCTCATTAAAATAATTTTCCTCCATCACCTCAAATAATTGAACATTCCATGGAGTTCATTCATAGCTAATGACATATTCACTGCTCCACATATTCAGCATGCCCAAAATGTGCCTTTATCATCTTATCCTTCCACTTCCATTCCTCCATCTCAGACCATAGTAAATTCATCATCTTTAGATTAGTATCCTTCACCTATTTCATCATCATCATCTCCATCCCACATTTATACTGGGTCACCTAGCAAAGTTGAGATCAATGAGCCTAAGAAGACTAATGTGGCTGAGATAGAGCCATTGGAAAAAACATACCAGAGGGATCATAGGCGGGTGTTTTCTCCATATATTGTGGAAGGGGCCTTGCCTTCTTCACCAACAAATCAAGTACAGAAGGGAAAATAAAATATGGTAAAGAAGGATGTACATGAGGTAGTAATTCATGATGAGGACGACTCCCATGAGACAGAACATGATTTTGACCTTGTTGACCTAGATGAGCATGATGATGACAAGATCAATAGTGTATTCATCAAGGGGAAGGATTCCAAGATTAGAGAGCTCTAAACTAATCTCGACAGGTCCAAATTTGTCATAAACTTCCTTGAGTAGGAGAACCAATAGTTGAAAACAAAGCATGTCATCGATGAGGTCAAATACATCACAGCTCAAAGGGAGGAAGAAAAATCCAAGGGATTTGTTAAAAGAGACTCTTGAAAATCATGGTTTTCTTGAAGAACAGGAAGAACAAGTGCCAAGAAGAAGACCTAATACTAGAGGGCTGAAAAGAGCTCTAGCTCTGGAAAGGAAAAAAGAGGTTGAGCTTGCTGATAAGTTAACCTTGAATGAACAACTTGCAATGGAAATAAATGAAAACCGGGAGCCATGTCTTGATAGAGCTAACCAACACTTGGAGACAATTTTAGAGAAAGAAAACAAAGATAATGACAGATTGAGGAGGAAGGTCAAACACTATTCCCAAAGAGATAAAATTTCAAAGGCCAAGCTCAAAAGAGCCAATGCAAAAATTGAGGCTTTGACCATGCAAGAAGAGAAAAGGAAGATGGATATCCTTGCAGAGGTTTCACTCCAAGCCTAGCCACATAATTAACAATAATTTCACCAAATTTGAAAGGTTTTAAGTCATTTTTGCAAATTTATGTTTTTTATTGAGTTTTTAGGACATTCATGTGATACAAAAGGTGTCAAACACACAACACCCTTGGTGTTGAATTTTTTTTTAAGCCATATTTTGACCAAAATTCCACCACCATTGGACGCAAAATGGTCAATACATCTTAGAAAACCACTTTTCAAGCCTTGGTTTGCAAAACAAGCAGGTTAAAATGTCAAAAAAATAGCAAGAAATCACGTTTCTGCCTCATTTTTGGCCCTGGTGTTGTGTGCTAAGCAGTTTTGGGAGGGTTGAGTTTTGTCAGAGAAAATAAGCTTCATTTTGAAAACTGAAGCCATTTTCCGAAAGTAGACTTGAAGGGATTTCCAACAAGCCTTATTGGAGCTAATTTGGACACATACAACCTAGTCAAAAGAAACCTTCAAGATGGAGGGTGTGTTTGACAAAGGGAGGGCGCACCTAGTAAAGAGAGGGTGTGTTCGACAATTTACTGATATTTTTGAAATTTCATTGAAAATTTGACTTTTATCTTGAAAATCATGATTTCACTTATGTAATTTAGCATGATAAATGTAAATATGATATGGATAAGTTACCTAGGGGTAGATTCATGATGTAAATGTAATCATCAAAGTCAAATGAATGAGTTTCAATGTAATTAGGGAGGAGTCACTTAGAGCAACCTATACTCCAGCTTTTAGTTTAGAATTTTGTGGATCTCATCCTCAACTTAGGAAATTGACCCCTAAGGATGAGAGAATTTATTTTTGATGTCTATAACTTCCCTTTATTCACTCTTAGCAAGGGTTGGAATCATTTGGATGCTATTGTATTGATCAAGGACCGTGTAATCATTTTGGCCAGAAATTAATGAAGAATTGCAGTTATTTCTCTGGGATACTTGTGGTATGAATGTTTGGCATTGTTTCTTCTTTGTATCATTTGTATGAATTTTTTGTATCTCATAAATCATTTCATGTCTATTATATGATAATTTTCAAGTTGATAGGCATAATACATGTTCTTTCATTCTCTATTTTGGGAAAGTTGTCATAATTTGTCCATTTTCTTTAGTTTAGGAAGAATACATCTCCTATGCCCTTTATAACTCCTCATCAGTCTTAAACCATCTCACCAAATCATATTTAAGTGCTAAGCCTTCTACCTACCTTGCCCCGTTGAATGGACTACAATTCCATCACATTTTCCCTGACCTAGTCCCCTTGACCTAATCCTCATCCAGAAAACCAAATAAAAACAAAACAAACCCTTATGAATTTCATAGCTATCCTAAAACCTTTTCATCTAGCCCTCGTGGTTGTGATTTTTATGGAGAGATCCCTCTTCAGTTTTATAGGGATAGATACCAAGCCAAAATATTGGTTTGTGGTTACCTCTGTTGGGATTTCTTCTTCAGCCTTAGAGATCTAGTAGAGTGATAACATGAACAACTAATTGAGATGGTCTTAGAGTGAAACAATATTATTTCTCATACCAGATGATAGATTTCTCAGATGTATATTGGAGCTAGCTGGATAATTTTACAAGTTTATCAAATTGACCCCAGACCTTCCTATCAAAATCTAACTCAGATTTGGATTCTACAAATAATGTACTATGTTAAAGCTTTAGAGAATAAAATACTATTTCAAATAATGATGCGACTTCAGAAAACCTCAAGGGATAAAACTCTATTTTGAGCAAGGATATTTTTTATTTTGAAATAAACAAAAGATAATTCAAATTTCAGATTGAATGGAATATCTTCAATGGAAAATATTTTTGCAAGCAATAATGTAGACCTTACCAATGAATATGAACCCGATTGAATCTCTGATTTCTAAGATCTCTTATTTATAATTATATTCTCTGGTTCTCTAATGGGAGAAGCTAGATGTGGATCGGGATTTGATCTTGTGTATCTTTTCGGAGCTAGTGTATTCTTGCTTTCTGCACCTCGGCTCTCTACAAATTGAATCAACCTTCATGTACACTAGGGAATATCACCCATAGCCCTAGAATTTGATGAAAAATAATAGTACACCCAGGGAATATTTTTCACTTTGTTCCCCAATAATGACGCCATAATGTTAGCACTCCACTAGTTCTCCGAAGGCTGAAAAGGATACTAGCAAAGGTAACCACAGACCACTTTGAACTAGTAGCTAGCCCTACTAGGCTAAGAGGGCTCTCTCCATGACATCACAGTAAAATATTGACTGTGATATGAAATATATTAGGCTAGACATGATAGGCTTAGATAGGATTTGAGTGTTTTAGGGTTTGATGTTGGATCAGGGATGAAACCAAGCAGCTAGGTCTAGGTATCAAAAGGGTTTACAACTACAAAGATATAAAGGACGAAGGTAGTAGTGGATCTATGATGGCTTTAGGTTTTTGTAGGTATGGTGGTGAGTCTAAAAAGTAGAGGTATTTAATGAGCATGTTCAATAATGAATTCATTGAATTAGAAGCTTGAAACAAAAAATGACATTTCCATATAAACAAATCTAAATCAATAGAATTATGCCTATGAACTATAAGGAAATCCACTGAAGATACAAGATATGGAAAGAACTACTATATATCATTCATAAAAGACTATAATAGAGAAAATAAATGATCATAAAATCACCACACATGAATTCCAAGATAATAGCTGCAACTGTATCCCTTTCATTTTTTAATATAAAAGTGAAAGTACAAGCTACAAAGTTACAATCCTGTGGTGTACAAGTAGTCAAATGACTCTGAAAATGATAGATATAGACCAAAAAAACCTCTCCCCTCTCCCAGAGGTCGAATTATGTCCAAGGGAAAATCAAATTTATGTACCTATTCAATTTCTACTACAAGCAAGGGAGGTTATCAAACTGACTTCCTCATTTTTTGAACAACTTGAGCTAATTCCTCAAGGATTTTAATACATGATAAGACATTTAAATAGTTGAATTTAACCATAATTACATTTAATTTTGGAAATTTACCCTATATCATTCACCCCTCAACTTTTTACCACAGCAAATTTACAAATTACAAAATTACATTGTAAATTTCTGGAAATGTAGCAGGTTTCTTGCAGATGCATAGCGAGTTGTTGGAGGAGATTTTTGAGTGTCTTCCTAAAGTCAAAATATGAAATTGAGACCTGGATAGCTTGGAGAGTGTATTTGAATTTAGCATATCTAAGCATGAAAATTTATCCTTTCTAGACTAATATATCTTCATTTTCCCAATAAGGCTCCAGATGTGCAGCAACGGGTCCAAAACAGTGGTAGAAGCCTATTTTTAGGGAACTTTTTTTCATTTGTCTTGAATCTATTCTGGAGATCAAAAAATGAACTAAATGGGTTTTAATTAGAGGTCATAATGTTTGCCAAATTTCTGAGTTTTGGTCATTTAGATTCTCTGAGGAAAACTGCAGCGTGAGCTCGCTGCACATCTGGGACGACCAAAGTTTCCAAAATATTCAGAAATTCACAAAATTAAAAAAATTTCTTCAAAACTCGTCAAAATTTGTCCAACCATGATCCATGAAGTCTTGATGCGATGTGATATGCTATTAAGGAAGCATCAAAAAGCAGGTCTAACTTACCCTTCTCTTTTTGGCTGATTAGGGTTTCCTTCAGTTTTTCTTGCAATTGTTTGATTTTGATATTGCAAATTTGATTTCTTGTGTAGTAGTGGGAAGCCAGATGCCTTTGCAACTTATTGTCTCTGTTGGAATTTTCAAGGAGCTTATCTAAGTGACAATTCACTTTTTCAACCCAAAAATCTATATTTTCATGGATTTCCATGGCTAGCCTTTCTTCAAAATTTAACTCTTCATCAAGTGGATTTTGTTCTCTTTATTTTTGAAGTGCCCTCCTAAGGCCCATGGTCCTTGGTTTTTTCCTTGTCACCTTTTCCTCATGCTTATATAAATATTCACTCTCAAGCACTGCTTTCCCCTTCACAACTTGCATACTAGCTTTAAACTGATTATTTTCTAAAAGTAGCTACTTTACCTTCAACTGATTTTTTTCCTGCTCCAACAATGAAATTATGAAATTATCCCTTGCCAGATTTTCCTTTAGATTATTCATCTAAGCATATTTTTATTTAATGACCTTATCTAGGGTTTCATGCTCTTCATTTCCCTCCAAGTCCACTATGTCAATGTCATGATGGATGAGCTCCTTATCATGCAAATATGCCTCTTGCTATAATGGTGATCCCTATTCTGCAGGCTTGGACCCTTCCTCAATTTGAGGAGAAAACACAAGCTTTCTTCCTCTTGTATATGTTTTGGTGACTTCTTCTTTTGTTTTCTTTGTAACTGACTCCTTTTCTTACTGAGAAACTATACTACTAGAAGAACCCACCTCTTGAAATGTTGGTGATAATTTTTTTTGCTTGCTAGGTGGACTTATAACAGGCATCAGCAAGGTTGCCTCAATGAAAGTATCCCATGTCATGTTATTTTCTACTAACTGATGGAGGTCCATAACCTTTATCAAACTATGATTGAAAATTCTAGGATAATGTTCTTTTCCTTTCACCTGCACCATTTTAGACATTTTACCTATGCTCCTATACAAGAAATTACACAAATTGAGAGATTTAGAAGTTGTGAAGTGCACGGGAAATCTTATGTGATATTGACTGAGCCTTGAGAACCTTCCTTCACATGTGAAGTATTTTATGGTCACTCTCATCAATGGAGCATACTTCCCAACTATGTATCTAAATGGAAAAACATGTGAAGGATCATTTTTGTAATGTGATTTTAGGTAGGGTTTGTACTCATCAATATCTAAATCCATACCCTTGAACCAATTATCTCCATGATTAGGTATGTCTATGGCTTGAGGGGTGGAATCCACTAAAGCTATAAATTCTACTCCTGCTAAGGTAGTTTTGGCTCTCTTCATTGCAGTGGGAAAAATCCAGTGATTTACTCATGATAACCAACCTCTTGGATCTTCTTGAAAACCTCCAGGTAGTTTACATCTTCAAAAAATTTCTTGATGAAGGGAGAAGAAATTATTTCTTTGACACTTGAAGGTTCAAACCTAAAAACCTTACCTCCCCTGTTATATTTTTTCCTTTCTGAATGTGAGGTATCAGTTTCCATAATGAAACCCTAGGTGATAGGAGGGAAAAACAGAGGATTTAAGGCAGTGGGTAGATGATGCTCTGATGATCTGTAACACAAGGTATGTGAAGAAGATTTTTAGGGTTTTACCTTATCAAATGAAATATGGTGACTAGAAGACTAATAAAGAAAGAAAAACCCTAGAGAAGGTATTAGCTCGAATCTTAGGAAAATTTGATGCAAGGGTTGAGATGAATGTTGTTACTCACTTCATTTAATCTTGTAGAACCTTATTTAAGAGAAGAAAACCTTTGGATATGGTTTTCCTTCATTCAACCAAAACATGGATGCTTTTACTAGATGCTTAGTGCAGCGTTTCTTTGTGCAGCATAGATGTGTAGTGAAGAGCTCCTGTGCACAACTTTTTGGGCCAGATGTGCAGTGAAATGTTCTTGTGCACATCACTTTGTCCTTATGTGTAACGAAGTGGCCAGATGCACAAAGAATGATGAAAATTTCCAAGGAGAGGAAAAAAATTGATTTTCTTGGCAATGGGAAAGGGGGGTTTGATTGTAGGAGGATAGCTGAGTGCAAATAAATTTCTCCTTTGTATTTGTTTTCCTTTTATAAGATAAGTTGACCTCTTTTGAGTGAAGATGGGACCCACTTGTCCTTTTCCAAAAATGACTTGCACGTTTGAATATTGTAACTTTGGAACTTTGTAGCCTTTGGAACCTTGAATTGAAGCTTCAGAATTTGAAACTTATTACATAATATAAAACATAAATTACATTTTGAAACAAAAATTTATTGAACAAATTTACCTATCACCACTCCTTTTCCGGATTTATGCATGGAATGACATATTTTGGATGAATAAAACCCTAATGACCTAATGGAGACATTGAAATGAATTGAATCATGATTATGTTAAATGAAGTTATGATGATGATTTATATTTGATGTTACACTCAACTGAGTGATGACAAGGACAGACATGTAAAATTTTTGAAACAAGTGGAAATAGCCCTAGACACAATAACCAGTGACCAAATTTTTATTTGAAAACCTAATGAAATGACAATAATTTTACTTTGAGAACCTAAAAATACATGGTAAGAGCATATTTGATCACTGATGATAGGTTTAACAAACTGACACTAACATAATCAATAGTCATTTTCTCAAAAGTACACATGATGTCATGTTTTCATCAAGCCAAAATCATTTTTTTGAGTTATAAAAGGAAATCAAAGTGTTTTAAAAATAAATTCCATCCTTCCACAAGTTTCAAGAGATCCTCTCTACCATTGTATCACTTTCCACAGCCATCAGAAGTTCAAATTCCATCACCAATTTCTCATTTTATCAATTTGTTGTGTTTATGTCAGAGTTGTTGCGCTTTTGTTTCGAAGGCATAAGCAGGAAAGAACAGGTTTAAAACTTCATATCAGTTCTTCAAACTTCTTTAATCAAGTAGTTGGAGCCTTCACAATCCCTTGATTTAGTCAATTTCCATGGATAATTGATTAAAATCATTTGTCTAAGGTTTCTATTGCAGTTTGACTATGTTTTTTAAATTTCATTGTCTTTGGCTTATTTTCAAGAGAGAAATCCTAGTTTCTAAGCCTAAACATCCCAGATATCCCTCATCAGAAATTTCCCACCATTCCCCACACTTAAATTCATTAATTTTATCATTTTCTCTCACTACCTTAGCTAGTTGCTGCGCTTCTAGACTATGACTATTTTTTCCTTTTTTCACCCCCTTTCCCTCACTCAAATTGAATAATTCTACTTTCATTGTCTTCCTAACAAACTTCCCTACTCCCCACAATTTTTTCATATGTTTTATTTCCCCACATCCCCTCCATTCTGTACCCTCGATTTTCTACGTTTTCACCCCTATTTTGCAGCTCAAGGCCTCTTACCTATTCTTGTGTGAAACTAGCTTTCATGTTAGAAGAAAATTCAAACATGGCAGAGACTAGTAAAATGAGGAAATTGAAAGTAGGAGAGATCTCAAGATATGATCCCATTCATATGCAAGAGTTCATTTCATCAGATTTTATAAGGAGCTCATTTTAGTAGGCAGGTTGTCTAGGGTTTTGTAGAAAAGTGCATGAAGTGGGTTATAATCATGATCTAGCAAGTTTATTTGCCCTCAATTTAAAAAGAGATCATGCCACAATTGTAGGGGTGAAATTTATGGTTTCAACAGAGATCATACCTTTAGAAACCACAATCCCTAATGAAGGTGAATTTTTGTTCAAGGGGATGGATTTATACCTTAAGCATTAAAATATTTTCTTGAAACCACATTACAAGGAGTCCCATTCTCATATATTTCCTAGCAAACCATTTTTGGACAAGTGTAGCCCTTTGATGAATATTATCATGAAGTATTTCACTTGTGAGGGAAGGTTTAGAATGTTATATCAGTATGATATGAGATTATTGATACATTTCACTTCCATCAAGCCCCTAAGCCTACCCAACTATCTGTTTATAATAATGGTGAAAATTACTAATAAGGTGCAATCCAAAAAGAGAAATCACCAAGAAAGTCTCTTCCATCATGCTCTAATCAAATTTATAGTCTTCCACCAGTTGGCACAGGTAAATATTTCATGGTAAAAATTCTTAGAGTTAGTTGCATTTAATCCTATCTTAAGCTAGCCAAAGAGACAAAGCTCTCCCTTGTCACCATCAAGACTATAGGGATTTGAAGCATCAAGTATGCCATCAGTGACAAGAGCTTAGCCTAGAACAGAGATTTCAAGGGAATATAATAAAGGTAAGAAGTTTTTCTTTATTCCTGATGCAGAAGAAGATATTCCTAGGTCTATGCCTAAAACTAGATCTCAGTCTAGAAGGCTATTCAAGGAGGATATGAGTGAAGAAGTGCAAGTTGAAGCTATAAGAGAGAGATGACCTAGAGATAGAGATGATGCACCTTTGTAGCATGAATAATAAATACCTCCTGAACTTGAAATGGAAAACCTAGAAGAAGAGAAGCATGGAAAGGAGCAGTCAGAAAACATCATGAAGTAAAATGAGGAACAAATTAGGGAGTTAAAGGATGATCTTGCCAAAGCCAATTTCATAGCAGCTTTCTTGTAGCAAGAAAATAGGAAATTGAAACTAAGCATAATGCAGTAGGGTAAGCCACAAAAGTACCCTCAACAATCTAGCCAAGCATATAATTTAATAGGAAAGGATAAATGAAAATCCATAATTGATCTAGATAAATTGGAAGAGAAGGACATTCAAATGCAACATAGAAGGCCTAAAACTAGAACAATTGTAAGAAATTAAAAACATGAAAAAGAGCCATCTCCTCCTCAAGCCCAAAATGACATAGATGACATCATAGCTACTGAAATTGAAGAAGGCAGGGCGTATTGGCTTGGGGTAGTAAATGAACACTTGGAAAATCTATTAAAAAAGGCCAACATAGTACCACTATGCAAAGGAATCTGGAAAGGCATTACTATGCAAGAAACATAGTTTGCAAGGTTAGGGTTAAGAATGTGAAGAATAAGCTCAAGAGGACCCTAAGGAAACTAAAAATGAAGAAAGCCTAGAACTGTTGGTAAATGCTTCCTTGGTGTTTTGAAAGCATGATAGAAAACAGAGAAGAAGGAGACCAAAATTTTTATTTTTTTGATGTTTTTGTGCACATAGTAAAAAAAAATCCTATAGAAATGCAACGAGTACTTGTTTCACATTTTCTTAGGAGGCCCAAATTCATAATTTAAAGCTTTTTCAAATGGATAATAGCATAAGGATGTCATAAAATTTCATGCGGATTCTTGGAAGTTCAAAAATTTCATAAATTGACCAAATAATGCCTATTTTTTACCTTTTTTCTACTTTGCAAGGCACTCGTTGCACTTTCAGATAATTTTTTTTCAAGTAAATTTTGAAGGGGTTAGAAGGGAGTTTTTGTAGTGCTTGATGACTTCATTGTGTAGTATACATATTCATATTTAAACCATACCTTTTTCTGAAGAAAAATAATTTGGGAAGTGTTAGGTTATTGTTGTGCCCCTGTAAACCCCATATTGTTATTATTGTTCCCTTACATTATTATTGTTAGCTTGGCTAGGATTATATCATGATCCCATGGACCCCTATATATAGAAGGAGGTTTTTTCATTTGTATCATCCAAGAATTTTTCATTTATGTAATGTATTGGAATTTTCACCCTCGAAGTGGTTGATTTCTAAGGCGTTGACCTTTCTTCTCTTCTATCTTTGGAGCTCGTTTCATAACATTTCATATCATAGCTTTGGATTCTAGGGTTTCGCTGCTCCAAACAAGTCATTGAGGAATTTTCACTATAACATTTTGTATACGAAGGTTCAAAAGCTGAAATTTTTAGAGCGTGAAGCCGAAATCCTGAGGAACATCGTGGAAAAATTTCAGATCTTGGTTCGCAATATTTTCGGAGATATGATCTATGCAAGTAAGGGCTTTTTGCAAGCTCCTAAATTTAACCTAAACAAGTCATCATGGAATTTTCTTAATAATTTTTTTTCTACGAGGGTTCAGAAGCTAAAATTTTTACAGAGCGAAGCCGAAATCCTGAGGAAAGTCATTGAAAATTTCAGAGCTTTATTTGCAATATTTTTGGAGATATGATCTGTGGAATTTAGTGTTGTTTCAAGCTTCCAAATTTCATCTCAAAGAGGCGACCCTTGGAAAATATTCATAACTCTCACTCTGAGCATCAGATTAAAATTTTGTAAAAATTGAACACAAGTACATGGACTATAGTTTCCTTTGAATCAATTTCAGAGCCAAAGGAGGAAACAGTGAGACATGGAACATCATACAAATTCGCTCTACTGAACTAGTCCATAATTAGGTCATTGTGGGAGATTGGGCATAACTTTGTCTTGAAGAATCCAAATCAGGTGAGACCTATGGAAATTGAAAGAAGCTTCAGAGGGCCACTACAGGGCCAAATTTCAGATATTGAAGATCCAAAATCACAGAGATAATTTCGTTTCAATATTGAGCTCCTCAAAATAAATAAAAAGGTGTGTATTTTTTTCTTTTCGAATTGCATAAGTTTTGTGTGAAAAAAAGTTTGAATTGATTCCAAGGGCACATTGTAGAATAGATATCAGTATTCAGTTATAAAATTCCTCCTAAAAATAATTCAACACCCATTAAGCCTTTAGAAGGCTCTACTTTGACTCATGAAGACGAAGAATTACAACATGACATATCAAAATTACAAGAGAAAGTGCACCAAATTTCTCTCTCGCAAAGAGCAACAAAAAATGAAATGGAAGCTTTGAAGAAAGGCATGGAAGCTAAGATGGATGGAATGGAAGCTGGCATGGAAGCTAAGATGGATGACATGAAAGAAAACATGGAAAACATGAAGAATTATCTAAATCCACACATGGAAGGTTTGACAATGTTGATACAAGAAATGTTTCCTAATGCCGAAACATTAGTAGAGGAAACTCATGATGAAAGAAAAATAAATTTTAATCATGATTTCATAAAATCTAATGTTGGATGGAAGAATGACCATATTCCAAAGATGGATATGAGGAATTTTGATGGCAAGGATCCTGTAACATGGATACTACATATGGAGCAATATTTTGGTCTCAATAATGTGAAAAACACACAAAAGGTACACATTGCAACTTTACATTTAGAACAAATTACATTTGTATGGTATCGATGGATTTTCTCCTGTCAAAAAATTGTCACTTGGTCAATTTTTACGAAGGAAATGATAGCACATTATGAGGATACAACGAGCAACACCTTCTTTAGCCAATTGATAAATCTCAAACAAAAGAGTTCAGTGGTGGAGCACATTGAGGACATCAAAAAATTGAATATAAGGGTAACTCATATTTGAGAGGAACACAGGATTTATGTCTTCATAAGGACTTTAAAGGATAACATCAAACATGAATTTTGCATTTGGGAACTTGATTCATTGGGGAAGGCATTCAGTTTGGAAAGAAAAAATTAATGTAAAATTATGGCGACAATGAAGCCTACCACTCACATCTATAAATATAGAAGTATTGCTACTCCTAGACTTCCACAACCTACAAAGTTGACACCACAATAATTGGAAGAAAAAAGAGAAAAAGGGCTTTTCTACAGTTGTGATAGAAAATACACTAAAGGTCATAAGTGTGCTGAGAAGAAATTATTTTACATAGATTGTAAAGAGGAGGAAGAAAATGAATAATAAACTTCAAAAGAAGAGGATATACACTAGGAACCAACCCTAGAAGAAGAAGAAATGAGTCCAACCATGTCATGTAATGCATTGGAAGGAATTACCTCTCCTCAAACTCTCAAGATAGAAGGACATCTCAAGAAGAAAACGTTAATAATGTTGATTGACACGTAGCACCCATAATTTTATTCATTGTAAGGTAGGCAAGGAATTGAATTGTTTCCTATACCCAGCACCAGAATGTCAAGTCATGGTTGCAAATGGACAAACTATAAATTGCTCTGGAAAATGCCATAATATCAAGCTAACCATGGGTAATATGTATTTAATATTTCAATACTTTCCATTCCAATGGGAGGTGTTAATGTTGTACTAGCAGTACAATGGTTACAATCTTTGGGGACCATAGCTTTTAATTTTCAAGAACTTTTCATGAAATTTTTTTCGGAAGGATAGGAAATCGAATTACAGGGTATTACAGGGAATTCGGGGAAGATAATAAGCTCTAATTTCATGAAAAAGCTTCTGGATAAAGAACAATGAGGTGTTATTGCACAATTATGCTTACTAGAAGTTCCAGCATCAAAATCATCTATTTCTCCATATCTCCAAAACGTCTTGGAAAATCATTCCAAGGTGTTTGATACTCCCAAAGGAATCCGACCTATTCGTATCATGATCATGCTATTCATTTGATTCCAAGAAGTGTTCCTCCAAACATCAGGCCTTACATATATCATTATATCCAAAAGAGCGAAATTGAACATATGATTGCAGAAATGTTATAAGCTGGTATAATTCAACCTAGTCAAAGTTCTTTCTCAGCTCCGGTGGTATTGGTGCACAAGAGGGATGGATCATGGTGCATGTGTTCAGATTATAGGGAGCTCAATAAGCTCACTATTAAAGATAAATTTTTGATTCCTTTGATTGATGAATTATTGGATGAATTAAATGGTGCTATTTATTTCACCAAGTTGGATCTTCGTTCAGGATATCATCAAATTAGAATGAAGATTGAAGATATTCTGAAAATAGCATTTCGAACTCATGAGGGTCATTATGAATTTTTGTTCATGCCTTTTGGCCTTACTAATGCACCTTCTACATTTCAAGGGTTGATGAATTCCATTTTCAAACCCTTCCTTAGAAAATTTGTGATAGTATTTTTTGATGACATACTAATCTACAGTAGGTCTTGGAAGGATCATGTTCAACATGTTACCAGGGTACTAAAAATATTGGAGGAGAAACATTTATATGCAAAAACATCCAAATGTTTCTTTGGAGTACAAGAGGTCAAATATCTGGGTCATATTGTATCTCACGAGGGTGTTCAAGTAGACCCTAAAGAAATTAAATCCATTAAGGAATTGAAAATCCCCACAAACATAAATCAGTTGCAAGGATTTCTCAGGTTAACAAGGTATTATCGCAAGTTTTTTAAGAATTATGGGAGAATATCAGCACCTCTAACAACATTATTGAAGAAAGATGCATTTTCATGGACTCCTCAAGCAACTGAGGAATTTGAACATATTAAAGAGGCAATGTGCCTAGCACTGGTCTTAGCTACGCTAGACTTCATAAAAACCTTTATTGTGGAATGTGATGCCTTAGGAAATGGAATTGGTGCTGTGTTAATGAAAGAAGGAATACCCATTGCTTTTGAAAGTCATCCAATCAAAGGAAATTATTTATATAAAGCTATTTATGAGAAGGAAATTTTGGCAATACTACATGAACTAAAGAAATGGTGACCTTACATAATGGGAAGGCACTTCAAGGTAAAAAATAATCATGATAGTCTTAAAAATTTTTTGGAACAAATACTATATTCAGAAGAGCAGAAAAGATGGGTCACAAATATGTTGGGTTATGACTTTGAAAGCATCTACAAAAAAGGGAAGCTAAATGTTGTTGCAAATGCACTCTTAAGAAAGGATGAAGAGGTGGAAGCATTGCTTTGTGCAATTTCTATTATCCAACTGGACTGGATAACTGAAGCAAGAGATGAATGGAAGAAGGATGAAGAAGTGTGGACACTAATTCAAAAGTTGAAGCAAGATCCTAGTAAAAATGATTCCTTATGGTACAAATATTGCTTATATATTTTTAATAATTCCCAAATAAAACAAAATATTCTTTTGGAATTGCACACTTCTCCTTTAGGAGGACACGCATGATTTTTAAAAATTTACCATAGGGTGAAGAAAGATTTTTTTTTTTCGGGGTGGCCTTAAATATGATATTCAAAAGTTTGTGGAAGAATTTTTGGTTTGCCAACAAAATAAAGTTGAGGCAATTAAGACCTCGAGTCTTCTACATCATTTAGCCATTCCAAGTCAATGTTAGGAGGAGATTTCAATGGATTTTATCACAGTTTTACCTAAGTCTGAAGGAAAGAGTGTCATAATGGTGGTATTTGATATACTTACCAAGTATGCACACTTTTGTGCAGTATCTCATCCATTTAAAGGAAGTATAGTTGCTACTGCATTTATGGAAACAGTTAAAAAGCTACTTGGAAACCCAAAGATTATGGTAAAAGACAGAGATCCCATTTTTACTGGAAAATTTTGGAAGGAATTATTTTCTTGTTTGGGTACTCAACTAGCTCATATCTCATCTTATCATCCTCAATCTGATGGTCAAACTGAGATAGTGAACAAATGTTTGGAAGGATATATTCGTTGTTTTATATCTGATAAACAAACACAATGGGTCAAGTGGTTACCTCTGGCAGAATGGTGGTATAAAAATTCCTTCCATACTACGGCAAAAATGATCCCATTTATGGCACTTTATGGATATCATCCACCATCGATCACATCATCTTTAATATAAAATTCTAAGGTGCAAGCAGTGGAAGATCACATCGAGCATCGATAACAAGTTCTCCAACTCTTAAAGGATAACCTCAATTTGGCACAAAATCGAATGAAACAACAGGCATATCAACATCACAGCAAGATATTTTTTTATGTAGGAGACTAGGTATTTTTACAGCTACAACCATATAAACAAATTTCCCTCAAGAAAACTAAGAAGGATAATAAATTATCCCCAAAATACTATGGTCCTTACAAGGTGTTGCAAAAAATTGGTATTATGGTATACAAATTGGAGCTTCCTTATTCTTCCTGAGTGCATCCAGTTTTCCATGTTTCATGCTTAAAGAAGGTTATAGGTGACAAAATTACAATTCAAACAATATTTCCAAAACTTTATGAGGAATGAAAAATCATACAGGAACCTGAAACAGTCACGGAAACAAGAACTCGAGAGCTACAAAATCGATCAATTTCAGAGTATCTCATCAAGTGGAAGAACTTACCCACTGAATATTCTACATGGGAGGATGAGAAATTTATATAGAGGCATCCAAAGCTACTCTAGCGTTGAGGACAACACTTTTTTGAAGGAGAGGGGCATGTTAGGTCCCCATATTACTAGTGTAGTCCCTTATTTTTATTAGTGTAGCCCCCTTATTGTTATTTTTGTGCCCCTGTAACCCCCATATTGTTAGTATTGTTCCCTTACCTTATTATTTTTTCTAAGGCATTGATCTCTCTTCTCTTCTATTTTTGGAGTTGGTTTGATAACAGGAAGGCCTCCAAATCATCTTCCAAAAAAATTTAGTGCTTCTTCTAGACTTGCTGCATTTCTGGGAAACATTTGTTACGTTTCGGCATTGGACAATTTTCACTACATGTGGAGGTCAAAGGTCAACTTGGTTGATGTAACAGCTAGCTCATGAGTTGTTTGATGATTAATATTCTTATTAATGGTCCTATTTGTAAATAATATTATGATTAATGCCTATAGAGAAAATCTCAATTATTTAGCTAAAAAAGGGGAAAGTTGTTTATAGCTTCCTTAGGATTAGGAAATGAGCCATTAGGTTCATTAATTATGGAATATTTTTTATTTTCTATATGTGCTTAGAATCAAGTCATTGAGAAGGTTGGATATTTTAAGTTTACACTCTTTTGGCACTAGTGTACTTGACTATTTGCAGAAGTAATTTACAGGCAGTTGCAGGCATTTTTTATGGGATTCTTGTGATGTGATGTAATCTATCTTCTTATTGTGTTAATATCAAAAGTTTTAAACAGGATACGTTGCCTCATATGCTCTGTTTTATTTGATATTTTCATGTAAATTTTTTTATCTTCTAACTAAATGAATTCATACATGTATGCTCATTTTACTCCTTTTATATAACTTCTTCCTCGCCACACTACAATTACAAACTAAAATTGTGCCATTGACTACACCTTCAATGCCTCATTTTATGTCTGTAACTGACCTTTTTTAAATACCTGTCCTATTTCCTAAAACTGGTGCTTCTTATCCAGCAAGCCCTAATAAAATCCTATTGAGCTCATAACTAGCCTAAAACCCTTATATTCTCCAATCATTTCCATTGGCTATGATCTTGATATCGAGAGAGCCCTCTCTGATTTGGAAGGGCTAGATACCAAGTGAAAAGTTGGTTTGTGGTTACCTCTTTGGTTTCCTTTCTCAGCCTTGGGAAAATAAGGAGCCCTAACAACTACAGTTTCAGTTGATAAGGATTCTGAAGAATTTTTTATTTCTCCTATTAATGAAAATATCATTGTTGTTCCCTCTTTTTACATTACACATGTTATAAAATCTACTAAAAGAATGAAAGGGATAAATAATCATAGAATAAAGTAGTTAAAACAAGAAAATAGGAAATTGTGAAAAAAAATACAACCTCTTAGGAAACAGTTGAAAAAATCCAGAAGGTGTTGTAAAAATAAAATAGAAACTAAGATAGTTGGAGTTCAAAGTGAAAATTTATTTTATTCTACATAAATTCAAACTGAAGAAACCTTGATTGATTCTATAGAAACACAAACATATTTTAATTTTTCAATGGCCACAACCAAAGTAGCTAGTCAAACAAAATTGTTGATGACCATGAATAGGGCCACACAGAATGAATTTGTACTCTCATAATCTCGTTTAATTGATGATGCCACCTATTTTAAAATTATTTGTTTTTGATAACTAAGCTTGGAAATTTAAAAAATAAAAAATAAAATGCTAAGTTAGAACCTGGATGAAAAAGAAAAGTTTAAAAAAATGTTAGGAAAAGTATATTTTATTACATCCATGTTAGAAAAAATGATAGGATAGTTTGCTCTAAATAAAGGAGGACAAATAAAAAATGTTAGGGAAGCATGAAATAAAAATGTTAATTCTTTAGTGTTTAAAATTATAATGGTCGCCTGTTTAAACGTGCCACATTTTCAAAATGTAAAACTTTAATTAATGTATGTTTAAACATTTGAAAGGGGATTTAATGTTTATAGATTAATTTGATATATATATATATATATATATATATATATATATATATATATATATATATATATATATGCGCATATAGATTTTATTATAAAGTCGTTAAATGAAAAAGCAGTAAAATCACATAAAGATAAAGTGCTTGCAATTTTGGATGGAATATCTTCAGTTTCCCTCAGATCTACGATGGAGATCAGCTTCGCACCCCCCCGCCCCCCCATGCCACGACAATTGATTGTTAATGTGAGGGCAGGGGGGGCCTAAACTCCCGTTTTAATGGCTTCCCTTTTTTGTGACGTGGCAACACTTTGTTACTTCACCCGTCCTACTAAAATAGGAAAGCTGGGGAGGTACCACCTAGAGAATCCACCTTCTGAGTCTTTCAATTCTCCACGACAACAATATGTTTTATTGATCTACCAATCAATAATATCCCTCCACGCCACCTATCTGTTACTCCCTAATGCTCCAATTACACCTCTTAATCATTTTCGTTGCTTGATAAACCACTCCTCGGTCATTAATCACACTGTTACACAGTTAAACCCCATTTGACTCTTAGCCACGACCGTTAAACCAAAAGTCCAGTCTATAAAATTGCAAATAGTCTCCCGTTCATTACTTTACCTCCTCGTTCAAATTTTCTTTCATCCTCCATTTCATTCCACAATGAATTATCATTTCTATAATCGCCCTTCATATTCCCGAAACCCTGTCATCGCTTTTGTAACCCGATTTTAAATTTCCTTTACTAGTCTATACCAATCAAGCATGGTACCTAAGGCCAAAACCAAGAAACAAATTACTTCGAAGGGTAAAGGTAAGAAACAAGTGACAGAAGAAGTCCAGAATGTTGACAGTGTTGCAGAGGTTGTTTCTGAGGTTGCTCATCTAGCTGATGAGGTCATTCCTGAAGCTGCCAAATCTATTGCAGAATACATTCCTTCAGCTCCACAAATCAATCTCGGCATCATACCCCTAGCCAACGCCTATTTTAAAATTACTGACAGTCACTGTGAATTTTATTTCTACGAGCTACATTTGTGGCTAAAGCAAAAGCACCTAGATTACCAAGACCATAACAGGTTCTAGGAGTCTATGTTTCCTTTGTTGGCGTTTCCTCAAACTCACCCATTCCCAGATCTAATTTCCTGGTGTCAGAAGCAGTATGACCCTATAACCAGGTCAATGGTAGCTCGGAATGGAAATGTTCTGATCACCATATCCCCTAAAACCATTAACTAGATGCTTCTTATCCCTCCTCCTGACTCCTTATCCTATTTCTCTCCTATTTCCCTCATGGATATTTATCATAACTTATCTTTCCCTTGAAGAGCTCAAATATTTGACACCTTCCTACATGAGGATGCATATTTACCAAAGAGAAATCCCCCATATGCATCCTCCATATTTCCTATAGCTTCCAAACACTACATATCCCTTCTTTCTTATCTGTTAGGATAACCAAATGATGAAACCATTCATGAACCCAGCCTAGGTTTCTTATCTATCGTCAGTCTTGACAAAGCACCATTGTTTATGTACAATTACATACATTTCTTAGCTGATATTATACATGAAAAATTCATGAACTTCACCACTCGAGGAGCATTTAATTATTCTTTGGAGATTATTCATATGATTTTGTTTCAGCAAGCAGATATGTTGCCCATTTACTTCAACAAGCAGGATGCGCAGGGAGTGAATCAATCAGTGATTCACTAGACAGAATTGGTCAAAGCTTCATCAAAAACCACTTATTTCTCATAATTCATAGAATCATTCATTCATCTAGTTAGGTAGCTCCTTACCATTCAATCAAAGCCTATAATTGGAGAAGACATTAAAATAATTATGCACCTCAGTGAACAAGAAAAAACAGGTGATTGGTATCTATAAAAGAATTATTCAGAAATAAAGGTGTATGGCTGTGAGATTCCACCACAAAAACTTCCAAAGTATGTGCCTATGAATTTTTTCACCTTAGAGTAAATAAGGCAGATGTTAAATATGGATGAATTGCATTTTGTTTCAGGAAAGAGGAAAGCCCAGTTTAAAATCATGGCGAATTTTGGATCATTCATTTGTAATACCAGAGCAGCCGGTACTAATGCATATGCACTATTAAAGAATATGGGTTTTCAATCAAGTTTTACTTGGTCATATGACCCCCATGGCATTATTTCTTCTCTAAGGGTTGAACTCAAGACAACCTCTTACACTCATACCTCCAAAGATGTAATAGAGAAATACATGAACTAGGATAAATGGGTAGAAGCTACTTTACAAGAAGAAGATGAAAAATTCATTTCTACGTCAAATTTACAAACACCGGTTCCTAATAGTAAACAACAAAAAAGGGTCAGAGAAGAGACACTACATTCCAAGGAACTTATGAAAGAATTCATCTTACAACATAAGAAACTGAAGCTTAATTATTCATTGATTTCCGAAGATAAACAACCAGAGATCATAGATTTGGGAGATATTGAAGTCTCCACATCCACCAATGTTCCTCAGATTCCTCCATAAGCATCACCTGCAAGAGAGCCGCTAGAAATCATCCAGCATTTAGAGGCTGGCTCTTCAAAAGAGCAGATTATTTTCTCCAAAATTATAGAAATCAAGAAAAAGAATGAAGCATTGAAATCAGATGTTTACAGCCAATTTTGGAAACAGAAATCTACATCACAACACAAGCTTCTCACTTCCTTTGACAGTGAGAAAGTCAGGATGCAGATGGCCTTTCTGCAAGCAACAATTCCATTTCCAAAGACACATGTTGAGTATAAGAATATTGTCTTATCATTTGATACATGACACATACATCGAATTGACCAGATGGATATGCACAGGAAATCAGGAGAAATGTTATTTTCAACCATGAATACAACAACTATGTCTCTTTCAAAATCGAAACTAGCACTGTCAAATCTACAATCCTAGTTGAAGATTGAGAAATTGTCTTGTTTGGCTAAAGACAACAGCATAAAGACATTGGAAGAACTTGTAGTAAATGTGACATATGATCCTAAGGAAGCTAAGGTAGGCGAGATGAAGAAAGTTCCGAGAAGAAAAATGGAGATTTATTCTTTGCTGCAGCAGTAAAAAAAAATAAAGTTACCCTCGACTAAAGTCCTACGGACTAAAGAGATGGCAGAAAATTAATTTGACAAGGAGGAAATGCTTAAATTAATTATTGATAAAAATATACAGATAAATATAGTGGAAGAACAATTTGAAGAACTACTAAAAGAGAAATCAACACTCCAAGTGAATACTGATCCTACTTTAGCAACTCAAACATATTCTGCAGGTGCAGAACCCTCAATAGTCTTGAACATAACTGATGCAGCAAAACTGGCTCAAGATTTGGCCACTCAGAAACAAGCACTTGAGAAACTACATCAGAAGTTTCAACCTCTTGAGTCACAAAAGATTAAAAATGATACTTTATATCTAGAGGAAATGCAAAAGAATCATCAGTTGGAATTTAAAATTAAATAACTCGAAAGTGAATCTCTAATGTCATCAAATTTAGGAGAAGCCAAGAAGAGTATTTGGGAAAACATCAGCAAGTCCATTACTGAAATATGGCCATCTATAGAGATCATCTTCAAGCAACAATAACTCATCAACAAATGCAGAACAACAATTCAAGAGCAGAAGGATCAAATCAAAAAGAAGCCAAGTGAAGCTTCTCATATGATCAAGGTTCTTAATTCAAAGAACATAGAGGAGTTGGAAGAAATCAATATCTCAGATAGTACTTCAACCATTTTGGAGATAAAGAAGTTTTAAATGTTATGGTTCAAAGATTTCATGCTAAATTTGTGTTTTAAATAATAAAGGTTTGCCAGATCTAGTTAGATTAGATGATAAGTTGGTCAAGTTAGAATATTATTGCACAAATTTATATACAATTCCAATAGAAAAATCAAAGTTTGCAGGTATCAAAGGTCACATTACAGGCAGAGCTTTTCTTAAATATCTACAGTTTGATTTGATCATTCAGCATCAAATCAAATAGTTAAACAACTTTTGAAAGATTCATTGAAGTGGATGAAATCTTCAGGAAAATGATGAATGTAGAAATCCCGAGTGAAGATTAGTGGGATAATTTTTGTGAAACCATTGAGTAAAAGATTAATTTTGCAGCATGCCAGCACATCAGATTTTGAAGAGCCAATTCAGCAACAACTTCCAACAAAAAAGGACAAGTCAACAACAACTTCCAGTGAAAAAGGACAAGTCAGCAACACCTTTCCCCAAAAAATGACTGAATCATCAACAACCTCTAGAAAAACAGAGACACTCCATCTATCTGTCTCCTCCTTTTATCGTTCTTATCATATTATTTTAAATCAGTTAAGATATTTCTAAATTTTTTTTTATTAGTATAAATAGCTCTTGGTTCGAGTTATTAAGGGTTTCACCCTTAGATGAGCAGATTTTGTAAAGGAGAAATTCTACAAGTCTTTTTTATCATCTATAATACAAGAAGGATTCTGAACTTATCTCATACATCTCTGTTTTCTCTGTGAGTTTTCTAGTTTTCAATCATTTTGTTTCCGCATATATTTAATTATTATCAAGATAACTAGGTGAGGTTGACTGTGTTCCAGCAATCTTATAATTCCTCCTGAAGTTATAATTATTATAAAGAATGATTTACTTGACAATCTATTAATGTAAGTCCCTTTTATCTGTAAATTGTCAGTATCTTGGTGATGTTAGATATATTTTGTTGAACTTTTAAACGTTGTTTAAAATTGTGAAAAAAATATTTCGGTAAAAATCACATCCATATAAATTTGGTCGACGCGTTTCGAACCAGCCAGTGTGGTTCATCATCAGGACTTCACTGGCTAGTTCGAAATGCGTCGACCAAATTTATTTGGATGTGACTTTTACCGAAAGATTTTTTTCACAATTTATGGATCACAGAAGCAATATTCCTAAAGTTGTTTAAAATTTTTCCAGCTTATGGTTTATTGAATAATTAAATCGCAATATTTAATAAGCATATTCTCTTACATAAGTATACTTAATCATAATCATAAAATCATAAACAATGTATGAGATGAACAAGTAGCCCTTAGTTATAATTATTGATATTATCTGCAATATTTAAAAACCTTAACTGTTTGATTAAAATCTATCTTATGCATTGGTCCTCCAAATTTTTCAAAACACAAACCAAAAATTTTAGATGCTTTGACATGATTATTGACCACAATCATCTCAAAGGATGACATCATATTGGCGTTGTTTCCGAGGAGACGAATAATAGAAGCTAAATCTTCCTAGGACAACAATTTTTCTCTTTTTATTTAAGGTGAATAAATAATAAATATATATGTCAAAACCTTTCACCTTGTGATTCTACTAATTCAAACTGGCTCCTTTGAAGCACATTAGATCTTGTTCTGAATCTAAGATTGTTAACCCTTTACCAGATCCAGAAAGACTCATTAGGGAAGCCTCTTTGAAAAGAAAACATAACATTTCTCCCTCTTCCTCTTTAGCCTTACACCCTGAAGAATGTTCATCCGTAGATCCCTTTTGAGTAATATCATCCCAACCTGATTTGACTCAATTACCTACTATAGTTGCTGAACTTTATTCACAAGGAGTAGATCTTCACTCAACCTCGTTGGCAGCCTCACTTGAGTTATATCAAGTCCCATATTTCCCTCTAGACTCATCTACATCTGAGACAGAATTGGGCTCGCATTTGCACGAATTTAAGCCTATAGATTTTGTTACTCTAGTTTATCTTCCTATTCCATTAAACTCTAATCAAATAGAAGAGAAAATTTTTGTCTATTGCAATCCATTGTCCGAATATAAGGAAGAATACTTAACACAATCAGTTCAAAAGCTAATTGTTAAAATCCCTTTGTGATCCTCACTTCCTCCTCCTCCTTCACATTCTCCTCCACCCTCTAATACTCATTCACGCACATCTTCATCATCATATTCATCATCCATGGCTTTTCAACCCATTATACAAGCTAGGTATGCTACTCTTGTTCTTCCTAACGTCTTGGGAAATTTTCCTGATGGATATCTTAAACATTTACCAAGATTTAATGGAGAAACAAGTCCCTCAGTAGAGGATCATATAGTTTTCTTCTTATATTTGTTAGGTCCCTATATTACTAGTATAGTCCCTTATTGTTGTTAGTGAAACCCCCTTATTGTTATTATTGTACCCTTGTAACCCCCATTTTGTGCCCTTAAATTATTATTGTTAGGTTGGCTAGGATTACATTGCGGCCCACTAGGATTACATTATGGCCCCATGGACTCCTATATATAGAAAGGAGGTTTTGTAAATTGTATCATCCAAGAAATTTTCATTTATGTAATGTATTGGAGGTTTCCCCCTCGAAGTGGCTTATTTCTAAGGCGTTGATATCTTTTTCTTCTATTTTTGGAGTTGGTTACACAACATTTGGTATCAAAGCTTGGGAATCTAGGGTTTCGCTGCTCCAAACAGGTCATCGTGGCATTTTTGCTATAACTTTGTTTCTACGAAGTTTCAGAAGCTAAAACTTTTAGGGTGCGAAGCTAAAATCCTGAGGAAGATTTTCTAAAAATTTCAGAGCTTGGTTCACAATATGTTCGGAGATATCATCTGTGGAAGTTAGGTCTTTTTTCAAGCTCCTAAACAGGTCATTGTGTAAGTTTCGCTATAAATGTTTTTCTACGAAGGTTCAGAATCTGAAATTAGTATGGTGCGAAGCTGAAATCCTGAGGAAGCTTTTCAAAAAATTTCAGAGCTTGGTTCGCAATATTTTTGGATATATGATCTGTGGAAGGTAGTGCTTTTTCAGGCTCCTGAATTTAATCTTAAAGAGGTGATCGTGGAAAAAGTTCAATAACTCTCTCTCTGGGTAGTGGATTTGAGTGTCGTAAAAATTTTTCACAAGTGCACGGACTGTAGTTTTTTGGCTATCAATTTCAGAGACAAAGGACGAAACAGTGACACGTGGAAAGTCCTACAAGTTTGCTCTACTGAACCAGTCCAGAATTAGGTCATTGTGGGAGATTGGACACAACTTTGTCTTGGGGAATCCAAATTAGATCAGACCTGTGGCATTTGAAAGAAGCTTCAGAGGGCTACTATAGGGCTGAATTTCAGATATTTAAAATTTTCAATTACAGAGATAATTCAATTTCAATATCGAGCTCCTCAAAGCAAGTAAAAGGTGTGTATTCTTTTTCCGAATTGCACAAGTATTGTTTGAAGAATCAAGTTGAATTGATTCCAAGGGAATATTGTAGAATAGGTATCAATATTGGATTCTAAAATGGCGCCTAAAAATAATTCAACACCCATTAAGCCTTCAGAAGGCTCTACCATGACTCATGAAGATGAATAATTGCAACATGATCTATCAAAATTACAAGAGCAAGTGCAACAAATTTCACTCCCGCAAAGAGCAACAAAAAATGAAATGGAATTTTTGAAGAAAGGCGTGGAAGTGAATATGAACGGTTTGAAGAAAGGCATGGAAGCTAAGATGGATGGCGTGGAAGTGAAGATGGATGGTTTGAAGAAAGGCATGGAAGCTAAGATGGATGGCGTGGAAGCTAAGATGGATGGCATGGAGGCTGGCATGGAATCTAAGATGGATGACATGGAAGCTAAGATCGATGAGAAAATGGAAAACATGAAGAATTTTCTAAAAGAAGACATGGAAGGTTTGACAAAGTTGATACAAGAAAGGTTTCCTAATGGTGAAAAGATAGTAGAAGAACCTCATGATGAGAAAAAAATAAATGTTAATCGTGATTTCATAAACTCTAATGTTGGCGGGAAGAACCACCATATTCCAAAAATGGATATGAGGAAGTTTGATGCAAAGGATCCTGTAACATGGATACTACAGATGGAGCAATATTTTGATCTCCATAATGTGCAAAACACACAAAAGGTACGCATTGCAACTTTACATTTAGAACAAAACACATTTGTATGGTATCGATGGCTTTGCTCCCGTAAAAAAATTGTCACTTGGTCAATTTTTACAGAAGAAATGATAACACATTATTAGGATACAAAGAGCAACACCTTCTTTAGCCAATTGATAAATCTCAAACAAAAGGGTTTAGTGGGGCAGCACATTGAGGACTTCCAAAAATTGAATATAAGGGTAACTGATATTCCAGAGGAACACAGGATTGATCTCTTCATAGGTACTCTAAAGGATAACATCAAACATGAAGTTCGTGTTTTGGAACCTGATTCATTGGAGAAGGCATTCAGGTTGGCAAGAAAAGTTGAATGTAAAATTATGACGACAAGGAAGCCTACCACTCAATTCTATAAAGAAGGAAGTGTTGCTACGCCTAGATTTCCACAACCTACAAGGTTGACACCACAACAATTGGAAGAAAAAAGAGCAAAAGGGCTTTGCTATAGTTGTGATAGAAAATACACTAAAGGTCATAAGTGTGCTGAAAATAAATTATTTTACATAGATTGTGAAGAAGAAGATGAAAATGAAAAAGAAGAGGATATACACCAGGAACTAGCCATAAAAGAGGAATAAATGAATCCGACCATATCATGTAATGCACTGGCAGGAATTACCACTCCTCAAACTCTCAAGATAGCAGGACAGATCAAGAAGAAAAGGGTAATAGTGTTGATTGATTCAGGTAGCACCCATAATTTTATTCATTGTAAGGTAGCCAAGAAATTAAATTGTTTCCTATACCCAGCACCAGAATGTCAAGTGATGGTTGCAAATGGAGGAACTATAAATTGCTCTCGAAAATTCCATAATATCAAGCTAACCATGGGGGAATATGTATTGACTATTCCAATGCTTTCCATTCCTATGGGAGGTGCTGATGTTGTACTAGGAGTACAATGGTTACAATCTTTGGGGACAGTAGCTTTTAATTTTCAAGAACTTTTTTTGAAATTTTTTTCAGAAGGAAAGGAAGTCGAATTACGGGGTATTGAAGGGAATCCAGGAAGGATAATAAGCTCTAATGTCATGACAAAGCTTCTAAAGAAAGAACAACGAGGCATAATTGCACAATTATGCTCACTAGAAGTTCCGACATCAAAATCATCTATTTCTGCAGATCTCCAACAAGTCTTTGACAATCATTCCAAGGTGTTTGAAACTCCCAAAGGACTCCCACCTATTCGTGATCATGATCATGCTATTCATTTGATTCCAGGAAGTGTTCCTCCAAACATCAGGCCTTGTAGATATCCTTACTTCCAAAAGAGCGAAATTGAACGTATGATTGCAGAAATGTTAGAGGCGGGTATAATTCAACCTAGTCAAAGTTCTTTCTCTACTCTTGTAGTATTGGTACATAAGAAGGATGGATCATGGCGAATGTGTCTGGATTATAGGGAGCTCAATAAGCTCACCATTAAAGACAAATTTTCCATTCCTATGATTGATGAATTATTGGAGCAATTACATGGAGAAATTTATTTTACCAAGTTAGATCTTCGTTCAGGATATCATCAAATTAGAATGAAGACTAAAGATATTCCAAAAACAACATTTCGAACTCATGAGGTTCATTATGAATTTTTGGTCATGCCTTTTGGCCTTATCAATGCACCTTCTACATTTCAAGGGTTGATGAATTCCATTTTCAAACCCTTCCTTAGAAAATTTGTGCTAGTATTTTTTGATGATATACTAATCTACAACAGGTCTTGGAAGGATCGTGTTGAACATGTTGACAAGGTGCTCAAACTATTGCAGGAGAAACAATTATATGCAAAAACATCCAAATGTTTCTTTGGAGTACAAGAGGTGGAATATCTGGGTCATATTATATCTCACGAGGTGTTAAAGTAGACCCTAACAAAATTAAAGCCATTAAGGAATGGAAAGTCCCCAAGACAATAAAGCAGTTGCGAGGATTTCTCGGGTTAACAGGCTATTATCGCAAGTTTGTTAAGAATTATGGGAGAATAGCAGCACCTCTAACAGCATTATTGAAGAAAGATGCATTTTCATGGACTCCTGAAGCAACTAAGGCCTTTGAACATCTTAAAGAGGCAATGTGCCTAGCACCGGTCTTAGCTACGCCAGACTTCACAAAAAAACCTTTATTGTGGAATGTGATGCCTCAGGAAATGGAATTGGTGCAGTTTTAATGCAGGAAGGAAGACCCATTTCTTTTGAAAGTCATCCAATCAAAGGAAAGTATTTAAAAAAACCTATTTATGAGAAGCAAATGTTAGCAATACTGCATGCACTAAAGAAATGGAAAACTTATCTAATGGGAAGACACTTCAAGGTAAAAACTGATCATGATAGTCTTAAACACTTTTTTGAACAAAGACTATCTTCAGAAGAGCAGCAAAAATGGGTCACAAAGATGTTGGGTTATGACTTTGAAATAATCTACAAAAAAGGAAAGCTTAATGTTGTTGCAGATGCACTCTCAAGAAAGAATGAAGAGGTGGAAGCATTGCTTTGTGCCATTTCTATTATCCAACCAGATTGGATAAACGAAGCAAGAGATGAATGGAAGAAGGACAAAGATGTATGGACACTCATTCAAAAGTTGCAGCAAGATCCTAGTACATCTGATACATTTAGTTGGAAAAATGATTCCTTATGGTACAAAGATCGCTTATATCTTTGTAAGAATTCCCAACTAAAACAAAAGATTCTTTTGGAATTGCACACTTCTCCTTTAGGAGGACACTCAAAATTTTTAAAAACTTACCACAGGGTGAAGAAAGAATTTTTTTGGGATGGCCTTAAATCTGATATTCAAAAGTTTGTGGCGGAATGTTTGGTTTGTCAGCAGAATAAAGTGGAGACAATTAAGACCCCGGGACTTCTACAACCTTTATCCATTCCAAGTCAACGTTGGGAGGAGATTTCAATGGATTTTATCACAGGTTTACCGAAGTCCGAAGGCAAGAATGTCATCACGGTGGTAGTTGATAGACTTACCAAGTATGCACACTTTTGTGCATTATCTCATCCATTTAAAGCAAGTACAGTTGCTACTACATTTGTGGACAGAATTCAAAAGCTACATGGAAGCCCAAGGGTTATTGTAAGCGACAGAGATCCCATTTTTACGAGAAATTTTTGGACGGAGTTATTTTCTTGTTTGGGTACTCAATTAGCTCATAGCTCATCTTATCATCCTCAATCTGATGGTCAAACAGAGATAGTAAATAAATGTTTGGAAGGATATCTTCGTTGTTTTGTATCTGATAAACAAACACAATGGGTGAAGTGGTTACCTCTCGCTGAATGGTGGTATAACACTTCCTTCCATACTGCAGCAAAAATGACCCCATTTATGGCACTTTATGGATATCATCCACCATTGATCACATCATATTTAAGGGAAAATTCGAAGGTTCAAGCAGTGGAAGATCACATCGAGCATCAGCAAGAAGTTCTCCAACTCTTAAAGGATAACCTGAATTTGGCAAAAAATCGAATGAAACAACAGGCAGATCAACATCGCAGCGAGAGAAGTTTTGATGTAGGAGATTGGGTATTTTTACGGCTACAACCATATAAACAAATGTCCCTCAAGCAAGCTAAGAAGGATAATAAATTATCGCCAAAGTACTATGGTCCTTACAAGGTGGTGCAAAAGATTGGTACTATGGCATACAAATTGGAGCTTCCTGCTTCTTCGCGAGTACATCCAGTTTTCCATGTTTCATGCTTAAAGAAGGTTATAGGTGAAAATATTACAGTTCAAACAATATTGCCAGAACTTGATGAGGAAGGAAAAATCATATTGGAACCGGAAGCGGTCATGGAAACAAGAACTCGACAACTACGGAATCGATCAATTTCAGAGTATCTCATCAAGTGGAAGAACTTACCCACTGAAGATTCTACATGGGAGATGAGAATTTTATACAGAAGCACCCAGAGCTACTGAAGCGTTGAGGACAACACTTTTTTGAAGGAGAGGGGCATGTTAGGTACCTATATTACTAGTATAGTCCCTTATTTTTGTTAGTGTAACCCCCTTATTGTTATTATTGTACCCTTGTAACCCCCATTTTGTTATTATTGTGCCCTTAAATTATTATTGTTAGGTCGGCTAGGATTACATTGTGGCCACTAGGATTACATTATGGCCCCATGGACTCCTATATATAGAAAGGAGGTTTTGTAAATTGTATCATCCAAGAATTGTTCATTTATGTAATGTATTGGAGGTTTCCCCCTCGAAGTGGTTTATTTCTAAGGCGTTGATATCTTTTTCTTCTATTTTTGGAGCTGGTTACACAACAATATTTCGCAGACAATATGAACATTGAGCATGAAGATGTTTATATGAGATTATTTTTATAGTCCTTGGAAGGTAATGTTAGGATTTGGTTCGGGCAACTTAGAGAAGATTATATTCAAACCTGGAATGAACTTATAACTATATATAAAAACCAATGGGGGGTAAAGAAATATGTTGTTTACCTTCTCACTTAATTTGAAGAGTTAAAAAGAAATCATGGTGAACCAGTGCTAAATTTATTAAAAAATTTAAGAAATCCTGTTGTTTGTAAAGCTCTAGTAGTTGCTGCAAAGGTTAGATTTTCAAAAGCATTCGATGATGACTTTGCAGTTATGCTAAGGGAGAGAGTTTCTAATACATTACAAGACATGCAAACTAATGCTATTGAGGTAGAATCCAATAAGTCAGCTTCTAGTTAAATTAGAGCTAAAGAAGAGAAATCCCAAAGGAAATTAAAAAATTAGGAAGCATCTTCCTCTAAGTCTAAAAGTGAAGATTCAAAAATTGATGAAATCGCATCTCTTCTTAGAAATATATTCAATAGAATTTCAAAGATTGAAACTCAACCAAGAACAGTCCAACAAACTGTTTCTAGACCACAAACATAGGCCCAAGGTCAGTACAAGAAAGTTGCTCCACTGCAAATTCTTCAGAGGCCTCATAATGAAAAAAAGTTACCACACCATTATTGATTGATGATCAACAACGAGAGGAAAATAACTTTTCTATTACGGAAGACATTAATAGTGTAGATCATACATCCTTTCATATTGCCACTGTCCCTATTTCCCAAAATCAAATCCCTCAAGAAAACCAAGATACTTCTCAGGTTTCTAAGTATTAGGATTTTTTTTAGTTTCTGATTGTAGAAATCAATAAAAGATATGAATTAAGAACTAGATTTTGTCCTGGTAGACCTCCCAAAAACCTTGTAATGATTGAACCTCAACTGAAAACAACTACAACTCAAACTAATTCCTCTCAACCTCTAAATCAGTCAACTGATTCTACTTAGATTGAAAAAACAATATTGGTTGCGTTTAATGTTGAGAAATAATTAGAAAGAATCAAATTTTCAATTCCACTTTCTAAACTCTCTAAAAATCCAGGATTTAAAACTCAAGTAGCAAAGTGGATCCAAAATTCTAGTATGGACATTGAAGGAGATATTATCAATCTACAAAATGAAAGACCCACCATAGCTTTTGGTCCTAGTTCCGATATGATTGATGAATCCATTCCACCCTTAAAGGTGCATGATTCCCTGCTATACAACTATATGCTTGATTTTGGTGTTTCACACAACTTAATGCCTAAAGTCATCATGGATAAACTTAATCTGGATATCACTCAAACCTATCATGACTTGTATTCTTTTCATTCAAAGAGGATCCAATGTTTAGGACTCATTAAAGATTTAGTCGTCACTTTACCTCAAATACCAGTTAAAAGTGTAGTATTAGACATAGTTCTCACTGATATTCCCCCCAAATTTTGAATGATTTTATGAAGATCGTGTTGTGCGAAATTGGGTGGAAGTCTTCAAATGGAAATGTCTTTTTCCACTATCCTCGTATATGGTGGAGAGAGCCTAATATTATATAGAGAAGTGAGATTCCTAAACACTGTTTGCAACAATAATCAAGCTAGGAATCATCCCATTTATGTATTAGAACAAGAATTTAGTTATTTTCAACTATCATTAGACACTTCACAGAATTCTCAACTCAAGATTGAGGATGTAGTTGACACCTCTAAATCAATTCAAACTGAAATTTGGAAATTTTTTTTTGATGGATCTTGCACCAAAGATGGAACTGGAGCAGGAGTTGTTTTGAATCAACTGATAAAGAAAATATTAGACAATCATGAAAATTAATTTTTGAGGTCACAAACAATGTTGCTGAATACGAAGCTTTTATCCTAGGATTACAGCTTGCTAGAAGTTTAAAGGTAAAAAAATTGAGTGTTTTCACTGACTCAGAACTAATAGTAAGACAAGTTAGGAGTCTTTGCCAAAAAAAGCAACCTAGAATTAGGTATTACATAAATGAGATTTGGGACACCATTGAAAATTCCTTTGATGCTTTTAATATGACTTGTATTCCTAGAGATGAAAACTTGCATGCAGATTCATTATCTGTTTCATCTAGTTCTTTCAATATTCTCGGTCAATTTCAAATTCAATATCATATACAAATCAAATATAGGCCTTCAATCGTAGACAATCTTAAACATTTGAAAATATTTGACGATGATGAACAATTCAAATCCTTTCTGCAAGTCATTGACGAATTTTATGTATTGAAAATTGAAGAGGATAATTCAGACAGTAATGAAGCTACCAAAGACAAAAAAAAAATCAAAACTAAAATCAAAGGTAACTAATCATGATATTATTCAATTATCAAATAATTTTATCCCTAAGGGACTTGTTCCTTTAGAATTTTTTTTTGATCAAAACGATGTTCCCAAAAATTTTTTCTTTCCTTAACCAGAGAATGACATAGAAGACACAAATATTGGCACTGACGAGGAGATTAAAAACATTAAACTTTGTGCATCACTAACCCCATAACATAAATCTAAATATGTCAAACTTATTGATAATTATAAATATGTCTTTTCCTGGTCTTATGTTGATCAAAAAACTTATGACACATCTTTAATTGAGCATAAAATTCCACTAAAACCAAATGTAAAGCCTTACCAATAGAAGTTAGGAAAGATGAACCCAGTTCTTCTTCCCACCATATAAAAGAACTGAAAAAACTTTTAGATTCCCAAGTTATTGTCCCATTAAGATACTCTAGTTGGGTTTCCAATTTAGTCCCTGTGATGAAAATGAATAGTGAAATAAGACTCTGTGTAGATTTTAGAAACCCTAATAAAGCATCCTTGAAAGATAATTACCCACTTCCAAAGATGGATCAATTACTTCAAATGGTGTCAGGTGCTAACAGACTCTCTATGTCGGATGGATTTTCTAGTTATAATCAAATATTGGTGAATTTAGAAGACAGGGAGAAGACAAATTTTACCACACCTTGGGGTACATTCATGTATGCTAGGATTCCCTTTGGTCTATCAAACACATGAGAAAAATTTCAAAGAGCCATGGACTTGGATTTTGTCGGGAAGGTAAACAAATTTATTGTTATTTATCTTGATGATTTAACTGTTTTCTCTGAATCAAATCCGAAACATATCAATCAGTTGAAGA